>ML802740.1:335166-349533 GCA_009831015.1 Picea engelmannii | reverse complement strand
GATAGAAAAATATATTCAACTATCAACTTATGTGTATGATCAAGGAATTACACAATAAAGTGAGAATAGCTTTATGGGAAAGGGACATGCCACTGTATCATATTAATTGAAAGTAAAGATTACAACCTGATCGCCTTGATGTCACACGCTTCCTTTCGATGGCTCTTGGCTCCAACACACACACTTGCTCAATCCTTGTATGAAGAAGATCGAATCCTCTTGATAGACTTTGCTAGAGTCTCCAAGCTCCTGTTCAAGCTAAGTCCTTCACACAATTCTTTCACCAATTCTCCAATGAATCTTGCTTAACCTTTTCCATGAGAATTCCATCAATATATAGGAGAGAATGAGATGGTTACTTGGATAAGAATGATCCCACAATATCAGGAAATGCAGTACAAGGATAACCATTCGAATGCCAACCCATTCTTCTAGAAGATTCCCTTCTAGAACCATCGAGAATCCATCTTTTTCCAAGATTTAGAGAAGGTTCACACCCTGGATATGTTGCACATTGTGAGAAGTTCACACACTAGCTTAAGTCAGCCTGCGAGAATGGGTCATTCTCACACCCTAGTACATTAGCAACTTGTGAACTCTCTTCAAAAGTATGTTTTATGAGAAGAGATGAATGTCAATTTACTTAGGAGAAAGTTCTTATGAGGAGCCTAAGTACACCATCATCAATACACCATCATGATGACCAAAATCATGGGTAACAGAATGCCCCCCAAAGTATGAGGTTGGAATCAGTGATAGCCGAAAGAATTTGTAAGCTGCATGTGTGTGTCAGAAACCAGGAGCACACCTAATTGGAAACCTGCAAACAACGAAGCATCTGCAGAATATAAAATATACCAATTCTAAGGTAGGCATTCCCATACTTAGATCACAGATGGATGACATTGTAGACATAGGTCATGGCCACCAATCATACACTATGGATCCATGCCATCAAAATATAGCATAGCCACCAGGAATATACTGTGGATCTATGTGCGAAATTTCAAATTAAGATGACATAGCCACGAGACATACAAAGTGGATCTATGTGTCACAAATTATACATATTCCATCGCAACCTGGACAAAGAGATGATATCAAGGGTCTTCAATCTCGTCGCCCAAAAAGTATGAATCTAACCATGTGATTACATGTGTTGAAGTCGAACATGGCAGAAACCACTTGGTTACCAGTTATTGATGAAATTGTTAACAAGTGCGAGGGAAATCACCATTGATGTCAATGGCTCCCAAGGTACTCTAGTACAATCCATCAAGTGTGAATGAATGAGTTGAATTCAAACATTCGACGGAATCTTTCGATCAAGGGTCAATGATGTAAACCCACTGTCGAAAGCGAGGAAACCTGCCATTGAGGCATGCAAGTTCCAAGGTACCAAAGGATTTCTAAGTCTTGTTTCCGGATAATGAGTTGAAGTCGATGGAACAAAACTCGTCACAGGAGGGCCTTGATGTATCCCCCATCAATGACATGAAATGAGTAACAGATTTTGAAGGTAAAACAGAGTATGATGTAAGTTGGACTGGACACAGGGAAGGTCGACATGGAGAGAATGGACAACTGCAGATGGCCGACTCAATAAAGGTTTTAGATGGACTTCTCTTGAACATATGAATGACACGACCAATGATTTGACAGCATTGACTCAAAGACGACACAGGGTATGACCTTGTAGAAATTCGAATGAGAGGAAAATGGATTTCCCAAACCGGCTTCAAATATAATGAATAGGGGGTGTCATGTTCAAGAGCGACACTTACTTCCAATCAATATGAAGATGAAAACATATCCCTTTCCCAAATTTTCCCCCACCATTTTTGGTGAGTACCTCTTTATTTTTATGCAAGCTTGAGGAGGATAACATATGCTTGTCGATATAAGCTTATCCTTTGGATAAGTACTTCAAAGTATGTTTAACGAACCCTAGGAAGGAGTGGTTTGATCCCATTACAGGTTTGTCGATGTTTGTTTAACGAGTCCAAAGATAGAAAACGCAAAGGTTTTTTATGATTATAGATTCTGGAAAAACACTTAAAAGAGAACTCTCTTAGTTCCTTTTTTGTAAAATAGTCCGATGAGACCATAAAAGAGATAAATTATCGCTCACTAGACGCTTTCTTCATATACTTTATCGAGCGTGAAAATAACAAGGTCGCTCGGCTATCTTTTCATGTTTAGAGAGTCTGAAAAGAGATTAAAGAGGACTCTAGGGGGGTTCCTTTTTCGTATAACCTTGTTGAGCCCGAAAAAGTGATAAACGTATGCTCGATCGTGTTCTCATGTATTTTCGAGCATGAGAACGGATAAAGACCCAGCTCGAGGTTTTATACAAAAACCATAAAAAACAATCAAAACACGCGATGAAAAAGAAAAAATATGTCTGCATCCCTGTACATGAACATCGAAGTCGGTATGCCTACAAAAGTTACACTTAAAAGGGCATTAGGGATTAGGGTTTAATAAATAAATAATTATGAAAAAACAAATAACATGGTAAAAGTAAATATAAAGGAGAAAAACTCTTTTTACCATATCATTTTCACTTTTCCACTATTTGAGCCCAAAAAATCCTCTTTTACCCTCGAAATTCGGTGTCAGATTGCGGGAGTTACGAGCATCCATTCGATGATCCGTCAATGACAGTGAGGTAGGCTCTTTGTCCTCTACTTTTTCATGGTTTTATTTTGCATTTTCATTGGTAAAAAAATCATTTTTGAGTTGATTTTGTGAGCCTTACTTGCGCTCATCCATTCTCGCAGGTGGGCTACACGGGACCTGCGAGAATGAGTCATTCTTGTAGGTGAGCCCATAACATCCTGCAAGGTTCTCGCACTGTGCCTAAAGGGCACCTGCGAGAACCACAAAGCATAATTTTTTTTTTTTAAATTTACTCAATGAAAGAGAACCAGTTCATGAATAGAGTTACTAATCCTCTTCTTGTGCTTATTATGCAGGTATTTGGCCATCAAAATGATTCTTGAATGGCATGAAAGGGAGCACAAAGAAGACAATGTCATTTCCGGAAATCATCCACCCACTATTGCTTCTTTGAGAAACTGTGGCCTTCTGAAGTACTTTCGTATCCCGGGCATGAGGGCCCAAGTCAGGTTATTAGAGTACCTTGTGCGTATGTGGGATCCCGATCAATAGGTATTTCATGTAGGAGTCCACACATTGTCCTTAGATATTGAGGACATTTACTTCTTGACTGGACTGTCACGGCGTGGGTGCCACGTGATCCTGACTGGTAGCAAAGGTGGTGGGTTGCCCATGAGTGAGTACTGCCACTTACACTGTGTTCCCGAGGTAGAGAGCAAGAAAGGGAAAGTAGATATTTGGGGAGTGCGGGATTTGACCCTCCACACTATTTTATTCACCATTGCATGTATGGCCGGGAACTCCACTCCTCACATGGCACTCCAGAGTTACTTTCAGTATGCTATTGAGTGTACTGAACCTCGAGTTTTTAACTGGGTAGATGCAGTGCTTCGTAGCATGAAAAGGAAGTTGACCAAATGCAGACAAGGCGAACTGAAGAAATTTGGGTATGAGTCTTTGTTAGTGTCCTTCTTTCTCGATAGGGTTCCATTATTGAGGCTGCAGGTTGAGTGGAATTTATGGGCTCCCAGGGATTCAAGAATGCTGAGATGGTGTCAACTCATGGCCCAACACGTAGCTGGACCAATCATCAAGTATGATGATACCTTCTTTGACTGGCTTCGACCACAGATTTTGATGGTCGATGACTATGCTTATGCCAGGTTGGATTTCCAAGGAGATCCAAACTTAGTACTGCCAGAGGATGCTCAGTGGGGGGAGCTTGGTAAGAAGTACACACATTTTTTTCTTTTTAAATGTTTTTGTTAATTTCATCATATGCAAATGTTTTTTTTTGTTTTACATGTTTGTCCAAAGACTAAATACAAAATTCTTTTTTGATGACACAGATGTGGGACCTTACCGACCTCCTGGTACTTCTCCCATTCAGTGGCAAGGAGAGGTAGCACCAGTGCCACAATGGGATGCCGAGGATTATCAGGTAGTGGAACAAAACCTAGAGGGTTTGACAACAGATATTCCAGACATGCCTCTTGGAGAGGTTCCATGACATCATCAACATCACACAGTAGGAGTGTTAGAGTCCATAGGCCGACTGCTCCATAGGGTTGCCCAGGAAGTCGTATGTTACCATGAACGTCATCCATGATGTCATTTTTTAGAAGCTATGAGCTTCAGATTTTGACATTTCGGTCTTCGGACAAAACTTTTTGTAAAAAACTCTTTTGATCATTATATATACAGATGACTTCTACCGGTTTCCTTGTATTGTGTGAAAATTGATGTGATTGATTATAAATGATCCAAATGTCTGTTTAATACATAGTTAGCCAATGCATCTGTTAATGTATTTAGACATATAGGAATATGTTGATATTCAATATAATCAAAATAACGTTCCAAGAGGCGAATTCGCAAATACACCCGTAACAAAGTAGGACTTCGAATAGTATAGACATCACTTAACTATAGTACTACAAGCTGCGAATCGAGTCACACAACCAAATGATAAATTCCAAGTGAGATAGCATCAATCAAAAACTTGATAACGACGCTATACTCTGCAATGTTGTTGGTCACACGACCGAGACACACACCTCGTAAGGAGACAAGTTCGTTTGTAGGGGCATAAATTGCCCATGCAGTGGAAGAAAGGTTCTGAGTACTACGGCTAGTGCCATCAGCGAAGCCAATATAGGGTAGCGAAGACTCTGACATCTGGAAATCAAACACAATGTCACATAAGGGCAGAGACCAGATAACGACAAAAGAAAGCTACAGTAACACACAAGAAGTATGATACAATAAAAATACAAGTACTCATGCACAGGTGATTTTATGCATAGTACTTCTTCAAGTACAATCCATTCCTAGGTTCACTCAAAGGGATACCATCGTAATCTACTAACTCATAAGCTCCCTTTTCCAAAACTCATCGAATGATATAAGGACCTTGCCACATGGCTTCGAATTTTCCAACTCCTAGCATATCTCAATCTTGTTCATAGAGGAGAACAAGATCTCCTTCGGAGAAAACGCGAGGCTTGACATGTTTGTCGTATTGGGCCTTGACACATTTTTTTTGGGCTTCTATAACTAGGGTAGCATCGCGTTGAGTTTTGTCTAATTGCATAAGATACAATGGACATTCTTCCTCAGCAGAAGTGTTTGGTAGGAGTTCAATAGCTAGTTTTAAAGAGGGTATCTCGCATTCAATTGGGAGAATGGCTTCCAAACCATAGACTAACCGGAAAGGTGTAAACCTAGTAGCAAACTTGACGGATGTCCGATAAGCCCACAATGCTGAAAACAACATTGTGTGCCAAATTGTTTTGTGAATCCCTATCATTCGTTAGAGCATAGTTATGAGAACTTTTTTAATTGCTTCAACTTGGTCGTTGGCTTGTGGGTAATAGGGCGTTGAGTTATCATGGCGAAGACCCAACTTTTCAGTAAGTTTGGACATCATGAATTTTCTGAAGTGGCTACCGTGATCAGTGACGATAGCTTGGGGAACACCAAAATGAGCTATGACATGATTAAAAATGAATAATGCTATGGTCTTTCCAGTGTTGTCAAATGTCGGCATCGCCTCGGCCCATTTCGTAAAGTAATCGACGGCTACAATAATGTATCCATGCCCCCCAACCGAGTGAGGGTGACATGTCATGAAATCGATGCCACATTTCGCAAAGGGACGAACAGAGACCACAGGGTGAAGAGGAGAAGGATGTGACCACATCTTCTGATTATAGGTCTGGAAAGCATGGCAGTTTTGAATGACGATTATGCAGTCGTTAAATAAAGAAGGCCAAAAATACCCTGCTCGTAAGATCTTTTGGGCAGTAGCATACCCAAACATATGACCACCATAGGCTCCAGAATGACAGTCATTTAGAGCTTTCTTGGCTTCGTCGAATGTTAGGCAACGTCGAAAAATAGATTCAATCCCCCGACGATAAAGAGTATCCCCGGGGATAATATATTGACAGGCTTGATAGCATATGCGACGTCGGTCAGCACTAGACAAAGTTGGCCGGAAAGTCTAGGCTTGGAGATATATAATGATATCACCATACTAAAGATCATAAGTGCTGATAAGGAAAAGAGATTCATCGGGTAATGAATCAACTGCTACTGTTTCCATTTTAGAATGGGGAAAGTCTCATATCAACTCAGCAAAAACTAAGGACTTCTTGGACTTGGCGCGTTCGAATTCCAAGTCAAACTCCTGGAGAATCACAATCCGTTTGGAGTATTTTCTCCCTAGCAATTGACGGGTAAGAATGTGTTGCATAGGGTTGTAGTGAGAAATCACTGTATTCTTTCACGAGAGGATATAGTGTCAGAAGCATTGGATGGCTTGGACGACAGCCAAGGCCAGTTTTTTGACATGTAAATACTTGATTTCGGTAGGCGTTAGACTTCGACTCAAGTAGTAAATCACATGTTCATCGTTAGCATCATCCTCTTGGACAAACCATACCAATGGTGTAATCCAAGGGAGCAAGATAGAGGAAATAATCGTGACTGTAATCGAGGGGAAAGAGAAGAGGAGCACTCGTTAGGGACAATTTCAAAGCTTCGAAAGCATTGTTGGCGATGGTATCCCAGACGAACTCGAAACCCGTTTTGAGGAGCTACATAAATCCACGAGTTATCTCGGCATAATTTGGGATAAAATGACGAAGAAAGTTTGCTTTCCCCTGCAAACTTTGCAACTGGCGAAGTGTGGAAGGAGGAGGGAGATTAAGGATTGCCTCAACCTTTAAATTATCCACCCGGATCCCTTGACGCGAAATGATAAAACCTAGAATACGACCGGATTCCACGCAGAAAATGCATTTATGAGGATTCAAACGTATACAATAGAACCAATAGCGGACGAAAATGGCTCGGAGGTGAGTTGGGTGATCGACGCGGTGCATTGAGTGAGCAGGTAAATCGTCCAGATACGGTTGGACGATGTGCTTGATATCATGGAAATCATAAGACATAGCATGTTGAAAAGTTGCGCCAGCGTTCTTAAGACCAAAAGGGAGTTTCTGATAGGCAAAAGTACCCCAAGGACAAATAAAAGTAGTCTTATGTTGATCCTCGGGAACAATGTTGATTTAATTATACCAAGAGAAACCATATATGAGAGAGAATATTTCACTGTCGACACAATCATCGACAATCTGATCAACGAAGGGGGTAGGAAAGTTGTCTTTGGGACAAGCTTTGTTGATATCCCTATAATCAACGCATACACGAATGGTGCCTTGTTTCTTGTCGATCGGGAAAAGATTGGAAACCCAGTCTGTGAGAGCCACCAGATAAATAAAGTCGTCTTTAAGAAGTTTCTCGACTTCGAGCTTGATAGCAGTCGCTTTACGTGGGTGAACTAGATGAAGGCGTTGCCGGACGGGCTTAGTGTCGGGGTATGTCTTTATCTCATGTATCACAATCTCAGGGTCGATACCCAACATTTCTTCATAGCTCTAGGCGAAGATGTCACAAAACTCTTTGAAAAGGGATGTATAGGTGACAATTTCATCCAAAGAACATGAAGCTCCGATATGGACATTTTTTACAATCCCAGGTTTGACGGATATGTCAAGGGGAATAGTGGGTGAGATATTGCTTAAGTTCCCTTCAGAAAACACATCGTGTGCGGACTCGGGAATGGTGGAGATGATGACAACAGTCGACAGGGTCAAGATTCGTTGGTAGTTCTCAATGGTATGTTGCTCCAGAAAGAGGATGGAATTATGATGTCCATCGTCCCAAGGGGTGTCTTCCATGACAGACATGATCATCTTATCCGTGGGAAAAATGACACAGAAGGATCTGGAGATAACTCACCAAGAGAGGGGGTAGAAGGTGTTTACGATTGAATGGCCTAATAGGTAGATTCAACCGGACTTAATGACATTTCGTCGTCGTAATGAAGATGATCTCCAGGGTTAGGTACTATCCGGGGATCGTGAGACGTAGGAAGTTTATGAATCAAGGTGGAGATCATGTTAATTGAAGCAATAGATGAGCGTGGAACATCGGGCGGTGGAATGGGGAAGGTACCCATTAACAAAGATTCTTTAAGAAGGCCTACACCAACGTTCTCATAACCCGGTGTGGTTTTAGCGATGAACAGTACGTTGCTAGTACGGGTATCGCAATTAAATAAGGTGAGTTGGTTGACGGTGACGACCTTTCCTTGATGTGGGAAATGTACCACATGGAAAAGATTCGACACAATGATGCACATGGAATCGATCCAGCTGCGGCCAAGAAGAAGATTGTAATCAAGGGGAGTGTCAAAGACTTCCACTTCGACTTGGACTTTTTTTCCTTCTAACATGATGGGCAACAAAGGAATGATATCGTAGGGCTTAAAACCAGAGCCATTGAAGGCTTTAAGAGTATTCTGGGATTCATTCAAAGAAAGAGAGCCAATGTCTTTCCGACAAGCAAGAGACATAACACATGTCGAGGCACCCTCATCAATAACGGTTCGACAAATTTTTTTGTTAGAGACAATCACTTGGATCTGGAATGTAAGTTGAGGGGGTAACCTTGGAATGTGATATTCCAAGTCAAAGATTATTAAATTCGAATCCGTCGGGTCGATTGCACCGATAGCTTTCAACAGTGCCTTCCGTTGTGTGGGACAACTTTGAAGGACTTCGAGGGATGACATCGCAGAAGGTGCTTGGGCCAGATCTTCAACAATGTTGTAGTTCTGGGCAGCACGAGCATGAGGATTGAAAGCCAATTTTCGAATGACGCCCTTTGGGGGGGGTCAAAGAACTATTTCGAGGCTTGATCTTTCGAGATGAAGAGGACTGTTAGTAGGTGGAGTCATGGGAGAGGTTTGTACCGAGGAAGGCGGTAGATCATTAAACTTCTCTTTAGAGGGAGAATAATCTTTGGCTCGAGTAGTGAGTGCAACATCGCTCTTCTTTGAATCACCAATACACATCAAAACATAGGATGTAGTAGAAGATGAGGGTTGGTCATGAATGACCAACTGAGCCTGTTGTTGAGACAAGAAGGGTTGGGAGAAAACGGCTAGTGCAAGTGGTTTTGGAGCTCCTTGAAAGAACTTAGTGACCTCGGTGCGTCATGGACAATCCTTCGTGTAGTGATCATCACCACAGATAAGACAAGGGTATCGAGGTTTGCGCTTATCCCGATTGTCAACAGGGGTATTTTTGGTTTGCTCTGCTTGAGAAGTATTTTTGTCCTCCTTATTCTTACCCCTTCCCTTTTTCGATTTGTTTTTACCGGCTGGGGTAGATTGAAATGCATTTACCTCAGAAGTCTTGTCGGTGGGAGGGGTAGGAGACAGAGCATTTTGAACATTAGAAGAAGCAATTTTGGGGTTTGTGTTGGAGGTGGAATGTGGTTGGGCATGGAAAGTGCCAATCACACCTTCGGCTTTATGCGAAGCAGCTGGAGTAGTTGAAGTGGCGAAAGTGGAAGGATGAGGTAAGTCAGGTAGTAAGTCGTAAAGGGTATCTATTTGTGAGTAAACGAGGTCTAGATATTGAGCACGACTTATGGCCTGCACTTCTGTGACTACTCCACCCATGGAGATGTCACAACCGAGGTCATTTAGAAATGATTTTGTGAACCATTCTACCAGTAACTGATAAGGGAGTTCAAGTTTAATAAGACGTCGTCGCCGTCGCCACTCATGAATGTGATTGGATATATGAGTGGCCTTGTTCTGTTTGAAAGAAGTCAAAATCTTGGTCCCCGTGTCATAATGAATCGGTAACTGGTAGTGTGTGAGGAAAGCTATAGCTAGGGTGTTGAAGTCAGAGAAGAAACCTCGTGGAAATTCTATATACCACTTCGCATCAGAACCTGTGAGGGTTCATTGAAAAATACGTAAATGAATATAGTCATCCATCAACGAGTTGGATGAACACCATAGGTGAAAATTCATAACATGATTGTTTGGGTCCTCTCTCGCTTTGTCGTCGAATTTAGGAATGTCCGATGGTAGCTTGGCTGGTATAGCAGGCCATTGGGGAGAGTGATGAATTGGATCATTTAAAATCCTTGACAGATCCGGAAGATCCAAAGTGTCTATAAAGGGTAACTGTCAATTCACCTATGGGTACTGGTGGCTTTGGGGAGGAAGCCCCATCGACAAACTAGTAGGACCATAAGAAATCTACATATAATGTGAATACCCAGGCAGATTCGGTGGTGGTTGAAGAGGATTGTACCCAGGAACAGGGACCTAAGTTTGAGCAGATGAGCCCCAAATAGGATTGAACGAACCTGGATATGGTTGGCCCATACTAGGGGGTATCACAGATGTAGCTGGAAACTGCTACCCCCCAGCCGATTGTGGAGGATGTTGTATCAATTGATTCCAATACTGGGCCAAGGATGGAGGTATGTTTTTCCCATAAGGTGGGGCCGGTCCTCCTATCGAAGGTGGTGTTCCAATTGGGGGTTGTGTTCCAATTGGGATTTGCATTCCAATAGGAATTTTCCCGGTGAGAGGGGGTTGAGTCATATCACCTTGGTGAAATTGTCCACCAACGGGAATCTGGTAATTTGGTGTGAATGATGGAATAGTGCCACTAGGATAAAGAATGCCAATAGAAGATGAAGAAGGTCCTCCAAAATGAAATTGAGGGGGTGTTGGAATAAAACCGGGAAGAGAGTGCCCAAAATAAGAAGGACCACCAGGAGAGCCGGATGGGGTTTGCGTAGGAGTAGGAATGGAAGCATTCAACACATGGTATTTGAGTGGTAGTGTCAGAGTGACATTAGGAATTCACAGTGTGCTGATGGGAGTGAGACTAACCACAGTAAACTCGGTTGGAACATTCGTAGTATCTGTGTGATGGGCCATGTCGGTAGGGATGGTAAAGAAATAGGCGGTAGTAAACGATACTGTCTCTAGACTAGATATTTTGGAAATCACAGGTGGGTTGATTTTAGAAATCACAGGTGAACCTGGACCAAAAAGGTCCCATCGGAAAACGCCTGTAGACCAAAAACGATCTTGGCCTTCAATGCTTGGAAAGGGTCCAACTGGTGATCCAGAAGAGGTAACAACTAAGTCTCTGGAAGAATTTAGTCGCATAAACGGTCGCTCAGAATCAAGGTGAAGTCGAAATTCCTCTTGAGTATTGGTGATTCGGAAATGTTCGAGAGAGTCAGTTCGTTCCACTTGTGGAGTGGTGATGAATGTGACTTCACTTTGCTGAGGAGAGCCCTCAAGTTTACTTGTAGGCAAGGGTTGAGAACCTTCCAGATGCTCTGGAGATAAACCCTACATTCTACATGAACGACATGGAAGAGCTATTGTAAATGAGTGACAAAATTCACGAAGAAAATCTTATGGTCAACTTTGAGAAACATCCAACATGCGCTAGTAAACAAAATCTAGGAAGAAACACCAAGCAAACAAGACCTTCTAATTCTGAAGCCACTAGTTGGTGATGAAATCCAACGTCGCAACAACGAGACGAGAAGGGGTTGGGCTAGGGTGGAAAAGTTACGCTGACGACCTACTGAACGGAATTACACCCTGGTGTAAGCTCCCACACATAATCGTGGGTATACCCTCCAAGGAGCCCAAGTGAGTTTGGCCAACGTCGATTCCAGGTGCCTTGAAGACTTTCCCCTTCACAGTCACCTTGTGTAAGAACCTAGAAAGATAGGCCACTAAGGTTACCATTGAAAACAATAAATCCTAGGGGGATAGTCGAAAGTCAGATCCACACGGAAGGGCAAGGTATCTAGCCTGAAATCAACTCAAAAGGATTCCACTCATCATTGTGGGTATACCTCCAAGTGATATCCATAATACATGCAATCTCTACACTGATATCAACAAAGCAGGGTGAGTAACTCTGTCAATATCAATGCGACCTCGTGGTTGACCCTTGTGTGAGAAGGGCTTCCCATGACAATATGTTGCAAATCGAATTTAACACTCCTTAACACAAGATGCTATTGTGTGTTTTGTGATTTTTGGAGAGTGTATCTCTCTTCCTATTCCAAAGCATTAACCTAGATAAATGTTGGTGTAATAGAGCCCTAGAAAAGAGTTACTAGGTAAATTTTACAATTGCGCAGTGTTATTAAGAGCTGTTGTTACTCAAAGGAAACAGAGATGAAACTTATGTTGTATAAGACTCTGACCCAATGATGCATGGATGAAAATGAAATATATCAATTTTCGTTCAATGAATCCTATGTACGGGAGGGAAAGAAAAGTTTTCTGGATCAACCTTAAACTACAATACACAATTTCCTTTAAAATGCAATTGCAACAAATCACACAAAAATAACAATTCTCTATTGTTTCTTTTTCAATAATTTCAACAATTGATTTTCAATGTTTTCGAAAACGAAAATGCTTTTGAAAGAAAAAATTTGTTCACTTTTCAAAAAGGACCTACACCATAATGGTGAGAGTTCAAAAAATAAAAAATTAATGAACAAGCAATGATAAAAACCCAAACCACTCTTTCAATGGAAACAAAAATAACAAGCAAACCAAACTAGTCTTTTCAATTGCATAAGAAAAGCGATCTTTCAAACAATAAGCAAATGATAAAGACAAAGAAACTCAACTTTCAACCGATCACCGGTCCTTAACCAAACAAACACACTCGGATTCTGAAATCAGAGAGTATATCTTTGCCAAGTAAAGTCAAGAAAAAAGTGACGGGAAGAGCCATTGAAATCCTAAGACTGTTCATGCACAAGAACGAAGACAAGAAAATATCAATCAATGGTCCAAAAACTTCTTTTGAGGCACCTACACTGATCTAGGCAGCTGAATATGCAAAAACTCCAAATCCAAAACTTTGAAAAAGTGAGTTCGCAGGTTGAGGGTATCACACAGTGTGAGAATAAGTGATTCTCACAGGTGGGCTTTGAGAAGAGTGTGAGAACCTCGCACTGAACCTAAACGCAGGGTGCAAACTCTATAGATTCTCTCAGGCTACTGTGGAGTGCAGTGCGAGAATGTCTGAAACAAGTCAAATTTTTGGAACAAGACACAAAATTTGCAAAGGCCTCTGGACCTAGAGGGTCTATCAGGGTATCCTGAAGACTCAGAGATTGATATGAATGGATAAAATTAAGGCAAGAACAAATGGCCAAGAAAAAATACCAAAAACCACAAAGAAAATGGGTAATCTCCCCAATGGAGTTTCCAATTTTGTTATCGTACTAATCGATAGGTGCAGACACTAATAGATCTCCCTAGATCCACCTGGATCTAGAACAAAATAGGACAGGACATGACTCTTTCCCTAAGTTTTGACCATTGAATTAGCTAGTAGGAAGGAGAAAGTAACATAGATTTGTATCGCTTCCTAGGGTCTTTGTTGCTCCCGCTTCACTCCGGTGCTCTCGTGAGGTCAAGACCAAGACAACACAAACCAACCAAAATGAAGATAGCAAAATATATTCAACTGTCAACTTATGTGTATGATCAAGGAATTACACAATAAAGTGAGAATAGCTTTATGGGAAAGGGACATGCCACTGTATCATATTAATTGAAAGTAAAGATTACAACCTGATCACCTTGATGTCGCAAGCTTCCTTTCAATGGCTCTTAGCTCCAACACACACACTTTCTCAATCCTTGTATGAAGAAGATTAAATCCTCTTGATAGACTTTGCTAGAGTCTCGAAGCTCTTTTTCAAGCTAAGTCCTTCACACAATTCCTTCACCAATTCTCCAATGAATCTTGCTGAACCTTTTCCATGATAATTCCATCAATATATAGGAGCGAATGAGATGGTTACTTGGATAAGAATGATCCCACAATATCATGGAATCTAGTACAAGGATAACCATTCGAATTCCAACCCATTCTTCTAGAAGATTCCCTTCTAGAACCATCGAGAATCCATCTTTTTCCAAGTTTTAGAGAAGGTTCGCACCCTAGATATGTTGCACAATGCGAGAAGTTCACACCCTAGCTTAAGGCAACCTACGAGAATGGGTCATTCTCGCACCCTGGTATATTAGCAACCTATGAACTCTCTTCAAAAGTATGTTTTCTGAGAAGAGATGAATGTCAATTTACTCAGGAGAAAGTTCTTATGAGGATCCTGAGTACACCATCATCGATACACTATCATGATGACCAAAATCATGGGTAACACCCCTAATCACTAACCTCTATGATGTAAACCCCAAACAAGCAAATCCTAACTTATTATCCCTAAGCACCTAATCCATATATCTCATAAACATTAATCCTTATAAGCCTCAAACCATATAACCACTTTACTCCATAACACTAT
>ML802740.1:298167-328980 GCA_009831015.1 Picea engelmannii | reverse complement strand
TACAACATAACAAACAACTAGTTAATGTAAGAATATTAATCGTAAAAATTGCATTCTTATTTTACACATTAATTAACACTAAAAAAAAAAAAAAAACAACATTTATGTATAGTATGAGATGAAACATATTACATACCTTAGTATCTATTTCATACAAGTGTTCAACAAATTATTCATAACCTTTAAGTTAACTAGAAACAATGTAGTGGAGAGAATATTTGCTCTTGATCCTTCATAAAGTCGTTTATTGTCCTTTTCTAATAGAGGTTCATCATAAATACCAACATTTTCCCCATCCTCATCCGACTACAAAAACAAATCTTGGATCATTTGATTTGTCCCATCATATTCTTCCATGGGATCATTAACTTCATTTTTCCCATCATATTCTTCCATGAGATCCTCATTTTCTTGGTCATGATGATGTTCCTCAGCTTGTACAAAATCATTTCTACTAATACTTGGTGAAATATTCTGCGGAAAGTTAGAGGGAAACTCTAACTTTATAATTACAAACAATCATGCAAAATTAGTTTATACTATAACAAAAATTCAAACAATATATATACATATATATAATTTTATATAAAATTGAGAAAATAAAAAAAGATAATGAATATATAGCTAATTACCACGGGACAATATTCATTTGATCCACCATCAATGTGACCATATTTCCTACAATGTTTTGTAGTTGTTGCTATTAAAATTATTACGGGATGTCTGAGGCAACATTTTTTACAAGGGCAATAACATCTACCATCACCCTTTTCACCCTCTTTACTTTTTTCCCCTCCTCTAATAGCATTCTGTAAAATTCTTCCGCACAAAAATACCCTTTTGGAACCATCGTTGTTATAGAAATATTGTCGCAACATCTTTGGATCATCAAATATTTATAGTGAAATTTTAGGTCACTGTCGTCGTTATTGCGATGACAGTGACCTAAAAATATTTATTTTTTTACCTATTTATTTTAGGTCATTTTTAACGGTCAATTTTAAGTTTAAGTCATATTTGGTCAAACTATAGTCGTCGCTCTTGCAATGAAGATTGACCTTAATAATTTGGTCAAACTACCTACATCTAGATTGCGATGAATACAGGGTGGATTTAAAAAACTTGAACTTTCTCTCTTACATGTTGCGACGAAAGAGTACTTTCGTCGCAAAATTTTCAATATGTAGTAGTGCATTCAGCGATTTCAGTGTAGTTCCTTGGACAAATTTCATATACCAACTGTTGGCTTTAATCAAATCCCTTCTCAGGTTATCTGAATTATTGACCCAGGATTCATGTCATTCGGGGTTCCAACAAAAGCCTCTAACTATTGGCCCTCCTAGTAAACCAGAAGGCAACACAGTGCCTGGAAGGTAATGCATAGTCTCACCCGAGATAACCAAGGATGGTTGACTGTAAGACTCAGGTGTTTATAGCCTAGGATAGAGTAGGAGATAAAGGATTTCTTGATTAAGGCCTTGTTCTACGAACTATTACTGTAATCTACTTGTTTCCAAGAATTGCATGCATATAACTCAAGATATAAATAGATTGTAATAATGTGTTTGGTTATTCATCAATCGTAGTCATCTATTTCTTGAAAAAAGTTAAATCCATGAAAACACTCAACATATTACACATAATTTACCATGGTTCACCCCTCCTGGGCTACGTTCACAAATATTTGGCTCTTGGCTATTGTATTATAGTAGTTCTTGATCTCCCTGCACCACGTGCTTACAGTTATCCACAAAAGTGGGTAAGATCTATGCGAGGTGAACTAGATTGCACCAGGCTCTACAGTCTACGGTCTAATCCTCATATCTACCTTCCCTCATATATTTCTTGCTCAACAACTTACAAAAATTGGTTCATACAATTCAAACCCCTCACGTATCTCCAACAACAATACTCGGAAATATCACTCAATAACAATCGTAATCTTCCTAAGAACTAACGTAAACTCAACAATGACAACTACAACAACTATTACCCAAAAAATCACACACACATATGATACTTTCGTATCTATATTTATACATTTTGGGCTCTTCATCCACTTACATAATATTACCAAAACCCTAACCCTTCTTAAGCTAGGTTTTTTTCCCATGCACGTGTTGTTCTTCCTCCAGTTGTTGCTTCCTGTCGTGCATGCTTTCTTGCATTCGTGTGTGCTGATATTTTGCCAGTTGTCACTTTAGTTTCCCACACGCTTTCTTCCCCATGATTGTCCTTCTTTCCATTTTGGCCTGGTGCCAACACCATCTCAGTGCACGATCTCTTAGGGTAGTACTGAGATGAGCTCATTTAACATCTTCATCGGTGATATTCTTAATACTCCATACAACCTCACATAAAAACCAGTGTTGATCAGGATCTTCAGATCCATCTCCTCTAAAGGTGGGTAACCTCATCTCATCTGCCATAGATCCTCCTAGGTTTCCTGACTGAATATGTGGTTGACTACTAGTGACAGTGGTCAGAGCACTCTGGTTACTTTGATTAATCTGATTTCTTAATGTTGTTGAAACAACGGGAGGAATAATAGTACTTACTTTAATATTCGGTGTGGTTCCTGAAGTTTCTGGCTCTTCCCTGCGAGGTTCTTCAACTTTCCCTTCCTTTGCCTTAGCAGATTCTAAATTCTCTTCGTCTATCAAATCTTCCTCTTCTCCACTATAGAAACCCTCATCCCCGTAAATCTTCTTAAACATGTTCATAAGAGGGACTTCTTTGAACGCTCTCCCACTACGCGTATGTCCAGCCTCTGTGTCAATGTCGTTGTCCAAGTTCTTGAACATTATCCTTTTCCAATCCAACCAACTACTCTATCTTCGATATGTTCTTCTCATGCAATAACATATTTATATTGAACTTCAAAAAAGTGTAGGAATTTTTCTCTGGGTCCCTTAAAGAAATACCTCGCAGCTTGGATATATGACTCTACTCTGTCAACAAAAAACTCAGTGATATAACCTCCAATGGTACTATTGAATTAGTGATCTACTGCTCTTGACATAATGTTATCAAATATCTTGACCTTCTTGATCAGTGTCGACATCCAAACCACAAGTGGTCTAGATCTGATCTCAAATTGGGTGTCTACTAACCTAGCTAGCCACTCGTATAACCTCTGATGAATTCCTCCTAAAAAGATATCTTATATATCAGTAAAGATATATATTCCCAACCAATCCTCTGTACTAAGATCAGGGTTCTTGTTATAGGCTTCAATGAAGTCCTTTTCTTGATCCTCTATCCACTTATGAATATATGTCTTCGATGGAAACCACCTTGAGATTCCCTCAAGAAGATTCATGTCTCAGAAACAGAACCATTTGTTGGCACAGGGGTAGACCCAGGGTTCATCTCCAAGAGCGCACCAACAAGCCCTAACTACTGGCCCTTTTAGCAACACCCATGAGGAAGATGTAGTCTCACCCAAAGAAGCTATGGGGGGTTGCAGGAAAAAAATGTCTACAACCAAGGGAATACAAAGTGTATCCAATACAAGAACAACACAACTTCTAGCTATCAATTACCAGCTTAGATATACTTTGCACAACCATATTTCAAATTTAACACAACAATGCAATAAAAGTATATCTATAAACAAGGAAACACAACATCAATCACACACAACGACAAGATGTACGTGGTTCACCCTCTCCCTAGGGATACATCCACATAACTGTGATTTATAATATATTAAGATGGAAGCATACAGTTCTTATCTATGCTCTTAGCTAGCAGATCCTCTCTCTTTCTCTCTTCTATCTTCTCTCGATCCTCGCTGCACACTCAGCTGTAGGGTTGATCTTTGTACCCAGCTGAAGATATTACAATACACAAGGCCCTCACACCAACACTTCTCTCTCACACTGTAGTAATCACTTAATCTCACAATATAATGAACTCTCAACCAACTTAGCACCGACCCATCGCAGGTCATTTAGACCTTTATTTATACATTACAATAGCTCTTGGATATCCTTAGGTTGAAACCTAAGTTTCAAAACACTAGATACCAAAACCCTAGGTGTCTAAAACCCTAGGTCAACTTGACCCACATTTTCTGGGCTTCGCCAGCTTGTCTTTCTTTCCTTCTTGCGTGATGCTCCAAAGCATCCAACGGTGGCTATTTCTTCTTGTTGAGATGTCCATGATTAATATTCCTTGTTGATATGTCATCCTCAATATCCTCATCCAATGGCTTGCTTTCTCTTACTTCACACTGTCTTTTCTACTATTTTTCTCACTTCAACCCAATATCAGTCACTGTGTCTTCCACATAGTTCACATTCTATATTTTTTTCCTTAATCTCCACTTACTTACATACCCAAGGGCCAACAGGCCCCCAACACTCACATTTGACTCATCCCTAGGAAATTTAGATCTAATCCTTCTGATTTTCTTCAACTAGGCTGCGCGGAGTATCCTATGCTTTCTGCTCTATCCCTCCCTTCCTTGTGTAGACTGTCTTTTCTGTTTCTGGTACCTAGTTTCAACTACAACTGGTACCTAGACCCTTTTCCTTATGATTTTAGTGAGGTATGCGAGGTAGCTGGTTGTCATAGTATAGTCTCAACCGACTCTCATTCACCAAACCTTCCTTCCATTCACCATTTAAGGTCTTCAACTACGCATCTCCTCCTTCTGTAACATAGGCAACTTCATATGGCCCACGCCAATGCGTTCTGAACTTTCCTATATACTTCACGAACTTACTGTCATATACCATAACAAAATCACCTAGCTTAAATGCCTTCTTCTTGGTGTGTTGAGCATCGTAGTATTTTTGTCTTTCCTTTTGTACATGCTGATGGAATCCTACAATAAATATGTCTTCTTCTAGTTTGACCAACTGCATGATCCTCTCTTGAACAATGCTAGTGTCATCCATATCTGTAAAGGCTATGATTCTTAAGATTGGGAACAAATATTCCATTGGGACAACTGCTTCGATACCATAAACCATCTTAAAGGGGGTCTGCATTGTTATCTTCTTGGAAGTGGTTCTATAGTCCCATAGTACTATTGGTACTCTTAAATCCCAGTCATCCCTGTTCACACTGAAAATATTTGTCAGCAATGTCTCCAAGATATTATTGAATGCTTCAACTATATCGTTCACTTGTGGATGGTAGGGTGTGGTATTCTGATGATGGAATGAAAATTACTCAATCAAGGATTCAATGGTCTTGTTGATGAAATGTGTGCCATGATCTCTCATAAGGATCTTCGAGCATCCAAACCTGGTTATGGTGTCATCAAATATGAAGTGCACAACTGTAGCTGCACTACAATATCTAACTTCTCTTACTTTGACCGATCTGGTCAAGTACTCTGTCATAGTGATTATGTATCTGGCTCTTGTGCACTTTCCTGGTGGGTTTATAGGTCCCACGAAATCAATGGCCCATTTCGCAAATGCTTGTAGGGTCAACTATGGTACTAAAGTCATTTCATCTCTTTTGGCAGATTTTCCAACTCTTTGGCATACATCATAGGCTCTGTAATAGTCCTTAGCATCTCTGTGTAAGGTAGGACACCAAAGACCATCTCTAAGAACCTTCTACGCTATTGATTTCCCTGCGTAGTGTCCTCCTACGACGCCTTCATGAGATTCTTCAAGGATCAATGGCCAGTTTGTCTCCATATTGCACCTCCTCAATATCTCATCAGGCCCCATCTTGTATAGATGTCCAGCTATAAGGAAAAGTCTGCAACTCACACTACTAGTTTTTTCTTCTGGGTGATTGTATATTCACTCCGTGACATTCCTATTGACAGGAACTTGACTATGTTCGCAAAGTGATCATCAATATTTCTAATGGTAAAAAAATGTGCATCTGACAGTGTATCCTCCAAAATAGTAGAATCTTCTCCATGTTACAACCTCAACAAGTGGTTAGGACCTTTGTTCATTCTTCCTGGATTAACCATAATCTCAAAATCATATTCCTGAAATAGCAGAAGCCATCTACATATTATCCCTCCCAACACTGTCTTGTTGACTAGGTATTTCAGCACAGAGTGATCACTAAAAACTTTAAGGTGTCCTCCCAACAGGTAGTGGTGAAACTTTTGCAGTGCATAAACCATGGTTAACCCTTCTCTCTCAGTGGAATTGTAATTAATTTCAACTTTTGATAGCTTCCTGCTAGGAAAGGCTAATGGGTGGTCAGTGTCTCCAGCTCCTGGTTGTGCTAACACAAATCCTAATGCAATAGAATATGCATCGACATGCACGTGAAATTCCTTGCTCTAATCTGGGAAAACCAGGATAGGCGCAGTAACCATTTTCTGTTTCAGTGTGTCGAAGCTCTACTAGAATTCTTCTGTCCAATTAAACTAACAATATTTCTTCAAAATCTTCTCCATGGGTGTTGTGATATGTGCATAGCCTTTAATGAACTTCCTGTAATAACTAGTGTGTCCCAGAGCAATGCGTAGTTGTTTGACTGAAGTAGGAGGGGGAAGATCAACTATAATGACAATCTTAGATGGGTCTATCAACAGTCCCTACTTACACACAATATGACCTAACAACAATCCAAATGGTGAGAAGAAGATGCACTTCTTCAAGTTCAAGGAAATCTGACAATGCCTGCACTTATCCAACATTAGTCTTAAACATTCAATATGATTTTGTAATAAGCTAAAAATAGTCCAATCATCAAAATATTCTTCAAGGAATTTATGTAAAAAATCCTTAAACTCTTCAAACACTACCTTGGAAAAGATGGCTGGGGAATTCTTTAATCCAAACAACATCACTGTATATTGGTAGGATCCCCATTTTGTTGCAAATGTGGTCTTAAGGTGATCTTCCTTAGCAATCTGGATCTGATGGTACCCTAAAAATACATCTGTAAAATAACATACCTCTTGTCCTCCTACATTATCTAACACTCCGTCAATAAATGGTGTAGGGAATGGGTCATGAAAACAGGCATCATTCAGCTTTTGAAGATCTATGCAGATCCTAATTTCTCCTATCTTCTTATCTTGTACCTCCATAGGGCTAATCCATTCTGACTCTTCAACAGGTTCTATGATTCCTGCTTCCAACATTCTGTCAAGTTAAATCTTCACTTTCTCTTTATATTTAGGCTTCAACCTGTAGGGTCTCTGTTTGACTGGATTTGCATTTGGTTTCAAAGGGATCCTCATATCTCCCATGGGCCCTCTAATTCCCTTCATATTAGTGAAATTTGTTGGGAACAAGTCCTAATATTCATGCAGTAACTCTATGATCTTTTCAATAGTGGTAGCACCCTAATAATGTCCAACATTTTCAAGCTTCGGTGTTTTCTCTGTTCCAATGTTGAATTTCTTGATCTTGATCGGCTTTCCAATGAAAGGTAGTTCAACTCCTGGTCCTTCTATGTCTCTCTATCCTTATGTTTGAGCGATGTTCACCTTCCTAGGATCATCGTCTTTGTCAGAATTGTTATTGTATCAACCTTGCAATTTCTAGAGAGGCGCAGTCCATTCATCCTCTTCTTGTTCCAAAGGGAGGCTAGGTGTTTCCTCAAATACTTTTTGTCTTACAATCTATAATGCTTGATCTACTGTAGGATATTGGCTTTCAAATAAAAAGGTAGTTACAAATTTCTGGGTCATACCTTCCCAATCTGCAGTGATGAGGCACAATTCTGATTGAAGGTACCAATTGATAGGGGTTGTGTCCAGTGTGTTGATGAATTTGTGCACCCACTGCTCTTGTGGAATTTGGCTCTAGGCCTCCTCGAAACTTCGCACATGGTCCTTCAGAAAACTTCGACCTGTGTACCTAACTTCACAACCTTATACTTGCTTTGAAAATTGCGTTGTCATCAAAGTGCGACATTGTATCCATTCTATAATGTTGTTTTGGTGTGTCCCCCACCATTTTTCTAGGGTTTCTTTCAGGGCCTCATCCATTGCCAACAATCTTTGTTGTATTGGTACAATTTCTTCAAATTCCAACAAGAAATATTATAAATGATTTAGACCATCAAAGGTGGGAAAGTTACTTACTGTTGTACCAATGCAGTGAACTTATTTGGTTAATATAGCACATCTCCTTGTAGATACTTCATAAATTTTGTTCTACTAGTTCTCCAGTTCTTCTTCTGAATATGATGAACATGCATTGCCACTTCACCAACTTATGTTCCCATCCATCATAGGATTAATTCAATCCTATTGTCTGGCTGTTAATTTGTATATGTTTTCTAGTTCATATGTGTGGTCTTCTTCCTTGATGGGTTCTGTGTATCTCTGACCTTCGTCGGGATCTAAAGGTGCAATGAACCTAAGGACATATCCTTCAAATTTAATTCTTCTTTTATTTAAATAAACCATAGTGGAATTATTGAAAGCCGAATCAATTCCTAACAACGTAGGGTAAGGAAAATTATAGTCAACTATCTCAATCACCTCGATGTCTGCAAACATCCTTACTCCGTCGATGTCCACTGGGAAATGTTCCAATCTTCCAAAGGGTCTTACATCTTTCTGATTATCCATTCTAAGCCTGAAAGGGGAGTAGATCAACTTAGGTTTCCCCATCAGTGCCCAGGTCTTCTTCGTCATGACATTGACATCCAACTCTAAGTCAAGGACTACATAGTCTATATCATACTCTCTAATTTGAGCATTCAGGTGTAGTTCCTTATTTGTCCTTCTCTTTTTGGAGACTTGGTGTACTTCCCTATACAACAAGGGATCTATCTTTCCCAACTCGTACTTCCATATTAAATTTTGTATCTCTTGTACAACGCTTTCATCCTGAATCAACTTAATACAAGTATATAAGAATTCCATGAGCTTTCTTACCTCTTTTCCTTCTTCTAGAAGAGAATACTGGTTAAATGCTAGAGGCATTCCACATTCTCTTACTTTTGGTCATGTTTTCTATGAAGAACCTTGCTCTCTCCTAAATTCTTTTCTTTCTTCCTCAAATATTTGTTTTTCTTTCTTTTCATCAAAAACTTGTGTCTTCTATGCAACTTTCGTGACTCCTGATTCTTCTGTATTCTTTCCTTTGGTGACTCTGTATTCTCCTATAAGAACACCTCCTCTAGTGATAACAATGACCATAGGGTCCTCTCTGCAAAGTTCAATGTATATCAGTTGCACTTGTGAGTTTTGTTGAGGTCCTTATCTCTTCTGAATTTTGGCTAGCAACACAGGACAATCTTCGATAGCATGTTCAAATGAGATGTAGTAGCTGCAAGTGGTACAAGAGTTATGAAAGTCTCTTGATAAGTGTCCTGGCTATATGCATTTGTAACATATGATCTGTCCTCCACCTCTACCCATACCTCCTCCTCGTCCTCTTCCTCTGAATCCACCACGAGGTTTGAAGTTTCTTCTTCCTGGAGAATTATATTGCATAGTGTTTCCTTCTTGTTGTACTTTGCCTTGAATTTTGTATATATACATTGACCTTTCATGCATGAGACCGTAAGCCCTAAAATCCATGTCATCATGTCCTATCGACTTACATAACTTGCAATACAAAATTTGTGGTTGTCTGGACATATTTTTGTAGATAGTAACATTCACCAGGGCGATGTTGATTTCTACATACCTCGCATTAGGGTAGGGTAACTTGATTCAAAGGGATCGGAGCTCCATAGGCCAAGTATTCATGAAATAAGGGACAATGTTCTCTGTCACGGCCTTCTGATTTTCATCTGATACACCAAATGTATTCTCTTTTATCTTTTCCCTTGTATTTATTCATATCTTCAACCTGTAGAGATAAGCTAGTCAACTGACTCAATATTTGACTCATACCTGAGATGGATTATCCCATAGGGTATGATTCTAACTTCATGGCGATATCCAACACCTCATCCTACGAATCAATCTTCTATTGCATCAGAGGAACTCTTATGTGTGGTAAGAGGGAAACAATGAACCATTCCTTTTTCTGCTCATCTGGGATCTAAAAACTCAAATGGCCTGTCAAGGTCTTAAATCTCTGATCAAAATCCCACACAGGTTCATCTATTCTTTTCTTGATCTATTTTTTCTCTGTAATTCACTGTGACTCTAACTTAGGATTATTGAATTCAACAATTAGTGTATTCTTAATGAAATTCAATGGTTTTAGTGCAGTTCCTTGGACAAATTTCATATACTAGCTCAGTGTGCAATCTCTTAGGGTAGTACTAAGATGATCTCATTTAACAACTTTGTAGGTGATATTCTTAATACTCCATACAACTTCACATAAAATCCAGTGTTGATCAGGATCTTTAGATCCATCTCCTCTAAAGGTGGGTAACCTCATCTCATATGCCATAGATATTCCTAGGTTTCTTGACTGAACATGTGGTGGACTACTAGTGACAGTGCTCAGAGTGCTCTGGTGATTCTGATTACTCTGATTGCTTAATGTTTCTGAAACAATAGGAGGAATAATAGTACTTACTTCAATAGTTGACGTGGTTCCTGAAGTTTTTGGCTCTTCCCGGTGAGGTTCTTCATATTTCCATTCATCTACCCTAGAGGATTCTAAATGCTCTTCATATGTCAGATATACCTCTTCTCTACTATAGAATCCCTCATCCATGTAGGTCTTCTTAAATAGGTTCACAAGAGGGACTTCTCTAAATGCTTTCCCACTGCGCGTATGTCCAGCCCTATGTGTCACTGTCACTATCTAAGTTCTTGAACATTAGCCTTTTCCAATCCGATCAACTACTGTATCTTCAATATGTTCTTCTCATGCAATACCATCTTGATCTTCAACTTCAAAAAGTGTAGAAATTTTCCTCTGGGTCCCTTAAAGAAATACCTTACAGCTTCGCTATATGACTCTACTCTATCAACATCAAACTCAGTGATATACCCTTCAATGGTACTATTGAACTAGTGATTTATTTCTCTTGACATAGTGTTATCAACTCTCTTGACCTTCTAGATCAGCACCGACATCCAAACCATAGGTGGTCTAGATCCAATTTCAAAATGGGTGTCTGCTAACCTAGCTAGCCACTCATATAACCTAGCTAGCCACTTACATAATTTGCTAAGATACTGTTGAGGCTCCTTCTTAAAAACCATTTTCTGGAACATGTGTGCACCTTGCTAAACTGATAGCCCGCATACACATGAAAGATGTATACTAGTTATCCCACATACATACCAGAGTTGCATACTAGTTAGCCTACGTTTACCTCCAAACATTGCAAAAAATATAAAATTGCAAGGAATTCGACATAGTTTACAGGCTATAGAGGGTTTCCCAACCATTTTACCCATTTTAGCCCATCCCCAAACCGAATAAACATATTTTTATCATATAAAAAGAGGTCTTGGGGTCTCATTTAAGAAGACAAAAAAGAGAATAAGAAAAATGTGCCAAAATACCTTCCCCTTCTTAGCCTAAGTTTTGCATCCCTTTCTCAGATTTGGCCTCAACATTCCCCTCCATCCCTTTCTCCTTATACAACCATTTCCCCTTTCCCAATTGATAAGTTGGTTGTGAGAGGCAATCATGGGAGTAATACACTTGGAACCACAACATAGGAACCTAGACCTGGTTCATGGAGCAATTTCTGACAAAGGTTGTAATCATTTTTGTCTTGAATCTTAATAAACAAGTTCATTCTTGTCCCCAAAAATTATGTTTATATTATTTTATTGATTTATGCATCTATGCCTATATCTAAACATTGAAAGAGATAAGTATATATTGTATGTGTTGTAGTATTGTTTTCCTAAGATTTTGCAAGTCAACTTTGGGAGGAGACCCACCATCTAGGAAGCTGCAAAGGTGAAAGAGGTATACACCAGATGTAAGGACTAAAGGTGCAACCATTGACCTTATTTCCTCTCTCTTGACATTCAATTTAGATATTTTTGGGGTATTTCAAGGGCAGAAAAGTAATTTAAGGGGATTCAACACTCTGCATGTACCCAAACCTAGTATAGGGGGATTTTCGCCGCTCACAATGAGCTTCTACAAATACTAGATA
This sequence comes from Picea engelmannii, assembly GCA_009831015.1. Classification (NCBI taxonomy): domain Eukaryota; kingdom Viridiplantae; phylum Streptophyta; class Pinopsida; order Pinales; family Pinaceae; genus Picea; species Picea engelmannii. The sequence continues at coordinate 316,995 of ML802740.1, read as the reverse complement.
ATCAAGTAGCTTCAAATAGGTTGAAAACAAGCATGCAAGTATGCATTTGGTTTCTTCTGATGCATAAATTTTGAATGGATTTGAGATAAGAATTCCCTTAGTTAAATTTTCAATATTTAAATTGATATGTAATGGCTGAAGGCCTAGAGTATGTAAATGTTGTTGATTCTAGAAGGCATTTAGATAAAATGTTAGTTGCATATTGTGTTATGATTGGCTATGAGATCATAATATTGTGTTACTTCTACTATAACAGTGAATAACCATAGAGATACTCATGTGTGAGACCATGATATGCTTGGATATGGAAATTCTATAGTGCTATGTGATTTCTCAATGTTTTTTGATGTATAGCTAATATTTGGACTGTAACCTCTTTTCCAGCACTGAAGAGAAATTAGGAATTATGTTCCTATTGTTGTGTATGGGTTGAAGAGGAAGGTATATAAATAGCAAGGAAAGTAACTGGGAAGAGTTTGGATGATGTGTTGAAGGATTGGATGGACCTTCGAATTGATCATGGTGGAATGCATGACATGGATATGTGGTATTATGTATTCAATGCAGGGATGCATTGTGTAGATGTGGGCATGGGTATTGACACACCAATTGTTATTTTATTGGTAATTATTTGTTGCATTATGAAAATCCTATGGTGCTGAAAATGCATAATGATGGATAGTTGAATTATATTTAATATGAATACTAGTCTAAGGTGATTGAATTGTTGTTTTTTATAATTCCAAGATCAATTTTTGGAGCTGTTGAAAATGTTACAAAGAGAGGATGATAAGGTGCGTGATACTGACAGTTTGTTTGGCTGAGTGAAGGTTGAGGAAAATTTGAGGTGGATAATTCTTGGATATGGAAATAATGTAATCCCATAAGGAAGACTAATATATACTTCTACAAGAGCCAGACAATATGAGTAGAAAGCTCATGTTGATTTTTTTATTTTTTTTTTCGTATAAAATAGTTTTGGAAATTGAAATTTGAAAATTACTAACAATCTATTTGGCTGTGTGTAAATTGAGGAAATTACAGAGAGAATGGTATTGGATATGTTGGGAATGTCATTCCATAAAGACCAATTCCAGTTGCTGCAAGAGCCAAACATTATCAGCAGAGACTTGATGCCTGAAAAATTATTTCATGTATAAAATAGATTTAATAAATTAATAATTAATTGTTATGTTATGCTAATTGTTTGTGTGGTTGAGTTAAAGGTAGAGGAAATTGCAGGAAGAATGGCCTCAAGTATGGAACTTTTGTAAGCCATAATAAAGACTAATGGCTACTACTACAAGAGCCAAATTAATTATGAGAATGAAGCTCATGTTTGGGAAATTATGTTTTTTTGTATAAAACATATTTGACATTTAATGAGTGAAACTATTATGATGATATATCATGATGACTGTATGTATGTAATACAGATTGGATGTTGGCTAGTGATGTTGTAAGTTTGGGAAGAAGAGTTATATAAGGAAATCGATCGTAATAACAATGGCATGGGACGAACAAAGTCTATTGGACTTGTTGCAGTTGGATTTCTTGGAGCTGCAACTCTAAGAATTCCTGGCCGAGTGAAATGAAGTTTTGAAGAGAAGTGGTACAACTTGAAGGATTGTAGAGTAGAGAAGGGGGTACACTTCATTGGGATTTTCAGGCTAATGGGTAATGGGATATTCTTGTTGGAACTACTGGCAGAAATGTAAATTGTAAAATCCTAGTGCATGTTTTGGTTTGGAGTGCCTATGTAGGAATGTTTTTAGGCCATAGTGCCTATGTATATGAGTGTTTTGGATGGAGTGTCTATGTGTATTAAAGGATGGAGAGACTAACTTTGTAATATTAATAACATTGGTATGATGTTGTGCATTGAGGACAATGTAAAAATAAGGGGAAGGGGATGTAACACCCATGTTTTTGATCCCTAGAACTAGAATGTATTATGTAAATGTGAATTAGGTTGGTGAGTTGGTATGTTGAAAGGCTAGGATGCCTAGAAATGTAATAATTCTATACATATTAATAAAATACATCATTGATTGTAGTACGGATAAGGAAAAGATATAGGGGGATATGATTCCACACGAGAGGGGGATAACGGGGCTAAGTATTATTATTATATTTTATTTACCCATCTTGGTTTTAATTGAGAAAAGTGGTTACATGAGCTTCTTGGGGAAAGGCCATGTGGTTCTTGATTTCCAATTAAATATATAAACTCCTCTTTGGGCTATTTGGGGGTTCACTCTTTCATTTGGTTCTTCATTATTTTTAGTCACTCATTAACTCTTTCTCATTTGTGTGCTCTTGGTTTGGGCATGGAAACAAATGGATGGAGGTAGAGAGCCATTTCTATATGGTTGTGAGGATTTATTGATCATTCCAGGAAGGAATGGACGTTGGTGTTCATGAGATTGATGGTAGTATTGAAAGAACTATCCATAGCTTAGAATCCTCGGAGTTTCCAGCATTGATATTTCTTGACTAGTACCACTAAAGTCCTGGAAATAAATTGGAGTGACATGAGGGACTACATTGCAGAGAAATGGGTTCATTTCTTTGGGTTATGTAGGTTGATGGGGAAGCAAGCTGAAAATTAGGATTGTTGTTTGGTTGGGAAAACTTGAGATCATGTTAGCTAACTATTGCTTGTAGAGTCAGTCTAGGACCCATCCTTGTGGATTCATAGTCATTGCTTAGGGGTGACCTACTGTTGATATGTGTGATAAAAATTTCTATGGTTGGGAGGAACATCCTTGGTCTACAACCAATTGGTGATTGGTTTAATTAATGATAAGTTCCATATGATTTTTATTGCATATGTATATTTCCTTTGTGTATTTATTTATCTATTAGATGTATTTCTATGTGCATTATTTTTTATTATTTGTTGTGCATGATTTGTGGATCCTTTCTTGGATGGTTTAACATGTTCTTGTTAATTTCATGTGTTGAATCCATGTTTATTGATATTAAATAATGGAAAAAAAAATTGTAATCAATCTAAGGGGGTGAATATGAAAGTACTCGGGAATGGGTAGATTTCAGATTTGTATCTGGGAAAATTCTTTTAGTAATTGTTGTACCATGTATGTTACAAGTTAGCTTAGAGTGTTCTTGGTGGGTGTTTTGATGTAGTGTGGCCCACCATAGTGGTTGTGTATGTTACAAATAGATATTGACACCAGGGATGGATGGGAGGAAAAAAGAGGTGGACTTAAGACTTCCCTTGTTCAGAGCATAAATGCAGGGCTAACCTGGTAGCAACTAAAGACATTCCAGATGGAATGATGGATGACTAGGAATATTTTTGGTAAAGGATATTAGTAGGACAATTGGAGCTCGATAGTTGGGAAATATGTGATGGGTATGACTCATGGATGTTTTGACAAACTACAATAAGAAACAATGTGGAATTGAAGAAAATTTGTGGGACAGAACATTGAATCATCTTTGATTCTTTGAACAAGGGAAACATAGGAATGATTTCGAAGTATGGATTGAGTAAATGGGAAGGAAAAGGCCTCCCTGATAACACCAAAAGGGTTGGAAATATGAATAGGAAATATTTGTAATGTCCAAAATGAGGACATAACAAGTCCAACCGATGTGGCTAGGAACACAATGTCTGAGTAGAATCCTTGTGGAGGAAACTAACTAGAAAGGGGAAGATGTCTCGTATGAATGCGAATGGGGATAGTCAAGAGGAAAAGGTGAGGTTTGTAAGACCGTAATATGGGATCGAACAAATACCACCATTGGAATAAGGGAGATAAGACCAAATTGGAATGTCATTGGGGGAGACCAACCAAGAAGTGGGGAAATCCTCTTGATAATTCTAATGGGGCTAAGCAGGAAGACAAGGTAATACTTGTAATATCCGAGTGGAGGGTATAAAAAATTAAATTGGTGTACTAGGACATATTTTCAAAATGGAATCCTAGTGAGGGATACCATTCTAAAAAGAAAGAACTTCTCTTGAGAATGCAAGTGGGGATAGTAAGGAGAAGTAGACAAGATTTGTGATATCCCAAAGGAGGATAGGAAACAAGATACCAATACTCAATTGGAATCATAGTGGGGAAAAAAAATTAGAAATGACATAACCCTCTAGAGAGTGTCAATGGGGATATTCATGAAGAGTTAGTATAATGTCCCAATTAGGGGAGTGGGTGGTATGCAAAAAGCATGCCCCCAACTAGGGTATGAAAACATGGGAACTATGGATGATCATTGGATGATGAAGCATAGGTCTTGTGAGAAGTGAAAATCCAACAAATAACAACCAAAAAGTGGGATTCTATAGGGGGTGGATGAAAACATGATGAAAAGGAATATATGTGGATCAACTCTAGTATGGAGACTAAATAGGCTCTTATTCCATAAGGGGAAAGAATAACATGGGAACCAAAATGCAATGGGGGTTACTATGCTAGGTTTCGCATTGAGGAAAAGATACATAACTGAGTAGATGGGAAATTCATAAGATGGAGGGTTGATCCATCTACCCAATTGAGGGGGGTCCTATAGGAAATTTCCAGGAATGATATGAAAATATAATGAGTAGAAGGGGAACACACTATGATAAATGTCAAGGAAATCAAGGCCTAGTGCAGACCCATACAAATGAATAAAAATGGTTATCCATGGGGAACCCATTCTCAATAGTCGATAAAAACAAAAGAAAAATGGCGCTTATCTGGTGTGACCAGTTGAAGAAGAATTCAATGGAAAAGTATGGTATTTGACTCTTCATGGAAAAATGGATTCCTAGGGAAGTGTCAAGTCTCAAAAAAATAAAAGTACACTTTTGAAGAGATAAAAAAGAAGATTTCAACAATGAAAACGATAAAGCAATTGGAGTCCGTATGAGCCCGCAATAGCTAAAATAAAACTGAGTTTTTTCTATAAAATTGGCTTCCCTCCAAATTTTAAACTCATTATTACCAGTGGTGGAGACTAGATGTGGAGAGGAGGAAAATGACCTAAGTATTGTTGAGCTCATTGTGGGAGAACCAATCATTGGAAATTGGTGGTGCGACTATTAGGTAGGTGGTATAACTATTCTCTTCAAGTTTGGTTCATTACTTTTCTAAATTAGGGTTATTTTCTGAGTTGTTGAACCCTCAAAAAAATTAGAGGTCAAACACACTTACTGGGGGAAATAAGTGCATTGGCTAATGCTTAAAATGCCCCCAATATGTGTGTTGGAAAAACACTTATTGGGGTAAAATGTGCGTTGGTCAACTTTGATATGGGAGTCCCAAAATTTATAGGAAGACACCTAATGGGGGGATATGTAACTCAAAGGGTGAGTTTTGATGTTGAAATGACTTGAAAAAAAGTGGTTTTGTGTAGGTATGGAAACCTTCAAAGTGGTGCGGAAAGAATGAGAATTGGAGTAAATCCATTCCCAGGTACATGGGGAAATGACTATGTGGAGGGAACTAACATAGAATGGGTTACTCAAATTCTTTGAGAACCCTTTTATGTAGGTAGGAGAAAATATCATATCACACATAGTTGGATATTGGGATCCCAATGATGGATATTTTATTATCCAAGGACAATGAATGGAGATAAAAATGCATGAAATATACTTTATGACAGGGATGACCCAATTAGGGGTAGTGATAGAGACACCACCTTGTTGAAGAAAATATAAGAAATGATCTTACTCAAACATTTTCAGATCCTTCTTAGCTAAAGAAAGATATATGAGAACATCACCCTATGTTTATATCCATCAAAATTGATATCCTAATTCACAAGTATTGTTTACAAGTGCTTAGGTTGTTTTTTATAATTAAAAGCTTGCTGAAAAAATCATTATTTATGTAATTTTCTGAACATGTCTGATGTTGAAATAAATATAGAGACATAAGTAAAGACACCAAGTCAATAATCAAAACAGATGAGACATAAAGAAATCCTTTATTTCATTCCAAATCATCCAAAGAATCATTCTCTTTACAAAATTTCCTGAGGAAGTTTTGGACCAAAGTCAAACTTAGATGTCCCCGATGAAACATACAAAAGGACTTCTAAAAAAAAACCAAAAACTGAAATTTAAAAGCTGGATCAGCTTGCCACATATTTCTTCCCACTCGAATCTGCACAATAGCCTTTGTCAGTCATGAAATCTAATTCACAAATAGACAAGTCTACAAAGACTATCAAAGATAGATCAACACCTATGAAAAAAAAGTGTCTGAATGATGTAATTCATCCCTATATCTTGTTGTCTACAACAGGACCCTTCTATCATAAAAATGAATTAGGCTTCTAATGAATTAAGGAATGAATGAAAACTAAATTATCTCAACAAAAAATCAAAGAGCAAACCTTATTATGCTTCTCCTTTTATTCTCCTCTTGTTCCTCCCTTTCCTTTTTCCTTTAAGAAAATTAGAATTCGTTGAAGTAGTTGAACTACTTCATTAGTTAAGTTAACTAAAAATCAACCAACTTTTTAGTTAGGGGGAAAAGTAATAAATCATAATAAGGGTTTTTAAATAAATAATAACTAGTAGGTGGGACCCCTTGTGACTCCCTTTAGATTTTAACAATCATAACACAACTAGTTAATTAAACAAAACATCCCTCCTTGTGACTCCCATCATCACATTAATATTTGACAATTTATCTCAATGATTTTTGAAATTATTTCCAAAATATATTACCCATATATCCAAAAATAATATGTTGTCCAAAATTTCATAAGTCAAATGTTATCATCAATTTATAAATAAAAAAACTTAAAATCCATATTTTCCACTCTGAGATGCAATCTTTCCCTTGTTGTTGCTGTCAAATTTTGATCTCTCTGAATTTTCCTTAGGATGTGTTGAGCCTTTAGGCCTAATCTCACTGATCACATGAGAGAAATCATCCCTCAAATTCATGTGAGAGGACACGGATTTATCGGAGCCATTGGAGGGTGAGAAAGGGGTAGCAATGGATTTTCCTTTGTCATGGGCATGGTGGGCCTTGGTTTTCAACCTTTTTCTTACATCGGAACACTGAACTGGTGAGTGGTCAGGGGCAGCTTGGACAATTTAATTGATAGGTGGGGAAGAAGGTAAAGACAATTTAGGCCAACCACGATGTTGGGAGACTGTCGGGTGGACAATCCCTTGACATCCGTCATTTTCGGGAACTTCAGGATGTAGTGAGACATGAGGAGGCACGAGAATACCAGGGACCTATGGGGCTTGGAAGGGAGTCCTTTCAGGCCTAGGTTGGACCACTCCTTGCCCAATCCAATTAAAAAACCTAGCTTGAAATAGCTAGCCTAACTCCTGCGAGTCTGCATCAAAGTGTATGGAGAATATTGGCCTTCTAGGGCCCCTGTTCCAATTACTAGTTACCTCTACCATGGATACCTCTACTGAAAAATCTCATTCCTGTATGCATAATTGATTAGCAAATAGTTTCTTTAACAACCATACATGAGAACTCTTTTTAAAATATGAAATAAAATTTGGCTCAGCAACATATTAGACTCATGCAATCCAATCCATACAATTTGTTTAATAGTTGTCAATGAGCAGGGGGTGAACAAAGGTTCTGGGATATGCGAGGGATTTGTATTGAGAGAAAAATGTTAAAATGAGGGGGGGGAAATAATGATTACTACTCACAGACAAAAAACAATCAATTGTAATGTAAACCAAAGAATATATCACTGCAATCCATCTCTCTGATCCTAAACTTTCATAATACAAAGTTTCCCTTAATTGTAATTAAATTTTAGGAACAAGGATTGGATAATGAATATGGGAAGGCGAGGCGATTCTAATTAGCAAAAAGTGAAATAATGGTAGGGGAAAGAGAGGATATTGTTTGAAAAATTAATTAAGTAATCCATAAAAGAGTTTTGTATTCAAAACCACTATCCCAACACCAATTAACAATTATTGTGGTCGATTTAACCATTATTGTGCGTTAAAATTGTCCACTGTCCACATTTAAATATTTAACACTTTTAATTAACACAGTGTCATCATATTCAAAATCAACATGACCTTCGAACATCTTGTGTAAAGAATTCTATTTCCTCTCACTTCTTCCATTTAATATTTAAAACAAATTCCAATGAACACACAATCATTTGTTTCAACTCTGTTCAGCATTGAAACCATCAACCACTATCCATAAATTATTTCCTCAAATTAAACACAAAAACAATTTATTTTAAAAACGTGCCCGATTCCATTCCTCTAACCAATCTAACAATTAAATTGAAATGGAACCATACTATTATAAAACTTGTGCCCATGTCTAATGTTGCAATCAAACGATATGATGCACGATATCCATAAAACATATACAACAAACAACCAAGTCTCTGACATCAAATTTCCAATTTTTAATGATCCCGATCGGGACATATTAAACACACATCAACCACCAAAAGAATTTATACCACACTGTAGGAACACACAGACCAATCAAAACTCGAAGAATTTTTTTGTGAATGTGCATGTCTAATTACTCTGAATCAAAACATAAACAATGTTGAGTTATCAATACAACTGTTATCAAAAAATGAGGAAGCGATTGTATGCCCATTTACAACTTCTCAAATCAACCAATTTAACTATGTCGAGTCATCAATTCAACTATCATAATAAACAATGTAGTGACTTTATACCAAAAATAAAAACCATTATCAACCAACTCATAACAATGACAAAATACCCGATAGGGTGTAACTGGTTCATTTATCAAAATCGGGCTTTGAATAATCAAGGGTGGGCTCTGAATAATCAAGGGTTCTCTTAGTGGAACCAACACAGGGAGACTGGAGTCGACCATACCAACAATAGGTGAGAACCCTTCGAGACAACACGATGGACACACATGCTACATAACCATTAACTTGCAAGACAGGGTGCCAATTCACACCATGTAGGAGAGATTATGAACAGAGGAGCAGAGGCTTCTTACTGGTCAGTAATAACACCAAGAACATGCAGGGAATAACCCTCGTGGTTTTCCCCAAAAAACCAAATAATGGTGATATAAATGCAGATCTTAGGTAATAAAAACCAACCCTAAATCAACCCTCTTGGGTAATAGGCACCATAACCAACTGTGGAGATGCCAATAACATAAAACGAGGCCATGACTAGGTGGAGAATGATATGCAGTGACCCAAGGTGGTTCAAAATCAAACACAACAACCCCATAACACCAAATACGAATGAGTATGGTTACAAAGTTGTGAGGAGATAGACAACAAGTCCATATGGAATGAAACCCTCCAACAAAAACCCATAAAGACAATAGAGAGCCTTCATGACTTCCACCACACAGAATAATCAATGAATTCGTGATTTCAACCATCAAATTTCCCATTTGCAACGAATAACACATAAAATACTATTCCAGAGAAACACCATGAGTTTACACAGTTGTCATCCTTAAGAAAAACACATACTAATACATCGTCGAGCCAACATCTATTTCATAAAAAAGCGAGTTCATGGATGACGAAAGAAACATACATGTAACCAAATAGCCTTAAAAATGCGAGCTTGGTCAAGTAGTTCCTTCCTCGCTTGAATATCGGAGCTTAACCACGACGAAAAGCAATTGAACAATAACCAAGCTAGGGTGACGACCAGTGGGAGAAGTATGGAGTGACATGCAGTAAATGCACATCGCTTCCATCCTCTCCTCATTCAATTACATAGTACGCGCCATCCAACCAACATTAACCCATTCCATTAATCCATTGCATCAAAACTAACATCCATTGTTTTCCAAATGCACCCGATATCACATTAACCATTTCCAAACATACCATAATGTATATCAAATGCACCTTCATATAACTCAATAACATTGTATAGCCACCAACATTTCTAGTTAGGACTGACATCAACCTTTTTAAATTTCAAATGCATATAGTGTAGCATAGTATAGCATAGTTTCCTTTCTTAGATTTATTCCACATTTCTCTTATCTTTTGTTATGACTAACATGTGTCTTTTGCAGGTGTAACATGAAATAAATCATGGTGCCAATAACATTGTAATAACAGTTGACATAAGCCATCATGACATGGAATTTAGAGTTTAGAGTAACGAAACCCACACATAGCATGCATTATCCATCTACTATTATGTCACAAATAAAACCAATATTTCATCATCAATCATGTAGAACCCTGTAAGAAGTGTCGAACAACAACATAAATATCAAATAAGAACCTGATCCTCCAATATACAAGGGGGTCCCACCTACTAGTATTATATATCATTATCTTATAAATAATAGGCTTTAGCAACACTTTGCAGGTGAAATCCTTGTTGCGATTTCTATCATCAATATACCTATACTACCTCAGGGTAGGCAAGTAGAGGAATTTATAGACTATCACTGTGTGTCTGGTGTTTAGATCTGAGATTCCATGATCTATATGGTATATATCGAGAGGTTAGAGACCCAAGCAGTGGTGACAAAAAAGATCTGGATACTAGGGATCCACTCTCTACACAAAGTATATGGGGGACATATGTGAGTGGTGGAGATGGTCTTAGATATTACCCACTTTGGTTGGGCACAACTACTGCTAACAATTTTGAATCACTAATTATCATCATGTAGGAGGGCGTAAGGAGGGAAATCTTCTTTTGGGATAGTTCCGTGTTCCTTTTTCTTTGAGCACATTCCTACACTTCGTCCACACATACATATCAAATATGGGGGACCATAGGAGCCCCAGATGTGTTGATGGGGTGAGATATTTTAGAGAGGGGTAGGTGGTGGGATAAAAAATGTGTTACAGTCCACTTTCTTTGGACACTAGGATTATCTCCTCATCATGATCTAGGAGTATCCTTACTCAGTCATGAACTACCAAGGAGATCCCAAATTACCTTAACCAGTAGGATGAGCATGGGGACCTGATGGAAAGTAGTTGTGTGTGCAATGCTACTTTATATCTGTTTATTTCATTTATTATGATATGTCATCATGTGGTATTGGCATTCATTTTATGTGCAATGTGTAGATACAACGTCGGTAAGGATGATATGATAGGAAGCGGTTAGGCAGGCTAGTCCATCTGCTAATCACATACCATCAAGGTCCGATGAGGGGGAGGACTGAGAGTGAGAGATGGAGGATATCCATTGAAGGTTGGAGATAATCTTGATTGGGGTGTCAGATCATGGGTGACATACCATGGATGACCACTATATAGGAGCTTGTGTTGGGGTATGAGCTGAGTGGAACTCTATCCCATGGAGGGTAGGAGCCACATGATAGGTGGTACATGATATATCATTAGGGGACATGATTCCATTGACACATATTTCTCCATCCGATGAGGATGATTAGCATGGGTGGCTTGCATTCCCTTGAATTTTGTATGTATTTAGCATGTGGTGGACATGTCAGCTGTATAGTAGAGTAGTGGAATCAAACTTATACAACATTTGATGATTTGTTTTTTTATATAATATACTAATGGACATATATGTGTGTGTGTGTGTGGCTTAATGATGAAATTAAAATGTACAATATATGGCATGTACTTTATATTTATGCATGATAGTGTAGAAATGAATGCAAATTGTTATCTTCTTGGAGATGCACGTGCTAAATGCCAATCTAAGATGTTGTTTGGAATGGTATATACAAATTTATTTTGGTGTCTAGGTACATGATTGAATGTAATGGATTCAGATAACTGCACCAGGAGTCAAAATCACATATATTTCCTAAATAAGAATGGGTGATGCACATGATACACACCATTCAAATGGATTACGAGTAGTTGGGAATCTAGACAAACATGAAGGTGATGTATGCGATGATCAATGGAATTGACTAAGAATCCTACCACTGCATTATATTCAACTTGATCATTGGTGGTAGATCTGACACAAACACCTCTAGAATGGATGAGGGTAAGTATGGGGATAAACAAGGCCCAAGTTGTTGAGGCTAGATTCTAGGAATGATGACTTGCACCATTGACATAACCAATGTAGCAGTAGGAAAAAGGGTCCATATAGGAGGTGCAAGAAGATAACTGGTGAGATGCAGGCTGTGCAAAGTGAATGCAACCAAAATATATAAAATATATACACTATACAAAGGAAGTGGAAAGAAGTGATCACAATAGGTTGGGATGGACACATCTGTAGAAAGGGATAGGATGGAACTATAATATCGAAGATGTGGACACATAGAGGATGTGCATAGTATGATCATTGGTATGATATGGAGGATGGTAAGCCTCAATTATAGGTGTGGTAATAACTTGGGAAGATTGATTGCAAGAAGGTGATGGGTCTTCGTTCATGAGGGTGGACACATTCTCATGGGCAACCTCCAACATATGGATAATATACATGGAATATCGATACTAGGGTATATGGGGGAAATAGTGAGAGTAATGACCATAGTTTTCACATAACACACATGCTTGGTTAGTGTGCAAAGAATTTAGAAATTTGGAAACAAGTTTGGGTAAGGATAAGTGCAGGGTGGGGGTGGATGAATCAATTTCTAAGTCATTGATGGTATAAATTGATTTCAACTTAGGGATCTTGAGAAAGTTGATTGTAGTGGTTAAGGATATCATAGAGGGCACATAGAAAAGTTTTCCTGGATGCATTAGTCTAGGTAGCCATAGCTGGGTCGATAGAATTAGTGGTGGCTTTGGCCTTACCCCCTTTGTTAGTTTTCTTAGTTTTGGGTTTGGGTTGAGGTAGGATATATGGTGGTTGAAGTGGGTCCTATTTAGGTTATGGTAAATGATCAGTAATGGGGGAAGGGTGGGGGGAGTTGCAAGCTGTGAAAATGATTGGGGAAATCCAATGTGCACATGTATAGGCTACATAGGGGTCAAAGATATTTAGGGCCTAGTTGTATATATAAGAAGAAAGGTAGGAGGTGGGTCCAGGTATCACACTATAATCCCTAAGGTGAGGTTAGGTAGGTTTAGGGTAGACATAACTGAGGTACTCATGATCCCAAGTGGTGGGAATAGGAAAGGATCTTATCCAAAGAGATAGAGGGGATGTTGTTTTTGTTGCATGCATGATGGAGGCATAGGTCGTGCTAGAGTGGAGGGTATGGAAGAGGGTTGTGGATGAGATCTCCTGGGCCCATGGATGATCCAGGAAGAAATAGGTGGCCACCCAATTATTCCACTGGATCAAAACACAGGTTTCCGTTTTGGCAATGTTTCTACATCTTTTTGGGTCCTAAACTTTTGGGGTCGTTTTAAGGGCCTAAACAATGTTTTTGGGTCCCATCATAGTCACACTTTAGGATTTATAAAGAGTGTGATGAAACTATGTGTATTCATTAGATATACCTTTTCAACAAGCTATTTTTCACCCCAATCAAAGATCGTATGCAAAATTTATGCCCTTGGGAAGTTGACGTATCAACTACCCCCATTGGGGCCTGCAAACCTTTTTGTGTTTCTTCTATGGGCTTAGGGTTTTGGATTTTATTTATGTTAAAAATGGATTTGGAGCCTCATTTTAAACACCATCATATTCTTTTGAATGAGCATAGCCATTACATCACTTCTCAGAGATAAGATGCCACCATTATAGAGAGTGCATTCACTCTGTATTTTTATAGTTCCTGTACATTTCTGTCTTTAATAAAAATTGTACATTATTATATCTATGTATTTATGGAATTATATATGTGTATTTACTTGTTATATTTCTACCTTCATTTCATTCTCAAAATAATCTGGATCAGTGGTATCAGAGAAAGCTACTCCTTTTCATTTCTTAGTGCATGTCCCTGATGAGGTCAGGCTATAGAGAGTTGGGTCTCGAGCTAGTTTCTCTTGAGGAAACCCGTTCTTGCTAGCCCAAGCATCCTCCCATGGCGTAAGAGAAGAGAGACGAGGGAGTAGAATATCCCATCAATTTGTTTCTCGTGGAAGCTCTCGTGCAACAGAGGAATGAGATGTTGGATATGTTTTCCCAAATCCTTCAACGATTACCTACAATAACAAGTGCGTCTTCATCAAGAAATCTCTTTGCATATGCTACCCCATTCAAGGTACAAGTTAATTTTTATATCTGATATTTTAAGTTCATATCGATGGGGATGCTTTGAAAAAATCGTTAAATTTTCTGGAAGGTTATTTCTCTGTTCACAATTTTTCCGATAGAGAAAATATCACCTTTGCGCTCCTTAAGGCTCTCCTCCATGTCAAAAATTGATGGGAAACTTACTAGGAGAAAAATTCCACAGAGGAGTCTGGAATATTTAGGGCCTATCCCACATGGAATTTTTTTACGGATGTAGTCAACGTGAAATATTACTCGGTGGGAAACTATGATGACCAGTACATGAGAAGGACCACACTGCATCAAGAGAGGGGCCAAACAGTGGTGAAGTTCACAAATACCTTCCATACCTTGTGCACCAAGATGGGTATCAATTTCTATCAAAGACTCTGAGTGACATATGGTTCTAAAACACCGTGGGGCTCTACATAGGTACATCCAAACCGAAATGGAGTTTATAGACATATCATCATTGGGAGAAGCTTATCGATACGGTGTCAAAATCAAGCAAAAATTTAAGGAGTAGAACAAGTGGGAGTTCGGGTCTGCAAATCCATATCAACCAAAGTATTGTAAAGGAAACCCTAACTCATAGAAAAATCAACCTCAAGAAAACTATTCCAAGCCACATGAAAATAAGGGTAATGGGAAGACAAATAAGGACAATGGGAAGTGGTGCGACTTCCACAAAATCCCTTGGCACAACACTAATGTTTTTTTCTCAAAATAGTCATTGGTGGTCAAGCTCAAAGAAACAAAACTAAGCCTTGACTCAGACTCCAATTCGTACCATAATAAAAGGAGATAGATAATTGATGTAGAACCCACTACTACTATCATGACTGCAACAATCTAACTAGAAGAACCAGAGGATCCCGAGGAGGGGGAGTGCCTTTTCCATTCACATATGTGGGTGAAGGGGACCCCACTGCATTTTATTGTTGATAGAGGAATATAAAAGAACCTCATCTTAGAAAAGGTCGTCAATAAGTTGGATTTACCAACAACACCACACCTGTAGCCATACAACATTGGATGGCTTCACCAGGGAAGAGATGTTTGTGTCAACCATTAGTGCTTCTTGCCATATGACATCAATCCCTTTAGGGATGAGGTACTATGTTTTGTTGCCCCAATAAAATTATGTGATGTTCTATTATTTTAGACTTATATGTGGAAATTTTATGTTGTTTATTATTCTCGACCCTGTCACATCATTTTTACCATGGGAGTTCAACTCTACAGGATACTAAAGGTAGTTCTGACTATTGTCCCGACAAAACAGTGCCACAAAGTAATCTATCATTACAAAAAGTATATCCTCCTCACAATCTAGTCAGAAGAGGACACTTCAACCATTGCATCCTCAACCCAATACTCTTCTATCCAGTAGAAGTATATCAACAGGATTGTAGAAGAGAACCAAGATAATCCTACTGCACCTATGGGGGTGCCTCCACACTGTTTATTCAAACCAAGTTATAACAAATTCCTTCATGTTATTCATGCTGCATATTCACCAATAGATTCCTCCAACACTCAGGAAGATCATGTAGATATATTGGTTAAACAGATCCAACCCCGCCAACAACAGGTTCATAACAACCTTCACCAAGCTAAGTAGGACAAATTCTTCAGCAAGGAAAGCAACTCACCAAGGTTTAGATTCAACAAACGCTTCCCCAAGAACTTGATGCTATGGATACCATTACTTCCTATTCCAGTAGGAAATCCAAAATTGGTGGCCATGACAGAAATCGGTGGCCACCCACCTATTTTGCTGGCTCAAAACATGGGTTTCCACCTTGGTTGTTTTTCTAAATATTTTTAGGTCCTAAACTTTTGGGACCATTTTAAGACCGTAAACATCATTTTTTGGGCCTGCCATAATCATTATATAGGATTTACCTATAGTGTGGTGGAAACATGTGTAGTCCTCAGATATAAATTTTCAATGAGATATCATGCACCCCAAATGTAGATCGTATGAAAAATTTATGCCCTTGGGAAGTTGACGTATCAACTACCCCCATCAGGGCCTGCAAACCTTTTGGAATTTCATCTTCCAGGGTTAGGGTTTTTTATTTCTTTATGTTAAAAAGGAATTTGGAGCCTCATTGTAAACATCATCATATTCTTGTGAATGAGTGTATCCGTCACATCTCTTCTCAGTGTCAAACAATTGGTTTAGATTGATGGACAATTTGTTTGGATAGTTGGTTGTAATTGATGTCAACCCTTGGAGAGTGATATTGTAGATTGATGTCAACACTTAGAGATTGATGTAAACCCTGAGAGATTGATATCAACCCTTGAGTATGTATAGTAACACATTTCAGTAGCTCCAAAAATTTTGGTAAGGGACCCAAGTTTGTTTGAGGTATAAAGGCTTGAATACTAGTGAATATGCAGGTAAGACTATTCTAGATGGATAGTACATGTCGTTCCATTTCCTATGAAACATGGTAGGTAAAGTGGTTCTTCCAGGTTAGTGAGATATGGCCTTGTGGATTTGGAGGACCCTCAAGAATATTCTAGAAGCCCCATAGAAGGTCAACAATAAGTCAATTATTCTAGAAGCTCGTAGAAAGTCATCAATAAGTTTGCTAGTCAAAATGATTATAACAACAAATAAATTATGGGAAAAGTAGTTGTAACAAAAATTTTGCTAGTCAATGTAGTTGAAACAAGAAATTATTTATGGGTAAAGTAGTTGTAACAAGGAGGTTGATAGTCAAAGTGGTTTATCAAGAAATTAATTAATTATGTGTAAAGTAGTTGTAACAAGAAGGTTGAATAGTCAAAGTGGTTGAAGACAAAATTAATTGATTATGGGTAAAGTGGTTGCAACAAGAAGCGTCTTAAGGAAAAATTAGTTGAAATAAAGTATTTATGTTTTGACTAATTAAGGAAAAATTAGTTGCAAAAAGAAAGTGGTTTATCCCTAGATTGAGGAGAAGGGGTAAAATAGTTACAAGTTGTCCCTAAAGGAGGTTACTTGGGAAGTATAAATAAGATATAAAGAGACTCCCATTAACATCTATTGATAATATTGAACATATATAAGTTATTGAGGTAACCAAGGAGATTTGAGGTAAATTTCAGAGGGAAGGTGAAGTAAAGAAGGCTGAAAATCCAAGGGAGGATGGAGTCTTTTAATGACGTGTTCTAAGGTATGCTATTTACAAGTCATATCACCATTTTCGCAATAATTGTTTTTTATAGAATGATTCAGATAGTGACACATGGAGGATAGTGATAAAAAAATATCAAGATACATGTGGTATAAATTTCATCTTCTGCATCGTTGTCTTTTGGGAGATACAGGTTGTGGAAGATAGGGTTTTTGGCTAGTCCTAAAACTAGTTGTAAATAGGTGTTCCAAATAAAATGGTCATAGATTCTTCATAGAAAATCCAAATGATGTGACACCAATTGTAATGGAAAGGGTACAAGCCATATTTTGTTTTGTGCAAGTTGCAGAATAAGATATCAAATATTGAGCACATGGCATGTCGTACAAGTTCGCTCTCTAGAATACTACATAATTCATCAAGGTCTGCTATTTTTCCTATAACTCTTTTTATAGGAGGTTCCAAGCAGTGAAACCTGGAGGAAATGTAGAGAAGATACTGAATAATATTGTGTATAATTTTTAGAAATTTATTCATTTCAGGTACAAAGTTATTCTTGTTTCAAGTTAGGGTTATTAACTAATCCAAAAACTAGTCGCGTGAGACTTAGGTAAAGTTTGGTGAAAATGCTATTCTGTTTTTGTTGAAGTTGAGGAAGGTTTGTAGGTATGTGATCACATAGACCAGGTATGTTACAGAGTTAAATGTATGTTTTTATGGTTACATTTGGTCATGATATGGTACATGCTTGAGGCTACATAACAATGAGGTTTTGGCACATCGTTTGATGTAAGAGTTTATGGTATTTGGTTTATGGATAGTGTAATGTATTTCTAGAGGAATTTCATTGGATATATTGGTTTACGTATTTTTTATATGGTTGAGGTGCATGTTGGGTACATGGTTGAGGCATACAGTTAATGCGTTGGCACATACATGAGGTGTATAGTTGATGATGTTGGTACATATTGATGAGTCATAGTTGATGTGTTGTTGATACATGATTGGTACATGCTTGGTGCATTGTTAGAGACACTTGCTAGTAGTATTGTTGGCACATAGTTTATGGTTGATGTGGCATAAATATATTGGTATATTATTAGAAGCACATCTTGATCTTGGTGATGATTATGAGGTGTTTTGATGTGCATGGTTGATGCACTTGTGATATTAAATGTACATGATTGGTTGATGAGATTATTGTGATAGATTATTGGCACACATTGTTCATACAAGTTATTTGGTATAGGTTGTTACAGGTTGTTCATACAGGTTGACAATGATAGTGGTTGATTCAGTGATAATGAGAAGTTTTCTATATTTTGCATTTATATTTTAGGTCGGTAGGAAGGGGCAAGGATAGGTGGTTGGAGCCACAATTCGGTTAGATCCAGAGAAATAGGGAGTTGGAGATTCCTTCAGGTTAGAGCCTGAGAATTAGGGGGTTGGATCCTCCTTCTAATTGGATCCAAAGAAGTGGGTGGTTGTATCCACCTTCCAGTTGGAGCTGGAGAACACAGGGGGTTGGAGCCAGAGAATTGGAAGTTGGTGGTTCTTTGAATGTAATTCTTAAATAAATATAAGAAAATCATTCCATGGTTTTCTCATGCATTGGGTTTT
>ML802740.1:258679-298067 GCA_009831015.1 Picea engelmannii | reverse complement strand
TGTTATCATCAATTTATAAATAAAAAAACTTAAAATCCATATTTTCCACTCTGAGATGCAATCTTTCCCTTGTTGTTGCTGTCAAATTTTGATCTCTCTGAATTTTCCTTAGGATGTGTTGAGCCTTTAGGCCTAATCTCACTGATCACATGAGAGAAATCATCCCTCAAATTCATGTGAGAGGACACGGATTTATCGGAGCCATTGGAGGGTGAGAAAGGGGTAGCAATGGATTTTCCTTTGTCATGGGCATGGTGGGCCTTGGTTTTCAACCTTTTTCTTACATCGGAACACTGAACTGGTGAGTGGTCAGGGGCAGCTTGGACAATTTAATTGATAGGTGGGGAAGAAGGTAAAGACAATTTAGGCCAACCACGATGTTGGGAGACTGTCGGGTGGACAATCCCTTGACATCCGTCATTTTCGGGAACTTCAGGATGTAGTGAGACATGAGGAGGCACGAGAATACCAGGGACCTATGGGGCTTGGAAGGGAGTCCTTTCAGGCCTAGGTTGGACCACTCCTTGCCCAATCCAATTAAAAAACCTAGCTTGAAATAGCTAGCCTAACTCCTGCGAGTCTGCATCAAAGTGTATGGAGAATATTGGCCTTCTAGGGCCCCTGTTCCAATTACTAGTTACCTCTACCATGGATACCTCTACTGAAAAATCTCATTCCTGTATGCATAATTGATTAGCAAATAGTTTCTTTAACAACCATACATGAGAACTCTTTTTAAAATATGAAATAAAATTTGGCTCAGCAACATATTAGACTCATGCAATCCAATCCATACAATTTGTTTAATAGTTGTCAATGAGCAGGGGGTGAACAAAGGTTCTGGGATATGCGAGGGATTTGTATTGAGAGAAAAATGTTAAAATGAGGGGGGGGAAATAATGATTACTACTCACAGACAAAAAACAATCAATTGTAATGTAAACCAAAGAATATATCACTGCAATCCATCTCTCTGATCCTAAACTTTCATAATACAAAGTTTCCCTTAATTGTAATTAAATTTTAGGAACAAGGATTGGATAATGAATATGGGAAGGCGAGGCGATTCTAATTAGCAAAAAGTGAAATAATGGTAGGGGAAAGAGAGGATATTGTTTGAAAAATTAATTAAGTAATCCATAAAAGAGTTTTGTATTCAAAACCACTATCCCAACACCAATTAACAATTATTGTGGTCGATTTAACCATTATTGTGCGTTAAAATTGTCCACTGTCCACATTTAAATATTTAACACTTTTAATTAACACAGTGTCATCATATTCAAAATCAACATGACCTTCGAACATCTTGTGTAAAGAATTCTATTTCCTCTCACTTCTTCCATTTAATATTTAAAACAAATTCCAATGAACACACAATCATTTGTTTCAACTCTGTTCAGCATTGAAACCATCAACCACTATCCATAAATTATTTCCTCAAATTAAACACAAAAACAATTTATTTTAAAAACGTGCCCGATTCCATTCCTCTAACCAATCTAACAATTAAATTGAAATGGAACCATACTATTATAAAACTTGTGCCCATGTCTAATGTTGCAATCAAACGATATGATGCACGATATCCATAAAACATATACAACAAACAACCAAGTCTCTGACATCAAATTTCCAATTTTTAATGATCCCGATCGGGACATATTAAACACACATCAACCACCAAAAGAATTTATACCACACTGTAGGAACACACAGACCAATCAAAACTCGAAGAATTTTTTTGTGAATGTGCATGTCTAATTACTCTGAATCAAAACATAAACAATGTTGAGTTATCAATACAACTGTTATCAAAAAATGAGGAAGCGATTGTATGCCCATTTACAACTTCTCAAATCAACCAATTTAACTATGTCGAGTCATCAATTCAACTATCATAATAAACAATGTAGTGACTTTATACCAAAAATAAAAACCATTATCAACCAACTCATAACAATGACAAAATACCCGATAGGGTGTAACTGGTTCATTTATCAAAATCGGGCTTTGAATAATCAAGGGTGGGCTCTGAATAATCAAGGGTTCTCTTAGTGGAACCAACACAGGGAGACTGGAGTCGACCATACCAACAATAGGTGAGAACCCTTCGAGACAACACGATGGACACACATGCTACATAACCATTAACTTGCAAGACAGGGTGCCAATTCACACCATGTAGGAGAGATTATGAACAGAGGAGCAGAGGCTTCTTACTGGTCAGTAATAACACCAAGAACATGCAGGGAATAACCCTCGTGGTTTTCCCCAAAAAACCAAATAATGGTGATATAAATGCAGATCTTAGGTAATAAAAACCAACCCTAAATCAACCCTCTTGGGTAATAGGCACCATAACCAACTGTGGAGATGCCAATAACATAAAACGAGGCCATGACTAGGTGGAGAATGATATGCAGTGACCCAAGGTGGTTCAAAATCAAACACAACAACCCCATAACACCAAATACGAATGAGTATGGTTACAAAGTTGTGAGGAGATAGACAACAAGTCCATATGGAATGAAACCCTCCAACAAAAACCCATAAAGACAATAGAGAGCCTTCATGACTTCCACCACACAGAATAATCAATGAATTCGTGATTTCAACCATCAAATTTCCCATTTGCAACGAATAACACATAAAATACTATTCCAGAGAAACACCATGAGTTTACACAGTTGTCATCCTTAAGAAAAACACATACTAATACATCGTCGAGCCAACATCTATTTCATAAAAAAGCGAGTTCATGGATGACGAAAGAAACATACATGTAACCAAATAGCCTTAAAAATGCGAGCTTGGTCAAGTAGTTCCTTCCTCGCTTGAATATCGGAGCTTAACCACGACGAAAAGCAATTGAACAATAACCAAGCTAGGGTGACGACCAGTGGGAGAAGTATGGAGTGACATGCAGTAAATGCACATCGCTTCCATCCTCTCCTCATTCAATTACATAGTACGCGCCATCCAACCAACATTAACCCATTCCATTAATCCATTGCATCAAAACTAACATCCATTGTTTTCCAAATGCACCCGATATCACATTAACCATTTCCAAACATACCATAATGTATATCAAATGCACCTTCATATAACTCAATAACATTGTATAGCCACCAACATTTCTAGTTAGGACTGACATCAACCTTTTTAAATTTCAAATGCATATAGTGTAGCATAGTATAGCATAGTTTCCTTTCTTAGATTTATTCCACATTTCTCTTATCTTTTGTTATGACTAACATGTGTCTTTTGCAGGTGTAACATGAAATAAATCATGGTGCCAATAACATTGTAATAACAGTTGACATAAGCCATCATGACATGGAATTTAGAGTTTAGAGTAACGAAACCCACACATAGCATGCATTATCCATCTACTATTATGTCACAAATAAAACCAATATTTCATCATCAATCATGTAGAACCCTGTAAGAAGTGTCGAACAACAACATAAATATCAAATAAGAACCTGATCCTCCAATATACAAGGGGGTCCCACCTACTAGTATTATATATCATTATCTTATAAATAATAGGCTTTAGCAACACTTTGCAGGTGAAATCCTTGTTGCGATTTCTATCATCAATATACCTATACTACCTCAGGGTAGGCAAGTAGAGGAATTTATAGACTATCACTGTGTGTCTGGTGTTTAGATCTGAGATTCCATGATCTATATGGTATATATCGAGAGGTTAGAGACCCAAGCAGTGGTGACAAAAAAGATCTGGATACTAGGGATCCACTCTCTACACAAAGTATATGGGGGACATATGTGAGTGGTGGAGATGGTCTTAGATATTACCCACTTTGGTTGGGCACAACTACTGCTAACAATTTTGAATCACTAATTATCATCATGTAGGAGGGCGTAAGGAGGGAAATCTTCTTTTGGGATAGTTCCGTGTTCCTTTTTCTTTGAGCACATTCCTACACTTCGTCCACACATACATATCAAATATGGGGGACCATAGGAGCCCCAGATGTGTTGATGGGGTGAGATATTTTAGAGAGGGGTAGGTGGTGGGATAAAAAATGTGTTACAGTCCACTTTCTTTGGACACTAGGATTATCTCCTCATCATGATCTAGGAGTATCCTTACTCAGTCATGAACTACCAAGGAGATCCCAAATTACCTTAACCAGTAGGATGAGCATGGGGACCTGATGGAAAGTAGTTGTGTGTGCAATGCTACTTTATATCTGTTTATTTCATTTATTATGATATGTCATCATGTGGTATTGGCATTCATTTTATGTGCAATGTGTAGATACAACGTCGGTAAGGATGATATGATAGGAAGCGGTTAGGCAGGCTAGTCCATCTGCTAATCACATACCATCAAGGTCCGATGAGGGGGAGGACTGAGAGTGAGAGATGGAGGATATCCATTGAAGGTTGGAGATAATCTTGATTGGGGTGTCAGATCATGGGTGACATACCATGGATGACCACTATATAGGAGCTTGTGTTGGGGTATGAGCTGAGTGGAACTCTATCCCATGGAGGGTAGGAGCCACATGATAGGTGGTACATGATATATCATTAGGGGACATGATTCCATTGACACATATTTCTCCATCCGATGAGGATGATTAGCATGGGTGGCTTGCATTCCCTTGAATTTTGTATGTATTTAGCATGTGGTGGACATGTCAGCTGTATAGTAGAGTAGTGGAATCAAACTTATACAACATTTGATGATTTGTTTTTTTATATAATATACTAATGGACATATATGTGTGTGTGTGTGTGGCTTAATGATGAAATTAAAATGTACAATATATGGCATGTACTTTATATTTATGCATGATAGTGTAGAAATGAATGCAAATTGTTATCTTCTTGGAGATGCACGTGCTAAATGCCAATCTAAGATGTTGTTTGGAATGGTATATACAAATTTATTTTGGTGTCTAGGTACATGATTGAATGTAATGGATTCAGATAACTGCACCAGGAGTCAAAATCACATATATTTCCTAAATAAGAATGGGTGATGCACATGATACACACCATTCAAATGGATTACGAGTAGTTGGGAATCTAGACAAACATGAAGGTGATGTATGCGATGATCAATGGAATTGACTAAGAATCCTACCACTGCATTATATTCAACTTGATCATTGGTGGTAGATCTGACACAAACACCTCTAGAATGGATGAGGGTAAGTATGGGGATAAACAAGGCCCAAGTTGTTGAGGCTAGATTCTAGGAATGATGACTTGCACCATTGACATAACCAATGTAGCAGTAGGAAAAAGGGTCCATATAGGAGGTGCAAGAAGATAACTGGTGAGATGCAGGCTGTGCAAAGTGAATGCAACCAAAATATATAAAATATATACACTATACAAAGGAAGTGGAAAGAAGTGATCACAATAGGTTGGGATGGACACATCTGTAGAAAGGGATAGGATGGAACTATAATATCGAAGATGTGGACACATAGAGGATGTGCATAGTATGATCATTGGTATGATATGGAGGATGGTAAGCCTCAATTATAGGTGTGGTAATAACTTGGGAAGATTGATTGCAAGAAGGTGATGGGTCTTCGTTCATGAGGGTGGACACATTCTCATGGGCAACCTCCAACATATGGATAATATACATGGAATATCGATACTAGGGTATATGGGGGAAATAGTGAGAGTAATGACCATAGTTTTCACATAACACACATGCTTGGTTAGTGTGCAAAGAATTTAGAAATTTGGAAACAAGTTTGGGTAAGGATAAGTGCAGGGTGGGGGTGGATGAATCAATTTCTAAGTCATTGATGGTATAAATTGATTTCAACTTAGGGATCTTGAGAAAGTTGATTGTAGTGGTTAAGGATATCATAGAGGGCACATAGAAAAGTTTTCCTGGATGCATTAGTCTAGGTAGCCATAGCTGGGTCGATAGAATTAGTGGTGGCTTTGGCCTTACCCCCTTTGTTAGTTTTCTTAGTTTTGGGTTTGGGTTGAGGTAGGATATATGGTGGTTGAAGTGGGTCCTATTTAGGTTATGGTAAATGATCAGTAATGGGGGAAGGGTGGGGGGAGTTGCAAGCTGTGAAAATGATTGGGGAAATCCAATGTGCACATGTATAGGCTACATAGGGGTCAAAGATATTTAGGGCCTAGTTGTATATATAAGAAGAAAGGTAGGAGGTGGGTCCAGGTATCACACTATAATCCCTAAGGTGAGGTTAGGTAGGTTTAGGGTAGACATAACTGAGGTACTCATGATCCCAAGTGGTGGGAATAGGAAAGGATCTTATCCAAAGAGATAGAGGGGATGTTGTTTTTGTTGCATGCATGATGGAGGCATAGGTCGTGCTAGAGTGGAGGGTATGGAAGAGGGTTGTGGATGAGATCTCCTGGGCCCATGGATGATCCAGGAAGAAATAGGTGGCCACCCAATTATTCCACTGGATCAAAACACAGGTTTCCGTTTTGGCAATGTTTCTACATCTTTTTGGGTCCTAAACTTTTGGGGTCGTTTTAAGGGCCTAAACAATGTTTTTGGGTCCCATCATAGTCACACTTTAGGATTTATAAAGAGTGTGATGAAACTATGTGTATTCATTAGATATACCTTTTCAACAAGCTATTTTTCACCCCAATCAAAGATCGTATGCAAAATTTATGCCCTTGGGAAGTTGACGTATCAACTACCCCCATTGGGGCCTGCAAACCTTTTTGTGTTTCTTCTATGGGCTTAGGGTTTTGGATTTTATTTATGTTAAAAATGGATTTGGAGCCTCATTTTAAACACCATCATATTCTTTTGAATGAGCATAGCCATTACATCACTTCTCAGAGATAAGATGCCACCATTATAGAGAGTGCATTCACTCTGTATTTTTATAGTTCCTGTACATTTCTGTCTTTAATAAAAATTGTACATTATTATATCTATGTATTTATGGAATTATATATGTGTATTTACTTGTTATATTTCTACCTTCATTTCATTCTCAAAATAATCTGGATCAGTGGTATCAGAGAAAGCTACTCCTTTTCATTTCTTAGTGCATGTCCCTGATGAGGTCAGGCTATAGAGAGTTGGGTCTCGAGCTAGTTTCTCTTGAGGAAACCCGTTCTTGCTAGCCCAAGCATCCTCCCATGGCGTAAGAGAAGAGAGACGAGGGAGTAGAATATCCCATCAATTTGTTTCTCGTGGAAGCTCTCGTGCAACAGAGGAATGAGATGTTGGATATGTTTTCCCAAATCCTTCAACGATTACCTACAATAACAAGTGCGTCTTCATCAAGAAATCTCTTTGCATATGCTACCCCATTCAAGGTACAAGTTAATTTTTATATCTGATATTTTAAGTTCATATCGATGGGGATGCTTTGAAAAAATCGTTAAATTTTCTGGAAGGTTATTTCTCTGTTCACAATTTTTCCGATAGAGAAAATATCACCTTTGCGCTCCTTAAGGCTCTCCTCCATGTCAAAAATTGATGGGAAACTTACTAGGAGAAAAATTCCACAGAGGAGTCTGGAATATTTAGGGCCTATCCCACATGGAATTTTTTTACGGATGTAGTCAACGTGAAATATTACTCGGTGGGAAACTATGATGACCAGTACATGAGAAGGACCACACTGCATCAAGAGAGGGGCCAAACAGTGGTGAAGTTCACAAATACCTTCCATACCTTGTGCACCAAGATGGGTATCAATTTCTATCAAAGACTCTGAGTGACATATGGTTCTAAAACACCGTGGGGCTCTACATAGGTACATCCAAACCGAAATGGAGTTTATAGACATATCATCATTGGGAGAAGCTTATCGATACGGTGTCAAAATCAAGCAAAAATTTAAGGAGTAGAACAAGTGGGAGTTCGGGTCTGCAAATCCATATCAACCAAAGTATTGTAAAGGAAACCCTAACTCATAGAAAAATCAACCTCAAGAAAACTATTCCAAGCCACATGAAAATAAGGGTAATGGGAAGACAAATAAGGACAATGGGAAGTGGTGCGACTTCCACAAAATCCCTTGGCACAACACTAATGTTTTTTTCTCAAAATAGTCATTGGTGGTCAAGCTCAAAGAAACAAAACTAAGCCTTGACTCAGACTCCAATTCGTACCATAATAAAAGGAGATAGATAATTGATGTAGAACCCACTACTACTATCATGACTGCAACAATCTAACTAGAAGAACCAGAGGATCCCGAGGAGGGGGAGTGCCTTTTCCATTCACATATGTGGGTGAAGGGGACCCCACTGCATTTTATTGTTGATAGAGGAATATAAAAGAACCTCATCTTAGAAAAGGTCGTCAATAAGTTGGATTTACCAACAACACCACACCTGTAGCCATACAACATTGGATGGCTTCACCAGGGAAGAGATGTTTGTGTCAACCATTAGTGCTTCTTGCCATATGACATCAATCCCTTTAGGGATGAGGTACTATGTTTTGTTGCCCCAATAAAATTATGTGATGTTCTATTATTTTAGACTTATATGTGGAAATTTTATGTTGTTTATTATTCTCGACCCTGTCACATCATTTTTACCATGGGAGTTCAACTCTACAGGATACTAAAGGTAGTTCTGACTATTGTCCCGACAAAACAGTGCCACAAAGTAATCTATCATTACAAAAAGTATATCCTCCTCACAATCTAGTCAGAAGAGGACACTTCAACCATTGCATCCTCAACCCAATACTCTTCTATCCAGTAGAAGTATATCAACAGGATTGTAGAAGAGAACCAAGATAATCCTACTGCACCTATGGGGGTGCCTCCACACTGTTTATTCAAACCAAGTTATAACAAATTCCTTCATGTTATTCATGCTGCATATTCACCAATAGATTCCTCCAACACTCAGGAAGATCATGTAGATATATTGGTTAAACAGATCCAACCCCGCCAACAACAGGTTCATAACAACCTTCACCAAGCTAAGTAGGACAAATTCTTCAGCAAGGAAAGCAACTCACCAAGGTTTAGATTCAACAAACGCTTCCCCAAGAACTTGATGCTATGGATACCATTACTTCCTATTCCAGTAGGAAATCCAAAATTGGTGGCCATGACAGAAATCGGTGGCCACCCACCTATTTTGCTGGCTCAAAACATGGGTTTCCACCTTGGTTGTTTTTCTAAATATTTTTAGGTCCTAAACTTTTGGGACCATTTTAAGACCGTAAACATCATTTTTTGGGCCTGCCATAATCATTATATAGGATTTACCTATAGTGTGGTGGAAACATGTGTAGTCCTCAGATATAAATTTTCAATGAGATATCATGCACCCCAAATGTAGATCGTATGAAAAATTTATGCCCTTGGGAAGTTGACGTATCAACTACCCCCATCAGGGCCTGCAAACCTTTTGGAATTTCATCTTCCAGGGTTAGGGTTTTTTATTTCTTTATGTTAAAAAGGAATTTGGAGCCTCATTGTAAACATCATCATATTCTTGTGAATGAGTGTATCCGTCACATCTCTTCTCAGTGTCAAACAATTGGTTTAGATTGATGGACAATTTGTTTGGATAGTTGGTTGTAATTGATGTCAACCCTTGGAGAGTGATATTGTAGATTGATGTCAACACTTAGAGATTGATGTAAACCCTGAGAGATTGATATCAACCCTTGAGTATGTATAGTAACACATTTCAGTAGCTCCAAAAATTTTGGTAAGGGACCCAAGTTTGTTTGAGGTATAAAGGCTTGAATACTAGTGAATATGCAGGTAAGACTATTCTAGATGGATAGTACATGTCGTTCCATTTCCTATGAAACATGGTAGGTAAAGTGGTTCTTCCAGGTTAGTGAGATATGGCCTTGTGGATTTGGAGGACCCTCAAGAATATTCTAGAAGCCCCATAGAAGGTCAACAATAAGTCAATTATTCTAGAAGCTCGTAGAAAGTCATCAATAAGTTTGCTAGTCAAAATGATTATAACAACAAATAAATTATGGGAAAAGTAGTTGTAACAAAAATTTTGCTAGTCAATGTAGTTGAAACAAGAAATTATTTATGGGTAAAGTAGTTGTAACAAGGAGGTTGATAGTCAAAGTGGTTTATCAAGAAATTAATTAATTATGTGTAAAGTAGTTGTAACAAGAAGGTTGAATAGTCAAAGTGGTTGAAGACAAAATTAATTGATTATGGGTAAAGTGGTTGCAACAAGAAGCGTCTTAAGGAAAAATTAGTTGAAATAAAGTATTTATGTTTTGACTAATTAAGGAAAAATTAGTTGCAAAAAGAAAGTGGTTTATCCCTAGATTGAGGAGAAGGGGTAAAATAGTTACAAGTTGTCCCTAAAGGAGGTTACTTGGGAAGTATAAATAAGATATAAAGAGACTCCCATTAACATCTATTGATAATATTGAACATATATAAGTTATTGAGGTAACCAAGGAGATTTGAGGTAAATTTCAGAGGGAAGGTGAAGTAAAGAAGGCTGAAAATCCAAGGGAGGATGGAGTCTTTTAATGACGTGTTCTAAGGTATGCTATTTACAAGTCATATCACCATTTTCGCAATAATTGTTTTTTATAGAATGATTCAGATAGTGACACATGGAGGATAGTGATAAAAAAATATCAAGATACATGTGGTATAAATTTCATCTTCTGCATCGTTGTCTTTTGGGAGATACAGGTTGTGGAAGATAGGGTTTTTGGCTAGTCCTAAAACTAGTTGTAAATAGGTGTTCCAAATAAAATGGTCATAGATTCTTCATAGAAAATCCAAATGATGTGACACCAATTGTAATGGAAAGGGTACAAGCCATATTTTGTTTTGTGCAAGTTGCAGAATAAGATATCAAATATTGAGCACATGGCATGTCGTACAAGTTCGCTCTCTAGAATACTACATAATTCATCAAGGTCTGCTATTTTTCCTATAACTCTTTTTATAGGAGGTTCCAAGCAGTGAAACCTGGAGGAAATGTAGAGAAGATACTGAATAATATTGTGTATAATTTTTAGAAATTTATTCATTTCAGGTACAAAGTTATTCTTGTTTCAAGTTAGGGTTATTAACTAATCCAAAAACTAGTCGCGTGAGACTTAGGTAAAGTTTGGTGAAAATGCTATTCTGTTTTTGTTGAAGTTGAGGAAGGTTTGTAGGTATGTGATCACATAGACCAGGTATGTTACAGAGTTAAATGTATGTTTTTATGGTTACATTTGGTCATGATATGGTACATGCTTGAGGCTACATAACAATGAGGTTTTGGCACATCGTTTGATGTAAGAGTTTATGGTATTTGGTTTATGGATAGTGTAATGTATTTCTAGAGGAATTTCATTGGATATATTGGTTTACGTATTTTTTATATGGTTGAGGTGCATGTTGGGTACATGGTTGAGGCATACAGTTAATGCGTTGGCACATACATGAGGTGTATAGTTGATGATGTTGGTACATATTGATGAGTCATAGTTGATGTGTTGTTGATACATGATTGGTACATGCTTGGTGCATTGTTAGAGACACTTGCTAGTAGTATTGTTGGCACATAGTTTATGGTTGATGTGGCATAAATATATTGGTATATTATTAGAAGCACATCTTGATCTTGGTGATGATTATGAGGTGTTTTGATGTGCATGGTTGATGCACTTGTGATATTAAATGTACATGATTGGTTGATGAGATTATTGTGATAGATTATTGGCACACATTGTTCATACAAGTTATTTGGTATAGGTTGTTACAGGTTGTTCATACAGGTTGACAATGATAGTGGTTGATTCAGTGATAATGAGAAGTTTTCTATATTTTGCATTTATATTTTAGGTCGGTAGGAAGGGGCAAGGATAGGTGGTTGGAGCCACAATTCGGTTAGATCCAGAGAAATAGGGAGTTGGAGATTCCTTCAGGTTAGAGCCTGAGAATTAGGGGGTTGGATCCTCCTTCTAATTGGATCCAAAGAAGTGGGTGGTTGTATCCACCTTCCAGTTGGAGCTGGAGAACACAGGGGGTTGGAGCCAGAGAATTGGAAGTTGGTGGTTCTTTGAATGTAATTCTTAAATAAATATAAGAAAATCATTCCATGGTTTTCTCATGCATTGGGTTTTAATGTAAAACATGGGTGTACTATGCATTGTGTGGATGTGTCTATTATTTTTTATTATGCACTGATGGATGTTAATGTTATATGATGAAATAACATATTAATGATGAGATTATGAACATTGTTGAATAAGTTAAAGGAATATAAAATGTGGTTAAAATTGTATAAATTGTTCATTACTGATTCAACCCCCCTTTCAGTAATCACGTGCTCAAAGATAAGCTGCCACCATTTTAGCGAGTGCATTCACTTTGTATTTTTACAGTTCCAGTACATTTTAGTCTTTAATAAAAAATGTGCATTACTATATATATGTGTTTCTAACATTATATATGTGTATTTACTTGTTATATTTCCTCCTTCATTTCATTCTCAAAATAGTCTAGATCAATGGATGAAGGATATCAAGCATACATTGGAGGCACTAGGTTGGGTGACAACAAAGGGAGGTATGTAATACAAACCTAATAGGATGGAGTCCTTATAGACTTTGAGGCTAATGTTAGAAAGGGAATTGACGGTTTGGTTCCCTCCCAAAGAAGAAACCACATGGTTAGGATGAGGCTAGGCTTGAGAATCCTAGTAAGTCAACTGGTCAATGGTGACAATTTTTCCCTTGTGGGGGAAAATATTATTTCAGAAGACAGATGGAGACACAAACTTCATGGAATACGTGAAGATTCATCCTAACAAGGTATTGTAATCCAAAGGTGCATCATTATCCTCAATATCAACACAAAATTATTTCCCCCCTAGTTGGATGGAGCAATTATGGTAAATACCTCAAGGTTGGGAGGGACAACCATCATACTCTTGAAGAGAAATCATAGATGGGACAAGTGAAGGGGAACCGATATATTTCCATACCTAGGTAAGCATGATGTATGTGGATGTTCTGTCATCAACAATGCATCGATGAAAAATATATTGTGGATGGAAACTGAGATTTGGAAAGCTACGAAGGGTGGAAATTGAAAGGGTTCATCCTGGTCACTATGAAAGGTAAGCATATGATTGTTTGAGGGATCAACATCAATGAAAGTGGAGATCAAGGATTTCTTTTGTGTAGGGAACATTTGAAAGACTTTGAGGGATGACATGGCAATGGGGGAGTGGGATAAGTCATCAAAAATAATATAATGGTGGGTTTCCTTCCCATGAAGGTGAGGAGCATTCTGCCTTAGTGGATCGTTGGGAGGGATTTCAATGGTAGGAAGAAGAATATGTAAAGTTCCATTTGTGGACAAAGGAGAATTGGAGGGCCCAGTGAGTTGTTTCTTTGGGGGAATACTATACTTGGGTGCTAGATTGGTTCATTGGATCTAGTTGGGGACAAAGTGGTTGCCTAAAGGATCGAGGGAGACATTGTGGCTTCCTAGAGCCCCTTGGTTCTAATTATTTTTATTCCATTTCCTTTTATTATTATTATTATTATTATTTGGTTTGTGGGAAGGTGATCATTCTTTTGCACATACACTTGACCTGAGGGAGGAGGTGTAAGTGAACTACCATGGGGATAGGGTACAACTTTAGGTGGAGTATAGGTAGATGGTGGTGGAATAGGAAAAGGGTAATAAGGGTTTGTGGCAGTACCATAAGGGGTACCCTAACAATGGTGATGGGGGTGAACATGAGGTGCATGGTAGGGGGTACTAGTGTTCATCTATGATTAAACACATGAAGGGTCCTAAGGTGGGTTTGGGTATCCATAAGGAATGGGATACCCACCATGAGGAGGAGGATAACCACTAGTTTGAGGTGGATGTGTTGGTGGATATTACAAGGATATAGAGATTATTAAACCATTACTTGTGTGTAATGTTCTTAGAGTGGATGAGTCACCTGATTGAGGATGAGGGGCATCATGAAATATCATGTAAATGTATCCAAATTTGTTGTAAATAAGATCATACTACTGGGACTTATGAGTAATCTCTTTCTCATTATGGGGTAACATGATAGTGACATCCTTGGCAATGGGAGGAAGGAGGGAATTTAGGAAAACATCCTTCAAGATGATATAATTAAACTTGGCCTTGCATAGGCCACACCTTATGCACCCCTCATGGATACGGTTTGAGATATGAGTGGTGGTGGTTTGATGACAATAGGTAAGGATCTCGATCCCCATATTGTGGTGAATAGGTAACTGAAAGAAGGTGAGAAACGCCTTGGAAATGGAATTGAAGTTACGGTGAGTGTTCATAGGTTGGTCAATGTACCACTTGGAAATGACACCCATCAGGATTATCTAGAAAATCCTAAGTCTATTAGAGTCCTTCATGATAGAGTTCGAAGAACACCATAGATGGAAATACATCACATGGTTGGATGGGTCTTCTCCTAACTTACCCTCAAACTTGGGGATGTCAAAGGGAAACATGGTATGCATGGGAGGCCAGTTGGGGCCATAATGAATGGGGCAATTGATAATTTGGCTGAGATCTAGGACACTCAATCCAAACATGAAATTAAAGGAGGTTTGGGAAGTTTTTTCCATGGGGGAACTAGAGGGAGATGGTCTAAGTGAAATAGATAAAGGATTGGAACTGGTTGCATGAGTACCTCGCAACTGGGATGGGGTTATGACTTTGATGAGATATAACTCGAGGAAAGGTTTGGGTGAGGGGTCCTACTTCGTTAGATGGAGATGAGATAACCCTTGATATGAAACTCTCGTCGAAGGCATTTCATCCTATGAGACTATTGTTTGGAAGGTGAAATGGTGTCTGAAAGGAGGTTTGAGTATTGGTTTTGTTTGGTGTTGTAATGGTTTTAAAATTGGTTATATGCTTGAAAGTAAATTGTTGAATTAAAAACAAATACTGAAAATGAACAACTTCAAAAAGAAATTACTTGAAATAACCCCCTACTTGTGTAACAAACCTAATCAAAAGTACTCAGTGCTAACTTTTCATTTTGAAAAACTAAAAAAGTGTTGAATGAAACTTTAGATATTTAAAGATAGCAAACTTTTCTCCAAATTATTGATCCGTAATTGATCTTTTAAATACTATGGTTAAGTTTATGCATGATTTTATTTACCATTTAGGAATTAAAGTGAAGAAGAAGATTTAATGAATGACTATTGCAACCATCATAAAGAATGTAGATCAGAAAATGCACATAAGGAACAACAAACCATAACGCTAAAGATTGATAACGAAGTTCGGCAAGGTTGCCTACATCTCCGGGCCTTTGTCTCAGTGGGTGAGGTTTGATTATTAATCTTAAATGCTTCAAAATTACAGCAGAAGTACATCAAATGGATTAAAATTAGTCTGTCTTTGTTCTTCTTCAACTCAAGAATCCAACAAAATTGATGGCACTGAAAAAGGTTGATTGTAGCTCCCGGAAATGGCCTCGAAAGTTCGCATCCTCAATGGATTCCCTGCATAAAAATGGATTAAGCTTCATAATTCTTCATCATTATGTTGTATCTAAACTTTCTTGGATTGTCAAAAACCTCTGGTTTATATAGATTTTGATTTGGGTTTCACCTCCCAACTTTCTCCCAATATTTGGCCTCTAAAAGGGCTCCAGATCCTCATTTTTGGGCAAAACTCCAAAAATATCAGTACAATTAACAATAAAATTCCAAACAGTAGGTAAAAGAACTACTTTTTGGAAAAAATGTGAGCCAACCCATTTACTCGGGCTCCTGGTCACATGGAGGCACCATGTTTCCTCGGGTTGGGTCATGCCCATGGTCTTTGGCCCTTGGTCTTCATCCCTTGGTCCTGAATGTACTTCTCTGGTCAACGGGCTAGCCCTCGCAGATCGAGGCTTATCCAAAAATATATGGACTAATCAACTTTAAATACAATTTGTGACATATGGTTTAATAAGAACTATCATATCTCGGTCGGTCCTTCGGTTGTTTCGAAGTCTTTGGCTTGATGTGGAGGTCGGGTGGTCGAATCCCACTAAGTGAAACAAAATTTTTGAACCAACCCTCATTGGCCTCTTTTGGGGTGCCACATGGTGCCCTGTGATTGGGCCACATGTCTCCTCTAGATTGGACCATACCAAACAAGTCAATGCATAGTCAACACTGCTAAGTCAGTGTCATATGCCATGTTTCAAACTCAGATCTTTCCATGTCACTGCCACCTGTCATTCATATCTTGCCATGTGTCAGACCATCACTGGGCCACATCATCATACAGAGTGCCATGTCAACATTGGTATAGTCCATGTTTCAAATGCGTACTATTCTAACTCATCCTTGAAAACATCAAATCCACCTAACATGTGTAACCTCCTGGTGTTGCTACCTCAGCATGATGATGTCATCATGACACCATATTCCATGTCATGATGACGTACTATTGACATCAGTAGTATGACCTCTGACTATTGACTTAGAATTTTTTTTCCTATTTGGGAAAAAGTTCAGATCGCCATAACTTTCACATACAGTGTCCATTTTTGGAAAAAAAAACATACTTCCAAAATTGACACAACGAGCCCTACGCAATGGCGCTAGTTTTGTCCAATTCTGAGAAATTTGAAATTTTTTCATTCTTGGATCCATTTTGGATCATTCCTCCCCACTAAGACCTTTTGTTCCTCCAAAAGGATATTAACCAATCATCAAGTGTGGGATAGGAATAGCCACTTGTTCTTTGTCTTTAAGTTATGTCCTATGCACCTATCGCATCATAATCAATTGCATAATAACCATCACAATTAAAAGCATATTGTTATCCATTTGAACTCATTCACATCTTACTGAATCTAATACCATCCATGTAGAAAACCTTAGCAACGATAACATCATAAATATGACTGAAATTGAACCAATATGTTTGAATGGCTTGCATGATATTAAGTTATCTTGAAGCAAAGTATGATTCAACTCCCATCCTACAACCATCTCATGTTCATGATTAATATAATCTACTTTACTTGGCACAATTGTAGGTGTATTTCTTTCATAATCTGTCTTCTTTAATTTTTCCATTGTTAGAAGAGATTGATTTTATTTTATACGATGAGCATGTACAACATATTCAGTTCCCTTTTTAAACAAGTGATATTGATTATGTTCCCTGTAGAATATTTCTTTGTGATAATATAAATAAGAGCTTCCTAAGACCATTCCATGTGTTTCTAGTGGCACCACATCACATATTACTTTTGTTGTGTCCCTTTCGTCACTTGAATGAGAAAACGAGGGGCACTTGCAAGTCTAGTTGGGCCTACTAAATAGGACAGAGGTTAGTTTATGAAACAAATAACTCAATCACATGAAATAAACAAACAACTAAGATATAAACAACTAAAGAAATAAAACTAAAATGCATGAGGAAACTTGAACCAAAAATCAATCAAATGACCAATAATCATGGCACCAATGGATAATTATATTGATGGGAAAAAACCGTAGAGAAAGGGGGACTTATGGATCCCCTCTTCCTCCTTGGGAGGGCTCTTGAGTCCCCTATGGGAGATATCTTCTTACAAATGGTAAACTAGAAAGAAAATAGTGAAGAAATCCAATCTTATTCCCTCAAGAGGTGAGGTGAATAACTTAATGAGATGATGCTAGTATGCCCCAAGAAGAAAAGAGGTTTCTTGAAGGAGAATAGAGGCAACATAACAATACAATGAGATTCTTGAATTCTTAGTGCACCCATGGCCTCCATTTATAGCATGAATTCAAGGATTTATTCAACTGGTTCTTGGTGTGAACAAGAGGCCCATTAGATAACCATTAGGTCCTTAACCAACCCCCCATGAAGATTCAGCTTGGATTTGAGGGTCAAATCGAATTGGGAGATGAACTAGAAGTGGGTGAGGAGCCGACAATAACCATAAATATGCCATTCACAGGGATACACATATTTTTTCATACACAATCGCTCATCGGGCACATGTGCACTTTTTTGGCTTCTTTGGCCTTCACACGTGTGTGCACTTCCTTTAGTGTTTCAACACATGTCAATTTGTTTGACCAATTGTATAATTTTTTTCACCTTGGAAATGCATATTTGGTGTTGTAGGTGAACTAATAGGTGTTTGGAGTGGTGTATTCATGTAACCATTTGTGGACAAAATTTTAGTGATAAAAAATCCCCCCTTATGTGTGAGGTTAGGAGCATACATATAGACAAAATACATCAATGTTTCTTCTACTGGATGTACCATTGTAAAGAAGAGTGCTGAGAGGAATTGCAAGAGCGATCCATTGGAGGGAGAGGGGAAACTGTGGGACCCAAACCTTTCTCTAGGTCAGGAAATGAAATCTATATACAAACGAGGTAGGCATGCCCCATGCTCGTGTCATGTAACTCAAAAAATGTAAGATAGTAACTGAAGTTGTATGCTGATGTAGATAACTGTAGCGCCCTCCAGGGAAGTTTGATCATGGGAGATGACAATTATGGTGGTGAACATACTCTGAACATAGGGAAGGACACCTGAAAGAAGTGTCAATGACTCATAGGCATTGATGGCATACCAAATTCAGAGGTCTTCAGCTAGTATAAAACAACTGCAATAGTCATGTAGTAAGACCCATCGTAACATGATATTGTGTTGAATTCAAATGTTATGGGGTTCAACAACATTAGAGAGAAATGACGGTTCTCTCTGTGCCATGCGAGACTCCTCATCATAAAGGTAATGAGAGTCAAGATACAGTCTCCCTTTTGGAAACTGTCTTGATGTCGATAGAGAGGGAGACGCGACTCCAAGAAGAAAAGGAGCTTCATGAAATCCACTAGATAAGATCAGGAACTGATAAGGAACATGAATGAATTCAATATGTGGTGAGACTCAAGACTGCCCTTGGTTGGGGATATATTTGAGGGATGATTGGCAACAACCGTGAAACTGTATCTAGTGTCAGGGGGATGACTAGACATGGGGTTAAATTGTGCCAGAGGCATGACAAAGTGGAAAAACTCAAATATCATGGGTTCATGGTCTTGAAATAGGGGGAATCATTTTCATCATAGGAAGTGAGGTGGTTGGAGGATTTTGAATAAGGGCCATTTGATTACGCCTTTATTCAATGATCGTAGGACACTGGTATGTGAAATAATCAAGTGATTCAAAAATAGAGTAAGGGCATCTCATCCATTCATTGATTGAGGTCAATACATAATGGATGTCTGTGACTTGGGTACCTGATGATGTCGGTGGAGAGGGGTCATTCTAAAATATCTGGCATAGTGCCATTAGCGTTTTTCAAAACTGAGGTTGTGTGGGGAAATGATGAGTGTAGTGGCCATACTTTGAACAGATGGTGCATGCGAATTTGGTTTGCAACCCTTTACTTCCTGTAGTAATGGACATCGTGGTAGTACTAGGTGTGCTCGGTGAAGTAGTGAGCAATGTGGTTTCTTGAGGGAGTTGGATCAAATTGTGTAACTCGGGGAGAGAGGGAAATCTATTTGTGGGGTGTCCCTCTCTCTTGCAAAGTGCATAAGGGGCTTGAACTCGGGGAGGAAGTTGAGCGATGGGCTCTTTATTCTTTCGTCTGCCCCTAGCCATTGCGGTGGTGATGGAAAGTGGGGGTGAGGGAGGTGTGGTCAGATTTAGTACTGGAATCTGCATTAGAATTCCCTCTGTTTGGGTAGGAAGAGATGGTTGAGGAACCATCGCAGGTGGGTGTAGATACCATACTGGAATGGCAAGCACCATGCTGGGAAGGATAAGCATTGCGGCTACCTAGAAATCTTGTACTCCTGGTGGGGGGTAGAAGAAGGGAATTTAAGTAATGGCTTGGGGGATTGTCTCCCAAACCAGGATTTGACCTTGAGGGAGGGTCAAATTGGGGATAAGTGGTGTTGTAGGGTTCTCAGGTGATTCCTAAGGTAGGGTTTCTTCCACTAGTGGGACATCATGGATTGGATAATCCTCTGTGGGAGGAATGGTATCTCCATTTTCAATTCCATTGGAATATATGACATGCACTTGTGTTAAGGGGTGGATGATTAGTGGTGCTCCGTGGTATGCCCCTAGCAAGGATGGGTCTTTGAAAATTCTGGGACCCATCTCCATGAGTGGGTATGCATCTGAAATAGTGTAGACAAGAGGTAGGATGTTATCGATGTTGGAGGAGTGGTTAGGCTCGTAATGTGAAACTTGGTCGATGGTGATGATCTTCCCATTATGGGGGAGCATCATCATTTGAAACATAGAAGAGGCCACAAACTTCATAGCAGACACGTATCTAAGTATAAACAAGATGTTGTAGTCGAACGAGGCCTCATTAATCTCAATGTTGATAAGGATAGTTTTTCCCCCAAGTTCAATGGGGACATTTTGAAAGAGCGCTTCAGGAGAGGATGGTCATCTCTCATAAGATCTTAAAGTAATGGTGGATGGTACGAGCTCAGGGGAGCCAAGTTTCTTCCATACAGTTTTGGACATGATGCATGTGGGTGCACCTTCATCAATGATACATCAATGAACTGTGATGTTCCAAATTTTGAATGGTATATGGAAATCTACCAAAGAGGGGAGACGAGGTTCCCCACAATCTAGATCAAATGTGATGAGTCTAGTATCAGCTGGGTCAGCTGCCCCAAAGGAAGAAAGTAAGGATTTATGTTGATTTGGACAGGTTTGGAGGACCTCCAATACTGACATGGCTATAGGATATTGCTCCAAGTCATCGACCAGATTGTAATTGTGTGTTTCCCTATCCTGAGGGTTGTTGACATTCCGTCATAATGGGATGCAAGGAATACAAATGGGGGGTTCAGTGTTAGGGCGTGGAATCATCAAGGGTTGTCCAATTGTAGCTGGAGATTCTTCTGAAGTGGTGGGATTAGATTCAAGGGTGTGTTGTATTGACAACTACACATTTGCAGAAGAATTTCTTCTTTGCTAGTGAGGAGGATATTGCGATCTGCCTGATTCCCCAAGTGTTGATATTGTCCCATTTTTGGTGGGGAAGAATGCATCTCTTGCTGGGTATTAATCACACCTTGGTGTGGAATAGGGTTTTGAAACACAGACGAGGGTGGTTGTTTCAAATACTATTGAGGGTCCTGCTGAGGGGCAGGCGACACTGGAGGACGTGGCACATTCATGGAATCTTTCATCTATTTGAAGTCAACAATTAGGGGGAAATGGTGAGTATAATGACCATACTCACCACAAAGACCACAAGGGAAGTTCATCTGAAGGTTATTTTTGTTGTTCCTCCCTTGGAGTTTGTTGTTATTTCCCCCTTGGGGGTTTTGGTTACCCTGGTTCTGGTTGCCCCCAACACGTTGGTTTTTTTGGGGGTTATTTCCCCCTGGTCCTAGGTTATTATTGTTTTGGTTTTTTCCTTTATTTTTGGCATTATTTGGCTGATAGGCTAGATTTTTCATATGCAATTGTTCAAAATTTTGAAATTGTTGAATGGGGGAGGGATGAACAAAGTTAACCCCAGCGTGTGGTTGTCCTTCTGGAGGAGAAATTGGATGTGGAGGACCAGGAAATGGAAAATACGGATGATTTTGTGGTAATGAACCATAGGGTGCATAGAAAGGCGTAGTGATTTCACTAGTGCCCAGGTTATAAGATGAGGTAAAGGGGTTACCATAACTTGGTTGAGAGGTCGGGCACATCATGGGGGATGAGGAGGGTCCACTCATGGGTGGAGGGGGGGGCATAGGATATGGTTGTTGGTAAGGGGGAGGAGGTTATTGATATGGGCCTCTGTACATCGACGAATATTGGGGTGTTCCATATAGAGGTGGTGGTTTCATATACGAATTGTGGTGTGTTGTGGTACCAATAGATCCATCCTCCACATGAGACATTCCAAGTTTGTCCTGGCCAAAAGGTACGGGTCTTGGGGCGTCAGGTAGTACTATGTATAAGTAACCTGACTGAGCATAAATGAGGTTGTATTATTGAACCTCGTTGATGGATTCCTCTTCAGTTTGGGGGAAGGTGGAGGCCACATATTTGGCAAGGATAGATATAGGTGATCTGAGAAACCAATCAAGACATTGTTCTTTGGTGGTTTATGCTTTGCATAAACTATGTCGTTGATTCCATTCATAAATGTGGTCAACGATATGGGTGGCTAAGAATTGTTTACACTCAAAGAGAAGTTCTAGACCATTTTCTTGACAAACTGGTAGTTGAAAGAAGGTCAAAAACAAATTGGCCAATGATTCAAAAGTCACATGGGACCTTGATTTTTCATCCACATAACATTTGGCTGATGGACCTATGAGTGTCCACTGAAATAAACTTAAACAGATGGAGTCATCCATGATGTTGTTTGAAGAGCACCATAAGTGGAAGGTCATGATATGGTTGGCAGAATCTTTCGTCGCCTTTCCTTCAAAATTGGGGATGTCTGAAGGTATTTTTGTAGGCATAGCGGGCCATGTGGGGTCATGCAATATAGGGTCATTAGTGATCTTACTCAAATCAGGTATGTTGAGGGATGCCAAATATGGCATGTGGAGGGGCGGTGGAGGATTAGTTCTAGCCATGGTGTGAGCAGGTTGTTTACCTGACCCTTGAGGGGGGTTGAGTGGGTTTGTACTTCCCCCTTGGGAAGAATTCCCCCCCCTACTTCTTTGTAAAGGAGAGATAGTGGATGGTTGGCCTTGGGAATTGAGCCAAAGAAAAGTGGAACCAAGAAAAGATGATCCAAAAATAGCAGCACTCACAGGGGTGTGATATGGTTGAGTCGGTGAGTTGGTGAGACTAGGAACTCCTCCTAGGATAGGAGGGATATTTTCCAAGCATCTGGACCGACAGGGATTCTATGGGTTTCCTATGATGTCTGACTAACAAAGTGAATGTGTGTAAATGGTGATGAGAGAAATAAATGAACAAGAGACTTGTATAATTTGGACCTTCACAATATATCTCACAATCACATGTAATCAAATGAGCATCATACATATATCAATTAAAAAGAATCATACATGTGGGTAGGTGGATTTTTTCCATGTGGAAAAACAAAGAAAACAAATTCTCATGTCCTAAAAAGACGTAACTTCCTTCCTCCCAAATAACACTAGACCTTCCAATAGCACTCAATAGTGGGGTCTGAAGCCACCAGAAGAGGAACTAGTGAAGGATGAAGAAATCAGTTCTAATGAGGGGTTGAGGGTGCATATCTTGAAAGAGTTGGTGATATTTCCCAATAGCCACACAAAATCTCATCAATGTGCAATTGCAAACCACAATTGCCACCTGGGTAGATGTCCTAAAATTTGGCCACTAGGTACCTCAGTCAAAGTGTGACATTTAGATTTTCGGCCTCAGAAATGGGTCACAGTCTGGATCCCTTCCAAGAGGTGGGTGCCTCAAATGGGGATGCACAGAACAATCGAACCTCGACCTTCCACCCTTCATGGGTATCTCCCTGCCTTATGGTATTAGGAACACTTGACTTGGAGGATTTTAAAGTTCCCTATTTGTCAACTTCTAATGTTTGAATGTGTGAGAACCAAATAATGAGGGGTTATTTGGATGCCTACCCTCGAGATCCTACCTAGAATAAAATATTTCTTTTGGCACCTCCTGTGGAGGAAAACTTAGTGAGTTTTTAGAAAAAAATTAGATGTGGTTGTTTGAGATATTGGAGGTGTGAACCAATATCATTTGAATTAAGTGGGTGTGGATAATTCCTTCAAGAAATAGTGGGACGTTTTCAAATCCATTTGGAGGAAACCTACTTCAACCTACACAATTCGAGATGAAATTACATGAGTGAGGAGTGACTTTGTGTGTGAGAAAGTGATAAAATGTGCCAAATTTTTAATAAGTTAGGTGTCACCTTGCAAAATGTAGACCTCCTATGGTCCTTACAAATATGGATTACCTATCTTACTAGATGCCATTGGTACAACCTTGCAGAATTGTAAAGTCCCTAAAGAACTATCATGTGGACATATGGGTCCTTACCAATCCTTTAAACTCCCTAATGTGATTTAACCTAATAAATCTTTGAAAAACTATCCTAGATTGTAAGAATGTGGGCATGTATGGGTTCATTACTATCATCTTTAAACTCCCCTAGTGATGTAAACTAAGAAAGTAGCTTCAAAAAACTATCCTCACTTTGCAACATGTGATCATGTATGGGCCCTTACAAATTTAATATGTTTGAAAAAGAAACTAAGAGGAGCCCTAGGGGGGCTTTGTCCTCTCCTAACGATTTTTTTAAGGGAGATGAAATGTCCCCTTAATCACTTTTCGGGTTCTCAATATCACTCTATGGTGCGAGAGAAGAGCATACTCAATGATTAAAGTTTGATTTCTGGTCCCAATGCAAGTGTTTTTATGTGTGATAGTAAATAATATCAACTTAACTTTTACAATCAAAACAAACCATCCATGTGGCAACTCAAAGAAAAAGAGGATAAATATGGTTCTTTTTAACCCCCTAAGTGCCTATGTTTTGACTAAACCTTCATGTGGTAAGGGAAACTAAGTGTGGTGCATTCACAAATTGCATAAAAGCAAGATTTTGAAGTCCAGGGGCCTTCAAAATATCACAAGAACTCTTACAATTTCAATACTATGGACATATGCATGGGTTATAGTTCAGATAGAGGCACAGTGGGTGCACAATGGCCAGTGAAAAGAAGACCTTTGGGTACACTGTGTGTAGAATGCGTAGAGAACAAAAATTTTGTGGGCGCACA
The DNA here is from genome assembly GCA_009831015.1 of Picea engelmannii. NCBI lineage: Eukaryota > Viridiplantae > Streptophyta > Pinopsida > Pinales > Pinaceae > Picea > Picea engelmannii. The sequence continues at coordinate 273,357 of ML802740.1, read as the reverse complement.
ATGCCCAGAATGCGTGTCTATGGGATGAAATACCTGTGCACGTTTTGATACACATGGGGGGGAGGGGATTTCAAATGAAATTCTCCTCTTCCAGTCCCAAACTTGACTCTTTGCAGGTAAGGCTAAGCCATTTATGATCCCTGCAAGGAAAATGGGTCAAAAATAAGTGCTCAAACAACCCAAATAGGGAGGAAATTGATCCCTTATCCTCAGTATGGTCGCCAATCTATTGTGTCCATTTCGTCACTTGAATGAGAAAAAGAGGGGAACTTGCAAGTCTAGTTGGGCTTGCTAGACAAGACAAAGGTTAGTGTATGAATCAAATAATTCAATCACATGAAATAAACAAACAACCAAGCTACAAACAACTAAAGAATTAACTAAATAAAGAAAACTAAAATGCATGAGGAAACTTGAACCAAAAATCAATCAAATGACCAATAATCATGCCACCAATGGATAATTATATTGATGGGAAAACACCATAGAGAAAGGGGGACTTATGGATCCCCTCTTCCTCCTTGGGAGGGCTCTTGAGTCCCCTATGTGAGAGCTCTTCTTACAAATGTTAAAGTAGAAATCAAATGGTGAAGAAATGCAAGCTTGTTCCCTCAAGAGGTGAGGTGAATAACTTAATGATATGATGCTAGTATTCCCTAAGAAGAAAAGAGGTTTCTTCAAGGATAATAGAGGCATCATAACAATACAATGAGATTCTTGAATTCTTAGTGAACCCATGGCCTCCATTTATAGCATGACTTCAAGGCTTTATTCAACTGGTTCTTGGTGTGAACAAGGGGCCCTTTTGGGCACCCTTGGGTCCTTGACCAGCCCCCCATCCAGATTCATCTTGGATTTGAGGGTCAAATCGAATTGGGAGCTAAACCAGAAGTGGGTGAGGGGCTAATAAGAACCATAAATGCACCATTCACAAGAGTGTGCGAATTTTTTTGTACACAGTCGTGCATCAGGTGCATGTGCACTTTTTTGGCTTCTTTGCCATGCACACGTGCGTGCCCTTCCTTTAGTGTTTCAACGCATGTCATTTTTTTTGACCAGTTGTATAGTTTTTTACCTCTTGGAAATGCATATTTGGTGCTGCAGGTGAACTAATAGGTGTTTGGAGATGATGTATTCCTGTAACCATTTGTGGATGAAATTTCAGTGATAACAACTTCATACACATACTTATATGTAATTGCAAACTTTATGATACATTTGTTTGTTATGGGAAATTTGTGATATTTGCTTATCCAATTTAGTGAATAGGGTTTGTGATGCATCTCAGTTTTTAATCCCAATTTCCTAACCACTTCTTCTGAAATTAAGTTAGATTGAGATCCACTATATATCAATGTGTCGATCTTGGTATGTTTCATAAGGACCCTTATATGGAACACTTTACTTCTAGAATCAAAACCATCATCAAATTTACCTTTCAAACCAACTGTTATAATCTTATACTCATCACCTGAATCTGATCCCAAGTTTGTTGGTCATGTTGTTGTTCCAATTTTTTTTCTCCCTTTCCTCTCTTTGAACCACTTTGGTCTCTTCTCTGGGTGCAATTTCCAACACTGCTCATCATCATGCCCTTATTTATTACAATGCTTGCAAGAGAGCTTCTCTTCTTTCATTGTCACTGAATTTTATTTCTTCCCAATCTCTTTTCCTTTTCCATCCTTCTTTGAAGATGATTCCCCTGATACACTAACTCCAATTTTTCCTATTTCAATATATGTTTCTTGAAAAGAAACCTCATCAAGATTATTAGGTCCAAACATAAACCTCCTATATACTTCATAAGAGTTTCTTATGTATTCAATGGAACATCTAACATCAAATCCATCTTACAAAATTCCTTTTATATTCCTCCACCGATTGCCCTTTTCTTAACTTAAGACTTTTCCATTCAATTAAAGCCTTTTCCTTATATCCCAACCGATAGAACTGTTTTCTAAGTGAAGAAATAAAATCATTCCATGATGGAAAAAGATTACCAACTTGACGAGTTCCATGTTCCATATTACTTTGCCACCAGATGAGAGTCATTCCTTCAAGATGAATCAATGATAATCTGATTTTGGTTACCTCATGTTTGATTTGTTGCACATTACAATATATCTCCATTTGTCTAACCCAGTTATCAAGTTTCTTAGCATTAATTTCTCCATCACACATAGGAAAAACAAATTTTACATCAAGTTTAAGTAATGGCATATCATGCTTATGTTTATGAAAATGTTTTCTTGAAGAAGTAGTATTAGAACTTGTACTTGAAGAAGAAGAAGATGATGGAGATGAAGGAGGTGAAGTAGGAGATTTTGGAGGGTCGTCTCCTTCTTCACTTTTGTCTTTCTTTGAAGATTCCCCTTGAACTGGTCTCTTCCATTCCAAGTAATCATCATACAACACTTTTACCATCTTTGACATGGCAAAGAAAGTCTTTTGTAACTCTCTTTTGTTTTGAGAAAGTCCTTCTTCTGATGCCATATTCTCACTTTGAGATGTCCTCTTTCTTAATCCAATCTCAGGATGTCCTTCTACAATCTCTCCTTCACCACGACTTAGCTTTTCCCTGGTAATCATGCAAACTCCAACAACCAACTGTCAACCTTCTCTGATGCCACTTGATCCATAATTGATCTTTTAAAGACTATGGTTAAGTTTATGCATGATTTGATTTACTATTTAGGAATTAAAGAGAAGAAGAAGATTTAATGAAAGAATATTGCAGCCATCATAAAAATTACATATCATAAAATACACATAAGGAACAACAAACCATAATGCTAAAGATTGATAATGAAGTTCGACAATGTTGCCTACGTCTCCGGGCCTTTGTCTTAGTGGGGGAGGTTTTCTTATTAATATCCAATGCTTCAAAAGTACATCTGAAGTACATAAAATGTATTACAAACTAGTCTAGTTGTATTATGTTCGACCTAAATAATCCAACACAATTGATGGCACTGAAAAAGGCTAAGCATAGCTCCTTGAAATGGCCTCCAAAGTTCACTTCCTCAATGGATTCCCTCCATAAAAATGGCTTAAGCTTCACAATTATTCATCATTCTATTGTATATGAACTTACTTGGACTATCAAAAACCTCTAGTTTATATCTATTTTGAGTTTGGGTTCACCTCCCAACTTCCTCCCAAGATTAGTCCTCAAAAAGGGATTCAGATCCTCTTTTTTGGGCAAAATCCAAAAACATTAGTACAATTAACAATAAAATTCCAAACTATAGGTTAAAAAACCCACTTTTTGGAAAAAATGCACGCCAACCCCTTTTTCTCGGGCTCCTGGTCACATGGAGTCTTCATGTGTCCTGAATTTCTTTCTCTGGTCGACGGGCTAGCCCTTGCCTGATCCAAAATGGATCCAAGAAGGCCTAAAAATCAAAGTCTTCATAATCAAATGAAACCAACTCCATTGTGTCGGTCTCGTCGCATCGATTCCGACAATATATTGTTTTCCAAAAATGGACACCATATGCAGAATTTATCGCATTTTGAAAATTTTCCCAAACATGCAAAAAAGGTCAAAGTCAAAGTCAACAGTCAGAGGCCATATTACTGACATCAGCAGTACATCAGCATGACATCACAGGTGATGTCAGTAGGGTGATGTGGCAACACTAGAGGCTGACACATGGCAGGTAGATTTGGCATTTTTAGACTGAGTTGGCACGGTACATATTTGACATGTGGATTGTACAGATGCTGACATGGCAGTATTTACGATGATGTGGCCCACCGATAGTCTGACACATGGTAGTACGAATGACGCATGGAAGATACGTGGCTGTATGGTTTGATAGGTGGAAATGACATGAAACGCTCTAGGGGTGATACGTGGCAGGAAGGTTCACTGGTAGGTTGAATTGGCAGCTAACTCGACTATATGAACCAATCATAGGGTGACACATGGACCAATCAAAAGGCACCACATGGCACCCCGGATGAGGCCAAGGTTGATTGGTCAAAAAGTTTGTTGCGCTCCGTGGGGGTCAAACCTCTGATTTTTCGGGAGACCAATGGACTAACCTCCCCACACTAACTGTATGGATTACGTGTGTTGCTTGCTATACATGTGTAAGAGTTTAAATTTAAGTTGGATGAGCATGAGAGTTGGGTGATAAGCACGGTTGATGGGGACAACCCACAGACTAGGGCATTATACCTAGGCATGGTTACAACCACCCATATGACCAGAAGAGAGGACCAAGGATGAAATTCATAGAACCATGGCCACATGGCACTCACAAGAGACTAGGGGATGAGGTCCAGGGTGGAGGACAAGAACACCAATGCCTAGCGCATGGCCACATGGGCATGCATACGACTAGAGAAACAACTGAAGACCAGGGGATTAACAGTTAGCACCTAGCTCGAGGCCACATGATGCCTCCATGTGACCAGGATCCCGAGTAAGAGGGGAACGCGCCCAAATATTTTCCATTTGTGGGTTTTAAACCCAGATATTAAGATTTTTTATTGTTATTATGCTTATTTTTGGAGGATTTTGCCCATTTTTTAGGATCTGGAGGCATTTTTGAGGCCAAATAATGGGAGGAAGTTGGGAGGTGAACCCAAACTCGGAATCTATAAAAACCAGAGGTTCTTGAAAGCCTTAATAGGTTCATAATAGGGATAAATGTTGAATAATTGTGAGGTCCAAGCCAATTTTATGCAGGGAAGCCATTGAAGAAATGAACTTTGGGGGCCATTTTCGGGAGCTATGATCAACCGTTTTTAGTGTCGTCAGTTGTGATGGATTCTTGAGGTCAAGAAAAACATATCCAAACCAATTTTTAATACATTTGATTCATTTATGATGTACTTTTGAAGCATTGAATATTAATAAGAAAGCCTCCCCCACTGAGACAAAGGCCCAGAGACGTAGGAAAACTTGTCTCGAACTCTGTTAACAATCTTGGAATTATGGTTTGTTGTTATTAATGTTCACTTTATTTTCTGTATTATTATTGATGGCTGCAACATTCTTTCATTAAAATCTTACTAAGTGGTAAATCAACTCATGGATAAACTTAACCAAAGTCTTTAAAAGATCATTTTTAGATCAAGTGGTTTCAGAGAAGCTTGAAAGTTGTATGTTTGAGTTTGCATGATTGATACAAAATTCATCCAAAGAAGAGTAAGGATATCTTAGAACTCGCAGAAGTAACACAGGATGCTCAGAATGGCCTCAATAGACAAAGAAAGGGAAAAAAATCAAAGTTCTCAAAACTCATTGAAAATGACATCATCGCAAAGAGTGTGTTGCAAGATTTACAATGACTCAAATGACTTGTCAAATGGAGTTACAAATTGAAATATATTCACGGTCAAAGTCTGGTTAACCTAGCCTAGTCAGAAGGGGGATGAGTCAACATCCATATTGCTGATGTCAGCTTCAGTATAGATGATGTCAACATTCGTACAACATATGTGGCATGTGCAGGAGGTGACATGTGTCATGATGACATCAACATGACGTCAACATGGTGACATGGCAGCACTAGAGGTTGCCACATGTCACTCATATTTGGAATTTCTAGGTCATTCCATGGACCAATAAAATTGCACCACGTGGCAGTCCATACAATGATGTGGTAGGATGAGTTGGAAAATAGTACATTGATGTGGCAGGGTGATTGTACAGTGGTTGATGTGGCCCAATGGTTGGTTTCCACATGGCCCAGTCATGGGCTACCACATGGTAGTGGGAAAATTCCCAATGACAACTCGTGATCAAAATTTCAAAAAAATATAAGATCAGGTGGGTCCACCAAATCTGGCGGGACCCTACCAAATATGGAAACCGACCAACATCTAGAAGCCTCACCAATAGTTAGCAGAAAAGGCATGTCAAATATATATATACATATATATCTTACAACGATCAAGCCAAAAGGGGAGGCCTGCGGGATTGACACCAGGACCTCCCCCCTTATACATGCCTTAGTATATGCTCTGTAACCAATAGGCCAATAGCCTCACATTGGTTGTAATACCAATTTTATTATATAAAACATGAATCCTCCTAGTGCTAGGAGGAGGGCGTGCATGGGTACAGACCGACATAGTTTTCGAGACAACATCATTTATTGCAGGTTGCAGGGCATAAAAACTGAGAAAGAGTTTTTCTTGGGCCTAGGAATGCCAGAGTCAGATCGAGGTGTGGAGATAGTCATTTTTGGGTAATGCGATGCCAAACATTTAGTGGTGTTGTATGTTTTTTGATATGAGAAAATCTTCTATAATTTGATTTCAGAATGAGGTATACTTATGTATTTTTCCAAATTCTTTTGTTGATTTAATAAAAAGGCCTACCCATTTGAGAGAAGGACCCGAATATGTAGTCCACTAGGGACAAACTCCATTATCAAGTTTTTTGTGTTCATATTTGATGCTTTTGTATCTTCATTATTGAGATTTTCCTTCTTTAATGGTGCACTTTAATTTATGATCATTTAATGCAATTCTTTATAAGTCACTTGATGAAAAGATCCTGGATCATGTTGGTATCAGAGCAGTTGTATTTGACTTGAATTGTTCAGTGTAAATTCTTACTAGGGACAAGCATAAGCAGGGTGAAGGAACTCTTAACACTTTTGATCCCGAAGTTGGTTGTGCATCTCAAAGGAAGAAAATGGAAGAAGAGAACAAACATGATAAAAAGGAGAAAAACTACCATATGGTCTTTTATCGCATGTAAGAAATGGTCGAATGAATGTATGGAGACTACGAGAAGAGGATAAAGAATAAGGGGAAGAAAAAGGAATCACATGCTAATGATGATGCTTCGGTAAACCAAGGTGTAACACCCTAGGTTTTGAACCCCCATTTTAAATAATGCATTGTTACAATGTTGAGAGGCTAGAGTACCCAAACAATTATTAAAGGGCCAACGTGCCCAAGAAATGTAATGTTTTTATCATTATTAATAATAAACACATCGCTGGCTGCTAGACGGACAAGGAATAGAGTTATAGGAGGCTATGATTCCACAAGAGAGGGGGCTTGAGGGGTTGAGTGTTGATTCCTATTTTTTTTAATTAAACCTTTTGTCTAAGGGATGGGATCAGTTACGTGAGCTTCTTGGGGAAGGACAGGAGGTTCTTGATTCCCCCATAAAGTTACTTAAACCTGCCTCTGGTCTGATGGGAGGGTTTGACTGATATCTTGTTCACTAATTTTCTTGTACGTTCATTAATTTTCCCTCATGCACTTGCATGCACCCATTTACCCATTCATTGATCCATCCTCATCTGTGTCTTACCTTGGGAAAGGGAGCTGAACTGCTGAAGATTATCCATGGGATAGTTGGATGTAATGGTCATTGGTGTAATCCAACCATGACTTTGGGCCTGCATGTATGAGATGCATTGGCCTATGCCCTGATTTTCTCAGAACTTCGAGTCCTGAGAGTTCCAACATTGAGATTTTGGACTAGCTGTGTTGGAGGCTCTGGTAGGAAGGAGAAGGAATTCCCAAGGGATTGTGTGGTAGAGAAGGGTGGAGGTCCATTCTCTCGGGTGGTACAAGATGGGTAGAAGAGAGTTGGGTACTTGTATTATTGTGGGTGTTGGGAAACCTGTGAGAGATTGAGAGATGACTAGTTTGGGAACCCAAGAACACTCTAGAACCACCCTTGTGGATTCATATCCCTGGCTTGAGCGTGACACTACTATTGATATTTGGAGCAGTGGTGTCTACGGTTGGGTGGAACGTCCTTGGTCTATAGCCAGTTGGTGTCATGTTTCATAAATATAAGTGCTCTCTATTGTGTTATCATTATCTGTGTATGAATGTATTCCACTGTGTAATTTAATTATCGTTTACATGTATATGAATGTATTTACGTTGTATATATAATTATCATTTAATTGAATCTTATATTATGCATGCTTGCTAGATATTGCAGTGCATGTCATCTTTTATTTTATTTTATGTGTTCTTATTCATGAAAGAAGGTATCAGTAAGAGAAAGTAGTCCAAGGGAGGACTTGAAGGTAGCATGCCCTGGCTTGTGGGTGGTTGGGGATGTTATAGTTTGGTATAATATATTCTCATTGAAACACTAGGCTAGTATGGGTTGGGTCTGTTGGCCAGAGTCTTGTGGTCAAGATCAAACTCTGACCATGAGGTTGAAAAGCTTAGGAGGAATGGCATTGCAGAATCTACGCAGGAGTTATATCGTCATAGATCCATTGTAAGGGGTTCGAAGGATCATGACCATCCCCTTCGAATTCAGGAGCGATCTCCATTGTAGGATAACGAGAGATATAGGATTGTTGGACCAAAGGATAGGGGATCATGGGTCATCCGATGAAAAGGAAGAAAGGTTTAAGGTAACCATTGTCGCATCCCATGGGAGAGAGAGATCAACGGACAAGAGGCATTACAGGGAACCAAGTTGCATGGGAGTTAATTCCCCAAGGCGGCCCCACAATCCAAACCATGATTTTACTGAGGGGTTATGTGTCATCATCAGGAGAATTGCGGGGCTAAAATCAGGTTACTCCAAATTGTCGATGCGTGCCCCCACAAATTCAAAGGCATCTAGTGATGTGACATGTTAGTGCTCGAGCGACGAACCTCTAAAGAGCCGAATTCGCTTGGGAACCATCGATCTGTGGGAGGACACATGCCCCCAAATCGTGTGATCTGGATAAAATGATCCAGGAAAAAGTGAGTGAGGAGGGGGTTTGAAGTTTGAGACTTCTGAAACTTGAAGACTTGAAAGGATCTCAACCATTGATCTGCCATGAGCCACGCATCACCAAATCCAGGGGGATTCAGATAAAATCCCATGGGGCCAGATAGTTTTTTGAGTTTGAGATTTATGAAGATTGAAGTCCCGAAGAAATCATAGCCATCGATCCGTGGGGTGGCACACGTCACCAGATCGCGAGCTTCAGAAAAAAACATTTTCAAAAAAAAGGTTGAGGATTCAGATCACCGAAGTCTGGAGCCCCGAAATAAAACATAGTCGTCATATCCAAGAGGACACATGGTGATAGATGGGCTAGTTCGAGAATGTGGAGTTCAGGAGAATCAGAAGTGTTCTAGTTTGAAAAATCCTGAAGCCCCGAAGCCTTAAAAGCCAAAGTGATGGGGCATGATGACGTCACCCAGAGGTGATGTGGACCCTAGAATTCCTAAAGTGACGTGGTTTGTGGACATCACCTGGGATGATGGGGACACATGAGATGTGTGCAATGTGTCAATAAGTTTTGAGCATGTGAATGATTGAAATTTCAGATAGAAAATGACACATGTCACCCACCTGACTGGGCCACTTTTCAAATTCCAGTATTTCACCATGTGGCAACATATTGTGCATTCTGGAGACTAAGCACTCCAGAGGGGAAAGATTTGACAGGTTGCGTTGGGTCAAAAACTCTTGAAGGATCGTTGACTTCAAGTGAAAGCACTCCGAGATAAAGTGCAGGAGGGAAGTTTGAAAATTCCAAAGCCTGAAAAGTCAAAGTGATTCACAACCTCTAATCTATGGGAGGACACCCATCGATAGATCGTGACCTCTGGTTAAAATCATTCTGGGAGGAGGCAAGTGAGGAAAGTTGAGACTCCTAAAGAACCAAATCCCAAAGCATGTCTCGATCATTGATCATGAAAGAGGACGAGGACCATTAATCTGGTCCTGGTTGGAAATCTCCGAAGTCCCGAAGCTCTGGACAAGCGATTTTTAAGCTAAGTGAAAGGTCATGGTCATGGTTTTATGCAGATTGAGATTTGAGGGAAGGAGGGATAAGGGTCGAATTGGTTGTCTTTGAGACAGAAAAGTGCAAAGGAAGGATTTATCCATAGTTCTAGTCATGGTCACCTAGGAAGGTGGTTTGAAGGAAGCACCTATGCAGGATGAAATTCTGTGTCAACCAAGGATAACAGGGCATTGTTATTTTCGAGAATGGGGATATGATATCCATGAACGAAAAAAATAAAGAGACCTAATAAAAATTCCGATCAGAGTAGGAAGGGATTCAAACCTCCCTTCAATAGGAATGAGCCTAATAAAGATCATCAAGATTAGTATGCTAAGGGGGATTTCAAGAAGGAAGATTCCTCAGGAAAAAGGGGAAGACCACCAATCCAATGTTGTGGATGCAAGGAAGATCACCTGTACAAGGATTTCCCACACAAAAAGGATAGAGTGAAGCCTATGAACAAAATCCAATAGGCTACAACAATTGAAAATATGGAAAGAATCTATGCAGCATTAAATGATCGACAAGCAGAGTACCAGTCCAATATGATTGTGGCGGAAGGTAAGATCATAAATCAGCCTGTTTCTATTTTGATTGATTCATGAGCAAGCCATTGCTACATTGATCCTAAGATAGTGGATAGATTACATTTGGAGAAAAGTAAACTTGGAAAAACAAGTTTGGTTCAGTTGGCCATTGGAACCAAAACAAGAATCCATGATATGGTCAGAAGTTGTTCCATAAGTATTAATGGTGTGACTACTAGTCTGGATCTAAATATCATACAATTGGGGTCTTGTGATATTCTGATTGGAATGTATTGGTTGGTCAAGCATCGTGTTGTCCTAGATTGTCATAAAAATACATTTACATGTCTTGATGTAAATGGAAAACATATCACTGTGAAAGGAGTTCCAAGACCCATCTCTATAAGGGAGATTTCAGCCTTACAACTGAAAATATGTTTTAGGAAGGGATGTTAATTGTTTGGAGCTCATGTGGAAGAGCCAGATAATACAAAGGGGCCAAGCCTCGAATATTTCTTAGTACTACGGGAATTTGAAGATGTATTCCAAGAAATACTAGGATTGCCACAAGAAGGAAGATAGATTCCTCAATTGATTTAGTGCCAAGAGTTGCCCTGGTGTCAAAAAAACCTTACATAATGAGAACACCAGATTTAAAAGAATTACAAATGTAGTTGGAAGAATTGTTGAAGAAAGGGTACATATGTCCAAGTGTTTCACCTTAGGAAGCACCAATACTTTTTGTCAATAATAAGGATGGAACCTTGAGGCTATGTATTGACTTTTGATGGCTGAACAAGTACACTATAAAGAACAAGTATCCTCTACCCTGGATTGATGAACTCTTTCATCAAATAAGAGGAGAAAAGATAATTTCAAAGATTGACCTGAGGGCAGGATACCATCAGGTAAGAATTAGTGAAGAAGACATCTATAAGACAACCTTTAGGACCAGGTATGGGCATTATGAATTTGTAGTGGTGCCATTTGGACTGATCAATGCACCAATTGTCTTCATATGCTTAATGAATGGAATATTCAAAAATTATTTGGACAAGTTTGTCATAGTATTCCTGGATGACATACTTATCTATTATAAGTCTGAAGAGGAGCATGAACATCACTTAAGACTGGTATTGCAAGTACCGAGAGAACATCAGTTGTATGCCAAGTTGAGTAAGTGTCCTTTCCATCAAAAGAAGATCCATTACTTGGGACATATTATTTCAAAGAAGGGCATAATAGTAGATCCAAAGAAGATTGAAGTCATTAGAGGATGGCCAACACCTAGAAATGTGTCATATTTCAGATATTTTATGGGATTAGCTAGCTACTACAGAAGGTTCATAGTAGGGTTCTCTAATATTCCTCATCCCATCACTTCTTTGCAAAAGAAGGGAACTAAATTTGAATGGACACTCAAGTGTGAAAATAATTTTAATCTGTTGAAGGAATTACTTACTAGTGCACCTGTGTTAAATATTGTTGACCCAAATGAAATTTTTGTGGTATGTACAAACACATGTAAGGAAGGAATTGGGGGATTCCTCATGCAAAATGGACATGTCATTGGGTATGAGTCCATAAATATTAAGGAACATGAGAGGAACTATGCCACACATGACTTGGAACTTGTTGCAATTGTTAATGCCTTAAGGATGTGGAGACATTATCTCATGGGAAAGAAATTTGAATTAAGGACAGACCACATTGGCCTGAAGTATCCTTTTGAACAACCAACCTTAAATGCAAGGCAAACAAGATGGCTGGAATTTTTAAGTGAATATGACTTCGATATCAATCATATGAAGGGAAAGGAGAATATGTTGTCGATGCACTTAGTAGAAGAGTGCATCTCATGCATGCTACTACTATCAGTATGCATCAGCCAGACTTAAGGAGAAGAATTTTAGATGGTCTTGTTACAGATAAACATTAACTACAGGTAAAGGAAAACTTACAACAAAGAAATGTACAACATAAAATAAAGGAGTATGAGATAAAGGAAGGCGGATTACTCATGCATAAAAATAGAATCTATGTTCCTAGTTCTGAAGAACTAAGGAATTTGGTACTGAACGAAATGCATGATGTTCCTTATGCTAGACATCCCGGTTACCAAAAAACAATTACAATAGTAAGAAGCCAGTTCTTTTTGCCAAGAATGAAGAAGGATGTTGTTGATTACATCACTCAATGTATGGAATGTCAGAAGGTAAAGGCTGAGCATAGGCACCCAGTGGGTTTGTTGCATCCATTGCCAATTCCAGAGAAGAAATGGGAAACAATCACCATGGATTTCATCATAGGATTACCCAGAACGAATAAGAAACATGATTCAATCATGGTGATGGTTGAAAAATTAACAAAGGCTGATCATTTTGTGCCTGTGAAAACAACGCATACAACAACTAATATTGAAGAATTTTTCATGAAGGAAATTGCTAGGTTGCATGGTATACCTAGGACAATTGTCTCTGACAAAGATACAAAGTTTACCTCCAATTTATGGAGAGGATTGTTTAAAGGATTTGGCACAAATATGAACTTTATCACGACATATCATCCCTCTACAAATCGGAAAATAGAGAGAATCGATCGAATAATTGAAGACATGTTGCAAATGTATGTGATGGATAAGACATCTAAGTGGGAATATTACTTACACTTAGTTGAGTTTGCATATAATAATGGGTATCAATATTCATTGAGAATGAGCCCATTTGAAGCCTTGTATGGTAGGAAATGTAATACTTCAGTAAGCTGGGAAACCCCAACAAATAGAGTGGTACCTGGGCCAAAGTTGCTCAAGGACTTGGAAGACTAGGTGGTCAAGATCAAGCAGAATTTAAAGGTAGCTCAGGATAGATAGAAAGTTTATGCAGACAAGAACAAGATAGCTAGAGAATTTAAAGTAGGGGAGCATGTACTTTTGAAAGTGAATCCCACGAAAATCTCTTTGAAATTGGGTAGTTGTACATAGCTGGCAACCATATTCTATGGTCCATTTGAAATATTGGACAGAATAGGGCCATTTGCATACATGCTTGCATTTCCTGCTTCCATGAATGTGCATAATGTATTCCATGTATATTTTCTAAATAAATATGTACATGATACTAACCATGTTATTTATTAGCATCTGATTCAGGTAGAAACAGAGGGAGACTTTTAGCTTTAGCCAGTACGAGTATTGGATAGAAAGGTAAAAATGCTCTAGAATCAAGTTATAGAACTGGTAAAAGTTTAGTGGACCTGATACGGTCCTGAAGATGATACCTGGGAACATGAAGATGCCATGCAGGCAGAGTACCCACAAGTTTTTGAATAAATTTTAGATTTTGATCTCTATTTTGTATATGCACTGAGGGAAGTGCCAAAATAAGGGGGAGGGGATGTAACACCTGAGGTTTTGAACCCCCATTTTAAATAATGTATTTTTATAATGATGAGAGGCTAGAGTGCCCAAACAATTATTAAAGGGCCAATGTGCCCAAGAAATGTAATGTTTTTATCAATATTAATAATAAACACACCATTGGTTGCTAGACAGACAAGGACTAGAGTTATAGGGGTTATGATTTCATAAGAGAGGGGGCTTAAGGGGATGATTGATGATTCCTATTTTTTTTTTATTAAACCTTTTTTCTAAAGGAGGGGATCGGTTACGTGAGCTTCTTGGGGAAGGCCATGAGGTTCTTGATTTCCCCACGAATTTACTTAAACCTGCCTCTGGTATAATGGGGGGGTTCGACTGATGGATTGTTCACCGATTTTCCTGTATGTTCATTCATTTTCCCTCATGCACTTTCATGCACCCATTTTCCCATTCATTGATCCATCCTCATCTGCATCGTTCCTTGGGAAAGGGAATTGAACTTCTGAATATTAGCCATGAGATAGTTGGTTTTAATGGTCGTTGGTGCAATCTAGTCATGACTTGGGGCCTGCATGTCTAAGATGCGTTGGCCTGTATATTTTTTTTCTCACAATTGCAATTCCTAAGAGTTCTAGCATTGAGATTTTGGATAGTTGTTCTAGAGGCCTTGGCAAGAAGGAGAAGGACTTCCTGAGGGACTGCATGGAAAAGAAGGGTGGATGTAACATCCCGCTCTGGCGCACTGACAAACTTATTCTTTGGGGACACTTGCTCGCAAGTGATCTGGATTTTTATGATGATGAACCATTTAACCTTGATGATGATGCGTCATGATTGATGACAGGATGTTTTACTATTGCTATATACAGGTTCTATTGACTCAGTTTCATTAAGTGTGCAGGGTTTCGGACCTTGAGGATGCAGAGGCATCAGTGGAACTCCCTTGGACTCCGGATTGAGTCAGGGAGTGGGCTATTTGAGTTGTTTTCATTTACAGTGATATTGTGTGGTTTTGATGATATGCTATTGATTTCA
>ML802740.1:179406-224131 GCA_009831015.1 Picea engelmannii | reverse complement strand
AGAAGGGACTGAGTTCTGATCCAGGTCATCAAGATCCTCCCCACAACTTTCGTCAGAAACAACTTTCTCTTGTATAGAGTTGTGGTATCCCTCACAACAATTATGACAAATTAACTCAGGGGGATACAACCTCTGACAATAGGAGGTGAAAGCTGCATGGAATCCATGGAGAGAAGAAATGCTAGCAGGGGGTAAAGAATGGTACCATTTACGCGCATCTCCTACTAACAAGAACATGAACATATTTAGTAACACATCCTCATGATGTATCTCCCACTAACGAATGAGTTCATGAAACTCACTGAGATGATGAGCAGGTTTTTCCTCTTCACACTTTCCAAATATGGGCAAATAATCACCCCATTCATCCATAGAGGGGACAACATTAGGAAAACTAGGAATATAAGAAAAATTAAAAGGAGCAAACCTGCGAGCAAGTATTTTCTCCATATCGAACCAGTGAAGTCGCCAATCGATCCTTGAATCATGGAGTCGCCAGGTGAAAAATGTGTAGCTTCGAATGTGTCTGGTCCTTGTTCACCATCAGAGGCCAGATCTTCACATTATCGTTACCCCATGAAACTTCTCAGGCTGAGAAAGCAGCTGCTGAAACCTTCTCGAGAAAGCTCCTTTGGGTCAGCTTTCAGGTGTGCCAACAGTGGCCACAACTGAAACAGTAAAGTGGAAACAATGGAGTTGTCACAACGGAGTCACCAGGTGCATAGTATCAATCTGAGTAATTCTGATTTTTGATGCACCTTCAGAATCAGTTGATCGTTGTCATTCTGCCCAGGGAAAATCTTCAACTTCATCCCCGACAACGGTGCCAGAAATGTTAGCGTCGGAAGTCACTCCTGGATTGCCTGCAGGAGCAGAGCCCAATGCCCATCAGTTTTTATGTCACAGTTTGTTTATAAAGGGGTGATCAAATGGAGATAAAGACTTGAGGAGATATTACTCTAACTCCGGGACTGGATCTGGTACGTAAAGAACAAAGGAGGTCTGGAATCCCAACTTCATCCAGTGGGTTGATTAAAAGATGAGCAGGTGGAAGACTTAGTAAGAAAGGTGAACAAATAGCTCTAGGCAATAGGCTTACAGCGGTTTGTAGGGGAAAACTCTGAACGCGCGATCCTCCTGGTTCAGGGCTTCAAGAAACTGAAGAGAAGACTTGACTAGATCCTCCAATTCCAAGTCATTCAGCGTTAAGGAAATCATAGGAACCGATTAGAGACTCCGTAACCATTACAGTGATCCATTACAACATCATCCTATAACAGCTACAACTCGATTGGATCCTCCAATTCCGATCTGCTCTAACAAAGTATAAAAAAGATGTAAAGAAACTGGAATTCATAAGGCAAGAAGTCTCAGAAGTTTAGAAGTAACCAGAAAACAGTGCTTCATTAAAACATTACAATCGGGAGCTCTACTCAACCATCGATCCTTTACAAAAATGGCAGAAACGCCTACATATACTTGGAACTAACTCAGGCTCTGAAGGCGTGATCATATCATGAATTCAATTCTTGACATTTAGGAGCTTCTCTTCTAGGCTACACATGCAGACGTTGGGCAGAATTCCCATGCAGTCGTCTGTCAGATGCGATCTTTTTTAGGAGGAACTGACAGCCTGTCTCTCTACACTCTCCTTCCTGACCTTCTATTTAAGGAAGGAGATGATGTATCACCCACCTTCCTCATTTTCATTAACTGATTCATCAGGACTTGAGAGGCTCTAGTCAAATATTCATTTGGGAGATGTGGTAGCATACCTTTGGCTGTCTGCTGCTTTGTTGGATTTCTGCAGGGGGACTCGGCTGGTCAATGTGGATGGAACTGACAAAGTTGAGGTGATGGGAATGACAGACAAGATACTAGGTATGCATGGGCTCTTAGGAGCTAAAGGTGTAGATGTGATGTGGCACAAGAAGATGACGTGGGACAGTCAGAGGATATTCGGTAACTGAACAAGGTGGGGGAAATAAGCTAAGGCGGAGGTGGCTAGGAGTGCAAGATGATGAAATGGAGGATATGTGTCATCGGGGTCTAAGAGGCATAATGACAAACATAAATTCCCCTCCCCCAGGCCTCCTTCTCGATGACCAGGTGCCAAATCCGTGGGCCCGATTCTGGGCGCTAACAGAAATTCGGGATTCGGAGTTTCAAAGTGCAAGAAATAAGGGGTGCCAGCTTCCCGAAATCTGATACCCGATATGTGATGAGCTCCACCTTTATGAGCTAGCCCCTACCGGCTAGAACATGATCCATATGACCTATCTTCGTGTGACTATAGCCAAACCCTCCATCGGAGTTTTGACATTCATGATGACATAATGTTTGTGTCCACGGGACTCACGATTTTCCGATTGCCGATGCACGTTCCCTGCTAGCCCTTTGACTAGGCCCTTGTCTAAGTGACCACTACCATATGCCTTTGACCATACTCTCCATCGGGGTTTTGTGGTTCGCACTTTTGAAGTGCACAAATCACTCGTCCCCAAGATCCCCAATATCCCGATGACTTCAAGTTCATCGATGGGCGCTTCCCTGTCAGGACTTTCCTGATGACGTCGATCTCCTTCCACGCATCCTTTCTCAGACGGGCAATCTAGATCTCTTTCACTATTTCTCATGTCCATGATCAGGCTTGCTTTCTTGACTCAGGCCCCAAATAGATTTCTTTTGTGTGCTATGCTTGGGCACCTATCGCGCAATCCTGCAGACTTGCGTACCTTTGTTCCCCGATACCACAATTGTTGCTAACACAATCAAACTCTAACCTATAATAAAATTTATGAATCTTACCCACATGAGAGTACAAGATAATTCTAGCTTCTTTTCCTTCATTAGAGCATGGACCATCAAAGTGCATGTGCTAGATACCATCATCTAAGTCTATTTGTTCCAAGGGATTGTTATCCTCAAAAAATATGGAATACACCCCTAAGTCCTCTTCTATATAATTCACATTAGGTTGTGGAACACTTTCTATGTAAGGTGAAATCCTTCCCTCTCTAAGGACTATGATGTTTTTACCATTCCAAGGAACGAATAAGTGTGTCTCATTGAGTGAGAGGTATCCACTTGTCAAATCTTGCCAATCTCTTCCTAAGATGATTGAGTAATTTCTTATTGGCATATCAATTACTTGAATATTAAGGGTTGTCCTTATTTTAGGGTGTGCACACAAAACCAAGGTCACATATTTGATTTCACCTATGGTCATTTGTTGTAGACTATTATAAGAGAGCACGCTTCTAGCGTTTTCATTTGTACAAGACAAGCCTAGCTCTTCTGTAATAATATTCGACATTACACTTAGGCCCGAACCGCCGTCAGTGAGGAAACAATGGGTGATCTTATCCATAATATTTATAGAAATATAAAAATGGGGAATTTTTTATAGTGTATCTAAAGTTATGTACACCTACTTTATTTATAGACGAATCCTCTTCATTTACCTCTTTAGAGAAGCTGGCTATAATGAAAGATTCTCCTTCCATGAATTGTTTTATATGCCTCCGTTGTTCAGGGATGACAACCATGTCCAGATGGGTTGCATCTGCTTTGATGTTGGCTAACTGATTTAGAATATTGTATTTGGAAGAGGGGATAGGGGAGGTAGTTCCTTGACTTCTAGGAACCTTAGGAACATGAACAATAGTAGTTGGATAGGATGAGCTCGGGCTAGAAGAATTGTGAGGAGGATCATATTTGGCTTTGGGAGTGTAGGCTTTGTTCCTAGTATTAATGATCATGTCATCTTCTGGCTCTGCAAAATCTAGGAAAACGATGGTAGTTTATGGTATTTTACCAAATATTTTATCTCTGACACTATTCTTTACCTCACATGTGGTTTCCTCGTGGTGTTCCTCGCAAAATTTACATAAACTACGAGGCATGATATATTTAGGATGAAAATTATTTTCATTTGGATTTCTAAAGGGGGGTGTAGAAGAGGACGAAGCTCCAGGGGTGAGAGGGGAGACATTTCCCTTTCACTCATATGATATCATATGATTATTCATGTCTTGTACAAGCTGTAAGAGGGCATACATGTCTATTTGTTTAACTGATTCTCCCCGAGGAAGACTTGTTCTTTCAAGTCATTCTTCATACTCTAAACATGTATGTAGAGCGGAACCTAGGTTATCAATGGCCTTTTCCTCAAGCCTATGATGGTAGGGGGAAGGTAATTCATTATAATAATGCATGAGAGAGGATTGGTTATGAGGTCGAATGAGTTCAGGGATTTGATTGTACAACTTGTTGAAATGCAAGTTGAAGGATTTGATGGTTTCATAATCCTTATAAGCGATGTTATTTTACTCCCGTAACTTCTCTATTGGGCTTTTGGGTTGCCCATAGGTGGTTTTGAACCAATATAATAACTCCTCCCAAGTAGACAAAATCTTATGAAGAAGGTCAAAGAAATCAGATGTGGCCTTTCCTTCTAGGGAATTGACAAATAAGCACATGCAAGTATCGTTGTCACTGGCCCCTATATTGTGATGGGAATTATAAAATTCCACCATTTGTTTATTTGTAGTGACAATGTTGTTCCCTGAAAACCTAGGAAGATGCTCTTTGAATTTAGGAAGTGCATGAGTAGAAGGTTCCATGTTTAGAAGAGAGGAAATATACCACAATGTGGTTGTAGAATCTTCTTCAAATTGAAAAATCCCATACTTTTTATGACTTTTGTGGTTTTTTTGGTAGATTGGATAGGGACTTGGTGAATATATAAGCTACCAATCACTAACGAAGCTGAATACTAAGAGGAGGAATCACTTTCAGTGCCACCAGAGCCACCACTAGATGCCATATTGTGGATGATAGGCAAGGGAGAGAAAGACGAGTTGGATGAATCAGACAAGGTTCTCCTTAGAGAACTTTGTTGGGTTGATAACACAATGTTCCTTCTTCCTATTTCAACAATAGGATTAATTTAAGGTGACAAGCTTCTTTTTCTCCTAGAAACAAGAGGGTCTAAGGACATGAAAAGAATGTTAAGGCTTGAAGGAAAAAAAAGGTTACCACTGATTTCTAGGTTGTCTACGTCTATCATCCCAATGTTCTTGGGAACTTATGTGTTTTTCAATTGCTTCCCATGAACAATTAAGCTCATCTCGAGTATTAGCAGTGTCTAAAATGGTGTTAAGCAAATTTAAAGAAATTTTGGTATGATCTTGAAGACCGGGCTCAATATTAGGATGCCTTGCAATAGGTACAGTCATTAAGAAACAAAACAATAAAATAATCAATATCATAAAAATCAACCAAAGAGATATTGAAGATCTCCTCAATATGGTTGCCAAATAAATGTTGAGGAAAATATATGAAATGATCTTATTCAAGCATTTTCAGATCTTATTTGTCTAAAGCAAGATATACAGGAATATATCCCTATGTTTATAGACATCAAAAATTGTTTCCTAATCCACAAGTATTAGTGACAAGTTCTTAGGTTGATTTTTTTATAAATGAAAGTTTGCTTAAAAATTCAATATTTATGTAATTTTCTGAATATAACAGATGCAGAAATAAATGTAGAGACAAAAGGAAAAATACCAAGTCAATAATCAACACATATGAGACATAAAGAAATCATTTATTCCATTCCAATTTATCAAAACTCGTTCCCTTTACAAAATTCCATGAGGAATTCGGACTAAAGTCAAACTTAGATGTCCCCGATGAAAACCATACAAAAGGACTTCAGAAAGAAAGTAAAAAACAAAACTTTAAAAGTTGGATCAACTTGCCATGCATTGTTTCCCAGTTGACTCTACACAATAGCCTTTATCAGTCATGGAATTTAATTCACAAACATACAAGTCTACACAGAATATCAAAGATAAATCAACACCTCTGAAAAACAAGTGTCTGAATGATGTAATTCAGCCCTGAATCTTGTTGTCTACAATAAGACCCTACTATCATAAAAGGGAATTAGGCCTTCAATGAATTAAATAATGAATGAAAACTGAATTATCTCAATAAAACTTAAAGATCAAACCTTAGTATGTTTCTCCTTCTATTCTCCTCTTGTTCCTCCTTTTCCTTTTGCCTTTAAGAAATAAGAATTAGTTGAAGTAGTTAAAATACCTCTTTAGTTAAGTTAACTAAAACTCAACCAACTTTTTAGTCAAGGGGGAAAAGTAATAAAATCATAATAAGGGTTTTTAATAAATAATAACTAGTAGGTGGGACCCCTTGTGACTCCCTTTAGTTCTTTAACAAGCATAACACAACTAGTTAGTAAATGAAACACATCCCTCCTTGTGGCTCCCATCATTATTCTCATAATTTGACAATTAATATCAATGATAATTGAAATTATATCCAAAAATATATTATCCATATATCAAAAAAATAGTGTGTTTTCCAAAATTTCAGAAGTCAATTGTTCTCAACAATCAATAAATAAAAACACTTAAAACCCATATTTTCCACTCTAGGAGGGAATATTCCCCTTATTGCTACTGTCACCCTTTGATTTCTATGAATTTTCCTTAGTCTATGTGGAGCCTTTAGACCTAATTGCACTGATAACATTAGAGAAATCATATCTCAAATGCATGTCGGAGGACACAGATTTGGCAGAGTCATTTGAGGGAGAGGAGGAGGAAGCAATGACTTTTCCTTTATCAGGAGCATGGTGGGCCTTGGTTTTTAACTTTTTGCTTGCATGGGAAGAATGTACTGGTGAGTGGGCAGAGGAAGCTTGGACAATTTGATTAACATATGGAGGAGTAGGTAGAGACAAGTTAGGCCAGCCATGATGTTGGGAGATTGTTGGGTGGACAATCTCTTTCCATTCATCATTTTTAGGGACTTCAGGTTGTAATGAGACACTAGGGGGTATTGGGATACCGGGGATATGTGGGGCTTGTAAGGGAGGCCTTTATGGCCTAGGTTGGACCACTCATTGTCCAATCCATTTAAAAAATCCAACTTGAAATAGTTGGCTCAACTCTTGCGAGTCTGCATCAAAATGTATAGAAAACATTGGCCTTCTAGGGCTCCTGTTCCAATTTCCTCTTCCTATGTTACACTAGCCATGGCTACCTCTGCTGAAAAATCTCATTCATATATGCATTATTGACTAGAAAATAGTTTCTTCAACAACCATACATGACATCTCTTTAAAATGTGAAACAAAGTTTGGCTCAACAATACATCAGACTCGTGCAATCCAGTCCATACAAATCAATTAATACTTGTCAATGAGAAGGGGGTGAATAAGGGTTTTGGGATATGTGAGGGATTGTATTGAGAAAAAAGTGTTAAAATGAAGGGGGGTACATCATGGTTACTGCTCAACAAATCCTCAAACAATCAACTGTATCGGAAATCAAAAGAATACATCACTGTAAATAATCCATGTGACATCCTTTAACTATTATAATATAGAGTTTAACTTAACTATAATTAAATTTTAAGAACAAGGAGTGGATAGTGAAAATGGGAAGGCGAGTGGACTTGTAATGTGTGAAAATGTGAGAGAATGGTATGGAAAAAATGAATATTGTTCATAAAAAAAAATCAAGTAATCCATAAAAACAACTCTGTATTCAATGCAAAAGATACCAATACCAATTAAACAATTACTGTGTGCCAAAATATATCGCTTTCCTATATTCAATTTGTAATCATACTCATACTCACTATGAATTTCAACAGTCCTGTTAAGAGAATACTTGGTTTCTTTCATTTCCTTTCTTTTCATTTAAAAAAACATAAAAAAAAACACACACAACCACATTTCTCCATCTCTATCCATCATATATCACTATAAAATATCAAACACTATCCATAATTCACAATTGACCAAATAAAACATATACATAGGTCTCTTTTCCAAATTGAACAGACTTCTAATACTTTCCCGATTTCATTCCCTTTTCATTATATTAACCAATAAAACTTTCAATGCAACCATGATTCAAAACCCGAGCTTCAACATTGGTGATGCAATTAATTAAAACATACATGATGTCTCCATAATCGACACATAGTGAAACAACGAAACCACAGTCAATAATTTCCACAATTTTTCCATGATCTCGATCAGGACTAATGAAACACGCATAGCCGCCAACTTGCAATTGAAACCATGCTGTAAGAACATAGCGATCCAAAGCATAACTAAAAAGAGGTATCCCTCTGACTGTACATTATCACTGATTCCCAATCAACCAATTTAATCAAAAAAGGAGGTAGGTTTTTGATGCAACTCTGATAATGAAAAGGAGAAAACCCCTTGAATGTATATCATTTATCATCCCCTATCACAACTTTCCAATCAACTTAATCAAACAAATACAAGATGGTACTCAACACAACTTTCATGATACCCAACCAATCTAAGATAATCACAAGATGCCCATCAAGAGTAAGAATGGTTGGGGATGATTAAAATTGGGCTCTGTAAACATGAATAGAAAAAAGCCATCAAGATTTCGCTTGTTCATCAATAGTATAGAGGGACTGGAGGTCAAAACTATCAACCAATGGGTAGAGACCCTATGATACAAGAACGATAGAACCACAGGGTTCCTTATAACTCCCAGCCTGTGCAATGGCACAATAGTTCAATGACGGGTAGTGTAGGAAACGATGCATAGGAGACGTGAATATTCATTGGAAAATAACAAGTACCCCAGAGCATACAAAGGTATAACCTCCATGCATTTCTCATGAGCCAAATCAATTTATAAGAATGCCAGTTGGAATGCAGACCCGAGGCATAATTTATATTACCAACAATCATAAATCATACATCTTGGCATAATGGCCACCCTGTAACCAACTTCTGAGATAAGTTGATGCCAACACCACAAAAACAATCCCACGATCAGGTGAGTAAACCCACGACCATGTCTCTGAAAAAGACACAGTGACCAAAGGAAGTCTGAAAAAATACACAACAACCCAATAACATCCCGAATACAACTGGACATGGTTACCCTCATATCTGTGAGGAAGCGGCTAGTAAGGATAAACAAAGAGAAACCCTCCAACAAAAAATAGAGTGATAATACCCATATACACTTAAAACAATAGAGAGCCATCACGGTTTCACACAGAACAACCAATGAATGCATAACTTAACCAACCAATTCCTTTACTTGCAAAATGAATAACCACATAGTCATTCGAGAAAGAAGACCCACACATCCACATAGTTTCCAATCTTAGGAAGACACAAACCAACGCATCACTAATCCATCATTCATTCATACACCGAGAAAAATTCATGGATGGGTGAAAAGAACCATACTTGTAACCAATAGCTTTAAAAAGAGCGAGTTGGCCGAGCACTTCCTTCCCAGGCTTGAATCTCGGAGCTTAAACACTAGCAAAATGAAATGAAACAATAACCATACTAGGGTGATAGCCTGATGGGGGAAGTATGGAGTGACGTGCATTTACTGCATGTCACTTCCATCTTCCTCTTCATTCAATTTCGAAGTACATGATAGCCAACAGTCACTAATACCATTAACCATGCCATTAATTCCAAACCATTGAAACTTGTGATCACATTGCTTGCCAAATGCACCACACACAAATTCATATTAACCATTGCCAACTTCCATACTATTCCATATATCAAATGCATCCAATATAACTCAAATAAAATTTGCATAGCCACTAACCATTACTAGTTAGGATTAACACTAACTTGTTCTCATTTAAATTGTACATAACTTCTAACATAGTATAGTATATGCACTTTCTTTGGAACTTTTTTATAAGTTTCTTTCCCATTTCTTTTGTTTTATGTTGTTACTAACATATGTATTGTGTAGGTGTAGCCAGGTAATAAATCATGGTGACATGATCAAATATAAAAACTGCAAATATAGGCTAATCATAACATGAAATTAAAGCTTTGAATAATAGAACCTCCCATAAATGCACCATCCACCTGTCATCATGTCAAAAACAAAACCAAGACTGCATCATCAACCATATAAGACCATGTAAGAAACATTCGAAACAACAACATAAAATGTGTGATATGGCTATCTCCAAGCCTCCAGTCTACAAGGGGGTCCCACCTACTAGTATTATATTTTATTGGCATAATTTAAATAATAGGCTTTAGCAATACTTTGGGGGTGAAATTCCTCATTGCGATTTTTATCATCAACACAAGCCTCTCTCTGCAACTCTATGTATCCACTCAGACATGGACTTCCTCTCTCGTTATCAAGTTATTCTCTTACTCTCATCTCTCAGTGTCAATAACCAATGAATGAACAAAACAACATAGAATAGGACATATCAACAGTCGTGAGCGAACTAATATTCTACTCGACCCATTATATATTTATACATCGATTCTAGGGATGAAAGCCCTATTTTTATTATCCAAAAAACCCAATTACAACTCAGTCTAATTCATGACAACTCATGTTGACTTGTTGTTAAAGCTTTATTTTCCTTCTTTTATTTCTACATGCTTCTTTTTCACTCCTGACTGTTGTTCTTCCTCCTTTTTCATGTCTTTCTTCTTTTAGCATGCCAAAATGTTCTCCTTCCTTTTTGGCCTATTTTATTATTTTACTTTATTCTTTTCTTTATTCTCTACTAACTATGTTCTTACTGTGCACTTTTGAGCTTGTACGTGCGTTTACTACACATTCCACTCCTGCCTTGTCTCCTTTCTTCTGTTGTTGCACATATTCTCCATACTTAGGATTTTTATGAAAACTAAATCCAAAAATCTTGTCCAATAGGTCCCCAACACTCACTTGTGGCTTGTCCCAAGCCACTCAGGCCTGTTTTGTGCTCTTCCATGATTTTATGAACCTTTGGGAGGCATCCTTTGCTATTGCAACATACTTTTTTACTTCTTCCTTTGTTCCCAGAATTTCCTCAATAATCTACACAGTTAGGGTCATGAACTTCTCTTCTATGTTGTGCACTACTTTCTTCACTTTACCCTATGTAGTTTCAAGTTCTCCTATCACCCTTAGTGCTTCATGTTGCAATGGTCCTAATCATTGTTGAGGGATCTTCTGTTGGTCCCATATATTTTTTATTTCCTAGTATGACTACCTATGTGCCAAAATGGTCATCATTCGTTCAACAAACAATAGTGTTTATGTTATTCGAATCCTTTTGCACCCTTTCCTGCATATCCCTCAATATGGATTCCACAACCTTCATTTTTGGATCTTCTACAAGCTTGGTCTAGTTATGTGAACTTTCCTCATAGAGCTTTGCAATCCTCGTCAAGCTTCTTTGTTGGAAGGTTTACAGTTGGGAGTAAGCTTGTCATTGATGGCAAGAACAACGATGGAAAATATCAACATGATCAGAAATGCAGTGATAATGGAAGAGTAAACTCCACTTTAGAAGTTGAAGTGTCGAAACACTTCACCACTGAAGTGGCGAAATCGTGAAGTGGGGAAATCGTGAAGTGGAGTTGAAGCATCGAAACACTTCACCACAGAGGTGGAGAAATGTGAAATGGAGAAATTATCCTAGCCATTGGATCAAGGTGTGATCTAGGTCGTCAGATCTAGCAGGTGAATATGGCAGACCACGTCAGAAAGGATAGTCGTGGACTGTTGGATCAAGAGGACGCATGGTGAAAGATCAAAGCTAGTCAAAGACTCCATTTCGGAGTTTCGCGAATCGCGACTTGAAGTGACGAGAATATGCATCTAAGGATCAATGAGATGTGAGATCACGAAAAGATCAAGACCATCAGATCACCAAGAACAAGTACCGTTGATCTGATCTCCATCTCGGAGTCTTGCCTATCGCGAATTGGAGTGACGAGAATCTCCATCTAAGGATCAGCGAGATGCGAGATCACGAAAATATCAGGACCGTCAGATCACCAAGAATGAGGACTGTTGATCTGAGCTCCATCTCGGAGTCTCACCTATTGTGACTTGGAGTGATGAGAATCTCCATCTAAGGAACAACGAGATGCAAGATAGAAAAAATATCAGGACCATCGGATCACCAAGAATGTGGACCATTGATCTGAGCTCCATCTTAAAGCTTCGCCTATCATGACTTGGAGTGACGAGAACCTCCATCTTAGGAACAATGATATGAAAAATCACGATTTGATCATAGCCATCAGATCAAGGTGTGATTTGGACCGTTGATCTGACTCCATTTCGGAGTTTTGCAAATCGCGACTTAGAGAGGCAAGAAACATAACCACAAGAATGCCGAAATCATGATATGATCCGAGCTGTTGAATCAAGATCAGATCTGAACTGTTGAATCATAGGACAAGTGGCAAGTGATTGGAATTTTGCTGACTTGGAGTCAACAGAGCATGGTGTGGAAACTCACGAAATATGAAGCGCCTTTTGGCACAGCCTATGGTCACCACCGGTGGTCACGAGAAGGGAAGGGGTTAATTTAGATAAGCTCCATTTCGGGGTTTCGAGGATCGCGACTTGGAGAGTCGAGATGCCTCATGTCCAGATTCACAAAATGCGAAATCGTGAAATTGCTTTATGCATACGCGCATGGTCACAACCATTAGGCACATCGATGGAAGATGGAGAAAGAAGCTAGAGGTGCTAAGCTTCACCATACGAATACCGAAATATCGAAAAGGTGAAATTTCACTGTAACCAGTGGTCGCCACCTGTGGTCATGTAGAGGAGGGAGCTAGAGCATCCAAGCTCCTTTTTGGAGCTCATGACATGAAGAGTCAAGATGCCTCATCGCAGAATCTCCGAATTGCAAAAGTTTGAAATGCATGAATCGCAACAATATCCTTTAGAGATAATCCAACGGTGCAGATGAAACTGAAGAAGATCGGAGGGATACTATTTCACGTCACAATGTAACTGCCAGAAACCACTGATGGTTTCTGCCAGAGGACTCGAAGACACTTCGGGGTGATTGACAGAGAAGATGAAGATTCTCCAGGAATCTTCAAGAGTTATGAAGATGCTCGTGGAGGCGATTGACAGCTGGATGAGAATTGAAGCCTATAACTAGAACAAAGAAGGTGATCTCGACTATCACAGAGAAGACGAAGAGTCTCAACTTCCAGAGAGGCTGAGGAATCTTAGCATAACATACAGTGATGTTGAACGAGTGAAAAACGTCTAGAGAAGCTGAAGAGTCATGATGATGATCATACAGAGAACTCAAGTTATGGAGGATATCGGTGCGGTGTGAGTATGTAGAGGTATTACGCACATTTCATGCACAAGACGCACAAAAGCTATATATACATAGTACAGAGAAGATATGCGGTTGTTGTAGCTGTGATTGTCGTTGTTGAAGGTGATTCATGTGTGAAGAAGGAGGAGAGTGCAGCAGCTGAATTGAACAGAAGAGGAATTATGCAATGAATGGACATGGCACACAGAGCACGAAGAGAAGAAGAACGGACAACGAAATTCATGTGTGCAGGAATACAGTGAGGAAGATAGAGCAACGAAATGAAGCAAAACAGTGATGAGTCTGGTAAGCCATTGTTGAACATTATATCACTATAATAAGTTTCAGTAGCAAAGATTTATATTTCAGGGTGGTAGGGAGGTGCTAGGGAGGACTGTTGTCCTCAGAGGTTCAAGTGGGTGCTTGAACACAGGGAGTTGTATCTTCCTTCTAGTTGGTGCTGGAGAAACCAGGGAGTTGGGGCTTACTTCTAGTTGGTGCTAGAGAAATCAGGGAGTTGTAGCTTCCTTCTAGTGGGTGCTAGAGAAAACAGAGAGTTGGTGCTCTCAGCAAGTTGTAGCTTGCAAAAATAGAGGTTGTAGTCTCATTATGAGTTGGTGCTCATATGTATGATAATGTAAAGAATGTAACTATTACTTATCATATAAATAAAAAGAGGTTTTTACCCTGTATGGGTTTCCTTGAGATACATATGTCTCTATGTTTCTCATATATGTGACTGATGTTGAATGTGCCATTGTTTATTTCAGCGATCATCATTCAGTGTTTCTACAAAGAGTTTAAAAGAATCATAATTGTTTAAGCATGGTAACAACTGATTCACCCCCCCCCCCACCCCTCTCAGTTGTCCAACAATCGGTATCATAGCCAACCCACTTTTTATCTAAGGGTAGATCCTAGAGATTAAACATGACAAGCCATGAAAGGACTTTAGTCACTAGGCCTCCTCTATTTGATGGAACAATTTTTTCCTTCTAGAAGGTTAGAATGAGAACATGCCTGATGGCCTTAGGAGTTGATGTCTGGGATGTAGTAGAGACTGGATACATAAATCTTACTGTGCTAGCTTCCAAGGATGATAAGTTAGAATTTAGCTTTAATGATAAGGGAATGAATGCTATCTTGAATGGACTTGCAGAAGTCAAGTTTGTGAAG
This sequence comes from Picea engelmannii, assembly GCA_009831015.1. NCBI lineage: Eukaryota > Viridiplantae > Streptophyta > Pinopsida > Pinales > Pinaceae > Picea > Picea engelmannii. The sequence continues at coordinate 209,791 of ML802740.1, read as the reverse complement.
GTGATGCATCTTCAAACTACTAAAGAAATGTGGGACAAACTCATTAACAGTTATGAAGGTAATGAGAAGGTGAAAGATGCCAAGCTTCAAACCTACAGAGTATAGTTTGAAAAGCTATAGATGAAAGAATATGAAACCATTGGGAAGTATTTTCTGAGAGTTGAAGAACTAGTAAATGCAATGAAAGAAATTGGTGAAAAATTTGAGGAACCTTCTTTAGTTCATAAAATTTTGAGATCTTTGCCAGATAGGTTCAACCCAAAGGTCTCAGCTATAGAATAACTTAATGATATAAATACTTTGTCTTTTGATCAACTTCTAGGAACGTTGACTGCATATGAAATGAGGATAGTTACAGATAAAACCACCTCTAGAGAAGCATCATTTAAAGCAAATAAGAATGAGGATTGTGAGCCTGATGAAATTGAAGAAAAATTCATGAGAAGATTAAAGAAAGGATCAGACAAGTACCAAGGTAAGCTTCCCTTCAAATGTTTCAACTGTGGTAAGATAGGTCATTTTGAAAATAAATGTCCACACAAGAAACATGATCAAAACTCTGAAGATGAAGAGAATCACAAATCAAGAAGATTTGATAAGAAGAAGAGTTTATGTGTAAACAATGATGACTCCTCAAAAGACACCAATAGTGACTCTTCCTGTGAAGATAAGGTAAATGACTTCATGCTAATGGCCAAAGAGGATTATGATAATGAAAGAATAGGCAGTGATGATAATGATGAAGAAGTTGTGGTTGATATGGAAGGAGAACTGATCAGTGCACTGGAAGAGATTGACAGACTCAGAATTAAGAATAGAAAGAAAAAACAATTGCTGATATAGTTCGAGAAAGACAGTAAACAGCCTGATGAAAAATTTTCTATGCTAAAAGTGGAATTAGAAGAGGCAAAGAAAATCAAGGATATTCTAAAACATCAGCTATCAGAAAAGAGGGCAAGATCTGAATCCCTAGAAGAAGAAGTAGTGAAAACTAGGAAAGAGATGGAGAAGTTTCAAGCCTTGTATCATCAAAATCTGTCAAGTATCAAAGCCTCGGAAGCATTACCCACCATTCTGAATCAGCAAAGGAATCCAAAGCTAAAAACTGGTTTGGGTTATGAAGAAGGATCAAGTAGTGGTCAGCGAAGAAACAAAGAACCCATCAAGTTTGTCAAAGCTATTGTCCATGTCAAATCTACAACCAATGAAAACAACAAACCTGCAGAAACAAAGGAAGACAATCAACCACCTAGGACAAGTAAAGAAAAAGGTGCTAGGATTGAATCTGTAGAACAAAGAAATAATGTAATCCCTGCTCAAAGACATCATCAACATGGAAGAAATCGATTTGCTCAAAGAAGACAACCACTTTCCAGGTACAAAGAATTTTACTATGGATATTGTTTCTACTGTTATAGCTTTGGTCACAAAGCTGTAAATTTTTCCTTAAGACTTAGACATAAGCAATTAAGATTTCAAAGGAACAAATATCTTCCACAACAAAGAATGATACAACCAAGTAACAAACCATCACAGATTGAAAATTGCCAAATTAAGTCTAGAGACATGCAACTGAGGAGGTCAAGAGATAATAAACAGTCAATGAGTAGACAACGCTGCAACAATAAATTTGACCTATTGAACAATGAGATTGAATGCTATAACTGTCACAACTTTGGCCACAAAGTTGCAAACTGCCATCTGAAGAATTACAAAGAAGATCCAAGGATAAAGTTCTTAGATAGAAAGGCCAGCACATGGAAAAGGAAAGATAGTGAAAAATGTGATCTAGCACTTTCAATTCAAAAACAAAAGGCCTCCGAGAATATAGAAAGTGGATGTTGCAAGYACATGACTRGAGACATGGATAAGCTTTTGTCCATAAGTAAAAGAAAAACAGAAAATGTGATCCTTGAAAATGATGAACCAGGTAAAATCAAGGATAGAGGGATGGTGAGTTTGAGTAATGACAAAGGAGATGCCTAGTGCATTCTACTTGTGGATGGTTTGAAACATAATTCGCTCAGTTCAAGTCAAAAGTGTGACAGAGGTAGTGAAGAGGTGCTCATGTCCAAAGAATGTAAGGTAAATGTAAACTTAGGACAAGTGGTGAATAAAAGTATAAGGACAAACAATAATGTTGAAATTGAGTCCTCCCCTGTAAGTGAAGAAGAAGATTCAGATACAATAAAATCATGTTCAGCTAGCATTAACCCCATGGATGAAGTAGGAGAAGAACCATGTCATAAACAAGAAGAAAAAGTCTTGAAGCTTGAGAAGGAAGACACCCAAAGCAAGTCCTTAAACAACTCCATGACCCTGGATAAGATCTTGGATAGTCAGAGATCACCAAATGAAAAATCTGGTATTGGATATAACAAAGAAAAAATCAATACTCCTAAGAAACCTGATACAGGTCCTTTGTCTGTGAAACAAAAAAACAGGTATGAGAGTGGTTGTAGCAGTTTTCTCTTGTGATTGAATATGGACATAAAACCTTGGATTGTATGCATCATGGAAGAAATATGAAATTGCAGCATTAGAAATCGATGAGAACCAATGGGGAGATCCAAGGGTTGTTTGAACAGTAACAAGCAACAATTACGTAGAGTGTCAGTGGGATAGCAACCTCTTCAACAACAACATTTTGTTTTACAAAATGATATACATGACATTCTGTAGAGATAACAAGAGGAAAGACCTTGTCAAGGAAAGTTAACCTTTAGGAACAAAAGGGGAAAAGAGTCAGCAACAGAGAGATAACAGTGACAGGGGGAGTCATCCACTCATGAGAAGAAAATGTTGATGAAGGAGTCTGAGTAAGAGAGGTGAGAATTTTTTAGTATTCTACAGAGGACACAATGGAAGATGAATATGAACAGGTTCAAGAATCAGAAAAAGAAGACTCTGGTTTGGATATAAACATCTGTAGGCCTCAAATAAGAGAGTGCATCCCGTCAGGGGGAGTTTGTGTAGGCTTAATATCTGATACCTCCTAAAATTACTGCAAAAGCTCAGGGGGGGTGTTTTTTCTTTGACATTGATGTCAAAGAGGGAGAAAAGGAGTTGTCTGGATCAGATGCTATAGTTGGAGGTCCAAATAGATTAGCGTAGCCGTTCAAGGTTGCCATCAATGCCAAAGGGGGAGATTGTTGGAAGGTTTATAGTTGGGAGTAAGCTTGTCATTGATGGCAAGAACAGTGATGGCAAAGATTAGCATGATCAGAAACGTAGTGATAATGGAAGAGTAAACTCCATTTTAGAATTTCGGATACTGTGAGTTGAAGTGTCAAAACACTTCACCACCGAAGTGGCGAAATCGCGAAGTGGGGAAATCGCGAAGTGGAGTTGCAGCATTGAAACACTTCACCATAGAAGTGGTGAAATGGGAAATGGTGAAATGATCCTAGCCATTGGATCAAGGTGTGATCTGGGCCATCAGATCCAGGAGGTGAATATGGCAGACCACGTCAAAAAGGACAGTCGTGGACCATTGGAACAAGAGGATGCGTGGCGAAAGATCAGAGGTAGTCAAAGACTCCAATTCAGAGTTTCATGAATTACGAATTGGAGTGATGAGAATATCCATCTAAGGATCAACGAGATGCAAGATCATGAAAATATCAGGATCATTATATCACCAAGAACGAGGATCGTTGATCTGAGCTCCATCTTGGAGTCTCACCTATTGTGACTTGGAGTGACGAGAATCTCCATCTAAGGATCAGCGAGATGCGAGATCAAGAAAATATCAGGAACATTAGATCACCAAGAACGAGGACCGTTGATCTGAGCTCCATCTTAGAGTCTTGCCTATCGCGACTTGGAGTGACGAGAATCTCCATCTAAGGAATAGTGAGATGCGAGATCACGAAAAGATCAGGACTGTTGGATCACCAAGAATGTGGACTGTTGATTTGAGCTCCATCTCGGAGCTTTGCCTATCGCGACTTGGAGTGATGAGAACCTCCATCTTAGGAAAAACGATATGAAAAATCACAATTTAATCATAGCCGTCAGATCAAGGTGTGATCTGGACCGTTGATCTGACTCCATTTTGGAGTTTCACGAATCGTGACTTGGAGAGGCAAGAAACATAACCACAAGAACACTGAAATCACGATATGATCTGAGTTGTTGAATCAAGATCAGATCCAAACCATAGAATCATAGGACAAGTGGCAAGAGATTGGAATTTCACTGACTTGGAGTCAACAGAGCATGGTGTGGAAACTCATGAAATATGAATCACCTTTTGGCACAACCTATGGTCACCACAGGTGGTCACGAGAAGGGAAGGATTCAGTTTAGATAAGCTCCATTTTAGGGTTTCAAGGATCACAAATTGGAGAGTCGAGATGCCTCATCTACAGATTCACGAAATGCGAAATCACAAAAGTGCTTTATGCATAAGCGCGTGGTCACAACCATTGGGCACATCGATGGAAGATGGAGGAAGAAGCTAGAGGTGCTAAGCTTCACCATACAAATGCCAAAATACCAAAAAGGTGAAATGTCATTATAACCGGTGGTCACCGCCTGTGGTCACATAGAGGAGGGATTTAGAGCAGCCAAGCTCCTTTTCAGAGCTCATGACATGAAGAGTCAAGATGCCTCATCGAAGAATCTCTAAATTGTGAAAGTGAGAAATGCATGAATCATGAAAATATACTTCAGAGCTAATCCAATGGTGCATATGAAACTAAAGAAGATTGGAGGGCTACTGTTGTACGTCACAGTGTAACTCCCAGAAACCACTGATGGTTTCTACCAGAGGACTCGAAGACACTTCAGGGTGATTGACAGAGAAGATGAAGAGTCTCTGGGAATATTTAAGAGGGATGAAGATGCTCGTGGAGGCAATTGACAGTTGGATGAGCATTGAATCCTGTAACTGGAACAGAGAAGGTGAGCTCGACTGTCACAGAGAAGATGAAGAGTCTCAACTGCCAGAGAGGCTGAGGAATATCAACATAACATACAGTGATGTTGAACAAGTGAAAAATGGCCAGAGAAGCTAATGAGTCACGATGATGATCAGACAGAGCACTCGAGTTGTGGAGGATATAGGCGCAGTGTGAGTATGCAGAGGTATTGCACACATTGCATGCACAAGGTACACAAAATCTATATATACATAGTACAGAGAAGAGATGCGGTTGTTGTTGTTGGTGGTGTAGCTGTGATTGTCATTGTTGAAGGTGATTCATGTGTGAAGAAGGAGGAGAGTGCAACAACTGAATTGAATAGAAGAGGAATTGTGCAGTGAATGGACATGGCACACAGAGAAAAAAGAGAAGAAGAACGGATAGCACAAGTCATGTGTGCAGGAAGGCAGTGAGGTAGACAGAGCAACGAAATGCAGCAGAACAGTGATGAGTCTGGTAAGCCACTGTTGAAGATTATATCACTGTAATACGTTTTAGTAGAAAAGATTTATATTTCAAGGTGGTAGGGAGGTTCTAGGGAGGACTGTTGTCCTCAGAGGTTCAAGTGGGTGCTTGAACAAAGGGAGTGATATCTTCCTTATAGTTGGTGCTAGAGAAACTAGGGAGTTGTAGCTTCCTTCTAGTGGGTGCTAGAGAAAACAGAGAGTTGGTGCTCTCAGAAAGTTGCAGATTGCAAAAATAGAGGTTGTAGTCTCATTATGAGTTGGTCCTCATATGTATGATAATGTAAAGAATGTAAATATTACTTATCATATAAAGAAAAAGAGATTTTTACCCTGCATGGGTTTCCTCGAGATATATCTGTCTCTTTCTTTCTCATATATGTGACTGATGTTGAATGTGCCATTGTTTATTTTAGTGATCATCATTCAGTGTTTCTACAAAGAGTTTAAAATAAGGATAATTGTTTAAGCACGGTAACAACTGATTCACCCCCACCCCTTTCAGTTGTCCAACATTCTTGATATTTTCTACTACTTTCATCATCGTTCTCTCTCTTCCTTTCCTTTCTTCTGGCGGTGTTCTTGACACTGTGCACGATTGCAAGTCTTCAATTATTTTGTGGGAGTATTTGATGACTTCTTTGATTCTAGAGACATGTTCTTCCATCGTGACCTCCACTACTAATGGTACTTCTGGAATTTCCTCATAAAACTTTTCGACGAATGCTTGTGTCTTTTGCACCATTTTATTGGGTTCATCCTTGTTTTTTACTATTGTCTCGACCCTTTCCTCAACCTCATTATTATCCTTCATCGCTATTTCCACTTTTCCTTCCACTTCACTCTTTTCATGTAGGATAGTTTCATATTGTTGTTTCATTTGAACCCTCTCTTCTGTCACTTTGTTCAATTATGTTCTTGCTAAATATGCGAGGAGCTTTATATAATTCACAATACCTACCTGAAAAAAATTTAGTACAAGTATAGGAATCCATGACACCAGTATGTCCAAATGACTTAGTTTTTTCATTTGTTCTTGCAGTTCTGGTGTCAGGAAATCAACTACATATGTCTTTATTTTTAATGCTCTGCGCCCAACTGCTAACTAGGACATGAATGGAGTACCAACCTCTACTTCCTCAACCAGACTCATGGATGGTCCCTCACTTGATCCTTTCACTATATTCATGGTCTCCAATAGTTGTTGTATTGTTACCAATTGGTCCTACACCTTCTGGTGTTGTTATTCTTGTTTCCTCATAGCTTCTTCAATTACCTACTCTGCAACATCACATACTCGGTAGTTAATTCTGTCCATGTCGTCATATTCCAAATTATATACAGGGGGTACCTTGTGTTCTTTCATCTTTTTTCACATGTTAGCACTTGGTAAATTGTTTGGCTGAAGGGAAATGAACTAACAAGGTAGCCTACAAACCAACTTTAGGACTGGAAACTAGCCTTTCCAATCTAGAGAGAGATATCTTTGAGACCTGGTCTCTAATAGATAATAACTTTGGATTGATGGCTAGATTTATATGTTTGATAAAGTGTTTTTGGTTTTGCTGGAAAGGAAATACAAAAATCTGGCTATAAAGTCAACCCCCTGAAAACGAGAGAAATCAATGACTGGTAAGGGAATCTTTGAGAGGACAAAGGATAAATAGGAAATGGTCTTTTAGTTTTAATGTCGTTGTGTATGGAAAAAGAAAGGAGGACATAAAGAAAATCATAGCACCATTAAAGATGAATTCTAACTTACTTAGAATAAAAACACAGATTTTAAATGGTTGAGTCTAAAGCATCGCACGATGAATTTTAAACTCCTTAAATATTTTTGATTCAAACAAAGGGAACATACATGAATTTGCAGGAAACAATTAGTACATATAAAGATAGGATCACAATACATCAAACCACCACCATTAGAATATTTTCATAAAAGCTTCAGGGCCTATGCATTATTATTTCCATCAGATTCAAAGATTACATTCAAGAGTCATGTGTCTACACTACTTTTCCAACTCGACTTACATAGAAAAGATACAATATATAGAAAACTCACGCCCTCTTGGGTTGTTATGCCTCGAACTACTTTCCCCTAGAATCTTAGAGCCGGTTACTTCCCTCCCAAAAAACCTTTTCAATAGATTTCACCAAAAATAGAAACCCGACTGCACCCAATCATAACATAACCGACACGTTTGTATCAATCATTCGGTCATGAGTAAGATTCGATCATTAGGTTGTGATAAATTAGTGTTTTCTTTCACAGGGTTCTTGATTAATCTAATGCATAGTTGGAAATTCTTCCACCTTTGTATAATGGGCTTTGGTTGCCACTGTGTGATCAATGGATGTATCATGCACGTGGCGAGTTGGTGTAGGAGACGTCCATTTGTCTCTCGTGCAACTCTAGGTGGTAGAAACGGTTGGGAGACCATGCGTCTCTTCCAAAACTGGCATGGATTTCATTTATACCTGCCCTCCTCAATAGGTAAGTTTACAACATCTGTGCGATGAATATTCATTGTGCAGGTTCCATGTTAGAATTCTTGTTATCAGAAGGAAACATGATATGTGCAGAGAAAGATTCCATGCCATGATAAAAAAGGAAAAAATGGGGATATATTACTCATGCCCCCAGCCTCACCTACAACCTTAAAACTCCGAGTTTTTTTCTAAGAGACCAGTTTTGTTTTCTCAGATTCTTCACCTATCTCCACAAGACCGTGTTTCCTTTCATTTTTTCTTGAGCACTGGTGAGAGTTGTGCAGTCGTTATCCATGGTCGGTCTGCATTCCTTGAAATGATATGTGGTTAATTCTTCTGATACCCTCTGTTCCTCTTGTAGATGGATAATTATGTCTTGTGCCTCTATGACATGTATTTTGAGCCAATTTACATTCCCTACTTGAATCCATGACACTGATGTTTCAATAGTCCATTATGCCAGTTGTCTTCTTAATTATCTATTTTCTTTATACAGTTCAGTGATAGAAAGCTTTGCTTGCTTCATCTCCTACGAAAAATCCTAATAATTCATGTTTTCATCACCTGACTTCCATCACCTTTCACCAATTCCCTTTCTTGTACCTTTAACAATCTCTATCCAAATGACGCAGATGAGTAATATCTTGGAAACATACTGGGTGTGCGGTTCATTGGGAGGTTGGATCTCCTCAGTCTTATTAGTCAACCTTTGCCTGCCTCTTTTTCGGGGTGCTAGCTGGTGGGATGATGAGTCTTCTATTTCCTTTCCCTTTCCTTTTCCTCTAGAATATTCCTTTTTCTCCCCTATGCTATGAAATGTTGTTTCCCTCACAGATAGAGGAATGTCTCCTTTGGGGTCTATGGGGATGTCAGCTGAAATTAGAAATGAATCAGAGTCTTTGTTCAAACATGTCAATTATTCGACCACTAACATTTTGATTAATGAAAAATGAGATAAATTATTGTCAGCCTTGGCATGGATGTTGTCTGCCATCTTTTCCAAGCTTCGATAAAAGAAGAAAGGAAGATTCAAAGGTTTTTTCACTGTGAAGTGCATCAAAAACCTGATGTGATATGGGTACACCTTGTCAAACCTTCCTTCATAGATGAAATATCTTCTAATTACCTTTATAATATTTTGGAAAGGATCCCGGAGGTACTGGCTTGAAATTTTGGCTCTAACTTTCCCATTTAGACAGTCGGGCTTGATGAAGTCGTTATCGCACAAACTTTCTAAGGGTATTCCTTTAAACCATCTTTCTCCGCATGGAGGGATATTAGGCGTAGCTGTCAGAGTTTCCTCTATCACTTGGAAGGTAACTCTCGCAATGATCGCGCTGACCCAAGTAATGTTGACGGAGAACTGCTCAACCAACTTCACATTATACCCTTTGATCTTTTCACAGAAGCACATACATCCAATGTGTTCAAAAGATGTCCTGATTGTTAGGCCTTCGTTTATTAATTCTAGGTCTTGAGGCTCAAAAATCATGACCCTTCCACTTCTTTCCTTCTTTCTTATGCTTTGGGACGTTGCCATTATACTAGTATATATTTTTCTCACGTGTGTGGTAATGAACTATAACACCCTCTCTGTGCAACGAATAAGAATGACGGAATTCACAGAGACTGCCAAAAAGGAAGTAATGAAATATTTTCATGACAAACGAAATCATCCACAGGAGTTCATGGTGCAATATTAAGGAGTGAAGGAAAATTTTGGTGCAATGGGGAAACTCAGCGTGGTAAAAAACAACTATGTGAGGCTTAATGTTGTGGTAGGAAATCACAACGGAAAATTCTGGCTCAGTAGAAAAATACTGGGAGAATGTTTGTGAGACAGGGAATTTAGGTGCAGTGAGAAATTCAACACAACATGAGGAAATTCCAAAGAAGAAAGGGTGACCATGTGAAGAAATAACGTCCAACACGCTAGTTTGCAGTGAACTCCAACAAACTTTAAACAATGACTGAAAATGATGAAGGACACGCAACAAATCGAATCAATAGACTTACAATACAAACAATGGTAATTAAATTTCACATAGTTAAGGATTCCAAATATTTCATAAAAAACCATGGACAACGAACAAATCTAGAATGTAAAGGAGAGGCATGCAGGGTGACCAGTATTTATACTTGAATAGATAAGGAATGGAATCATGGAAGAGGACGATAAATCCATGGCGATGAGAAGTTTGGAAGAAGGTTGAATATTTGTGCAGCAAACTCATGCGACGGGTACACTTTGAAGTGTGCAAAGTACAAATGATAAGAGCGACAAAGTACAAATGATAAGAGCATCATGATTTTTTACCTTTCTAACTTCATGATTAGGTGATGATGTTCATTATATCTTTTGACATGGCCTTTATCCCAACAACTTTCCTCGATCTCTAGCACATAAATCCACCTTTTTTGATAGGACTTGATATTTAGGGAAATGGAACTTTACAATTTGCACATGACTAATCATTATGACCTTTCCTGATTCCAAGGGATAGACCCACTACGTACTGATTTCAACCCATTCGTTATTCAGTCACTGACCTCACACACTTTGATGCACAAACTATGACTCATCTAAGACTAAATATAACTGCAAGAATCATGGTGCTAACAATTGGCTCCAATGGGGATGTTATCCTCCCAGTGAGGTGGCAAAGAACAATAGACTAGGTGCTTGACCATTGGGTTTTATTTGGCTTAAAGACTCTAAAATGACGAAACAAACTCATCCTAGACCTCCTTGACATAGTGATCTAGATTTTATGAGAAGAACAAAATGAATACAGATTATTAACAGATTCTTAACAAAAAATAACATATATGCAGTAAAATTGGTTTTCTATTCAATAACGAAATAAGATGAAACTGTAAAATGCAGCGGAAACAAGCTTGCTGGAATGGTGGCGGCTTATCTCTGAGAAGAGATGTGGCAACTGCACGCATTCATAAGAAGAAGATTACAATGAGGCTCTGAAGGAATTTTTACAATATACAAGAATTCCAAAAACCCTAGACATCCAAAAACCTAATCTTAGGAGATGAAGCGCCAAAAGTCATGTGGGCCTCGTTTGGGTAAGTTAGTACATCAACTTCTCGGGGTCGTAACCTTTGCATACGATCTTTGTTTTAGGTTTGTGATGGCCCGTTGGAAAGGTATCATTGAGGAGATTAATTTTGGAGGAAAAATAATTCCTCCAACTATCATTGAGGAGCTCTATCCTGAAAAAACCTTCATTTAGGCCCTCGAAATGGCCCCGGAAGTTAAAACTGCTAAAAATAGTAAATTGCCAAAATTGTCAGAAAATTGTTTTGAGCCAGTTGGAAATGGTGGGTGGCCACCGATCTCCATATGGATCAATTATTTCTCCTTAGGAATAAATGGTATCCATTTTATTGAGGTCCCCCAATCAGATGACGAAATTTCTACTGAATTTGGCCTCGGATGAGCCACTTGCCTTGGTGCAGGAGTTGCCCTGCTTTGACGACTTGATAATGTTGGATCCTTTGTTGTCGAGTGCCCTTGATTTGTGTGTCCAAAATATGATCATTGGATTCCTATTGTATGCAGTCAGGGTTGATCTCTGTTGGTGTCATTTGTTCTACTACTTCTGAGGTGTCCAATAATGGTGGGAAATAAGGGCGAAGGAGATCCACATTGAACACTGGGTGTAGGCCAAGGAAGGGAGGAATGTTGAGCTCAAAAGAATTATCTCCCATGGCCTTGGTGATAGTGTATGACCTATAATGGAGTGGGAGAATATTTCGATGGGGTTCTGTAAGGCATTCTTTCTACAAGTGCAACCAAAATTTTTCGCCCACCTGAAACTTATGTGGCACCCAATGTTGATCATGGCGTTGCTTTTACTTGTCATTGAAATTATGTAGGATATCCTGAACCTATTGGTGGATGTGTTGGATCTTCTCAATGAACTGGGTGACTTTGTTAGCTTTAGTTGGAGCAGGAGATGAGTTGGTCGAAGTGACCGCAAGGGGAAGTGCAACATTTATGGGACCCAATGGTTGGAATCCCAACCCCACCTGAAAGGGGATGTGGTCAGTTGAGCTATACAGGGCTCAGTTGTAGCTATGTTGGACATAAGGAAGGCTCTCATCCCATGTGCGAGGGTGATTTGGATTATACATGTGAAGGATATGTACAATCATTCGATTTACAACCTCGGTTTGGCCATCTGTCTAGGGGTATAAGGTCGTGGATTTGGTGAGCTTGGTGTCTAGCAGTGACCAGAGGCTCGACCAAAATGTGCTGAGAAATTGAATATCCTGATCTGAGACAATGGTTTGTGGGATTCCAAAATGTACCCAGACTCATTCAAAGAAGATATTGGCAGTGGTCTCTGTTGTGATTCTCTTCTTGCAGGCAACCATAATCACCATCTTAGAAAAGCGATCAACAAACACAAAAACACAGTCATTTCCCCTCTTGGTGGATGGGAGGCCCGACATGTAGTCCATTGAGATGGATTCCCATGGCTTTTCAGGAGTACAAAGAGGGGTGTATAGGCCCTATTTATTATTGGTTGGTTTGGCAATAGCGCAAGTAGTGTAGGACCTGATATACTTGCTAACCTCCTATCGAAGTTTCAGCCAGTATAAATGTTTTTGTAGCATCGCCACTGTCTTTTTGACATCAAAGTGTCCTGCCACCTGACTATAGTGGGATTCTGAGATCAACATCTCTCACTCACTTGATGGAACAAAGATATGGCCCAGATGACACAACAACCCATCCTAAAGATGGAAATTATCAACAATTGTGTTTGCCCCGAACATTTGGTAGGTGGTGGCGAAGTCAGGGTCTGTCTCATAGAGTTGGGGTCATCCAAATGTTTCATGGCTGCAATATTCTAGCATCGTTGTGAGTGCCATGACTGGTGGTCTATTGAGGAAATCAATAATGTGATTGGTGATTCCTGTTTTATACTTGATGTTGAGGTGGAATTGCTGCAAGTATGTGGACCACTTTTGATGGTGGTCATTCTATAATTTTCCCTATGTTTGCATGAACTACAGTGGTTTATGATCAGGTTGGATGACTATCTCCTTTTCAAGAATGTAATGTATCCACTTGCGGCAGGCTTGTACAATGGAGTACATTTTTTTGTTGTAAGTAGGGTACTTATGAACAATATCTGATAGTGTCTCACTATGATAGACCACAGGGTGGCCATGCTGAGTGAGAACAACACCCACAACATAGTCTGAAGAATATGTCTCGATTTCAAAGGGATTTTGTAGGTATGGTAGTGAAAGTAATGGGGCTGAGCACACGAACTACTTCAAATCATCGAATGCTTGTTGTTGGGAAAGGCCCCACACAAATTTATCCTTACCACCACCCCTGTTTATTTGGCTGAGGGCCCATGCAATATGGGAGAATCCCAACACAAACCTATGGTAGAAATTGGCAAGGCCCAAGAATATCTGAAGCTTAGTGAGTGTTGTTGGGGCTGGCCAGTCACAGATGACTTGGATCTTAGCTGGATCCACATGTACGCCATGCTGATCAATGATGAGGCCCAAGAAGATTGGAAGCTTAGTGAGTGCTTTTGGGGCTATCCAGTCACAGATGACTTGGATCTTAGCTGGATCCACATGTATGCCATGTTCATCAATGATGTCGAAGGAGAATTTTTCCAAGTTGGTGTATAGCTTGTGTTGTCGTAGGGTGTGCAAAACCTGTTGAATATGCTACGAGTGTCCGGCCCAAGTCTTTTTGTAAATTAGAATGTCATCCAGATACACCACTACAAATGTATTGGTGAATGTTCACAGTATATCGTCCATCATCCTCATGAAAGTGGCTAGATCATTTTTCAAACCAAAGGGCATGACCAACCATTCAAAAAGGCCTTCCATTGACTTGAAGGAGGTCTTCCATACATCTATTTTTTCTATCAAGACTTGGTGGTAGCCAGACTTCATATCAATATTACTGAAGTATTTGGCTCCCGTGAGTTGATCAATGAGGTCGTCGATTCAGGGAATTGGGTACCGGTTTCTGACTGTTATTTTATTCAGAGCCTAGTAATAAATATAGAGTCACCAAGTTACATCTTTATTTTGTACCAACACGATTGGGCTCTCGCAAGGTAATAAGATGGCATAGATGTGCCCCTTGTGGAGTAGTTCTTGGATCTGTCACTTAATCTCCTCATTCTCTAACAAAGAGTGGCGATAGACTGGCCCATTGGGAAGCGATGCACCGAGGGTCAGATCGATGTGGTGCTTGATCTTGAAATGCAAAGGTATCCCTGTAGGTGAGGAAAATATATCCGAGTATTCTTCCACAACCTTATCTACTTTCTTATGTTGTGTGGAGAGGTTGGTCGCAGAGACCCTGGATGTGGCTATGATCTTTCACTTATTCTGAGAGCGAATCATGAAGAAGACAAAATTCCCTGTCTAAGAGATGATCTTCCTGCATTTCTTACCAGATATCAAGGAAATAGCACTAGGTGGGATTGCCTCGGGTATCAAGTACAATTTCCTGTTCAAAGTAAAAATAACACTATCATGCCTAAACTCATATACATCATGACGTTTCCATAAATAAGGTTGGCCCAAAATAACATCACAAACTTCGAGAGGAGAAACATCACATAATACCTCATCTTTGAAGGACTTGATGTTGTATGATAGTCGACACTGTTGGTTGACACAGAAATCTCTTCCTTGGTGGAGCCATCTAATGGTGTAGGGTTGTGGGTGTGGCATTGTTGGAAGGGTGAGTTGCTTGAAGACCTCTATAGAGATGAGGTTCTTCTGGCTATCACTATCAATGATGAAGTACAATGAGGTGCCTTTTACCCACATCTATGAATGGAAGAGGTGCTCTCCTTCTTCTGTCTTATCTGGTTCACCAGGTTGGAGCTTGGTGGTAGCAACAATGGCACCGGGTTTCACATCAATGATCTGTCTTCCCCTTTCTGGTTCTGGTTCAAAGTCAAAATCCACATCTGATTCTGAGGCTTTCACTTCAACCACCAATGACTTCTTTGAGCGGCAGTCAACAATGTTATGCCAAGGGCTCTTATGGAAGTCACACCACTTCTCAGTATCTTTCTTTGTCTTTTTGGTGTCCTTCTTTGCTTGTGGCTTGGACTGGTTTTCCTGATACTGTCCATATTTTCTCTGTCCTTTGTTCTGTGGGTTGGGGATTCCCTTTCCCGACTTTTGATGTGAGGGGTTCCCAGGCCCAACTTGTCGAGTCTTTTGTTTGAGCCTCTGCTAGATTTTGACGACATATCAATAGGCAACGCCCAAGGATGAGATGTCCAGAAATTCCATTTCGGTTTGGATGTATCTATGGAGACCAACGTGGTACTTGAGAACCATATGCTTCTCTGAATCTTTGGTACCCATGTTGGTGTGCAAGGTATGGAAGATGTTTGTGAAATCTGGCACTGCTTGGTTTCTTTCTTTCCACAGTGTGGTCCATTTGGTATACATGTCATCATAACTTCTGACAGGTAGTCTTGTTCCTTAATAGCATCCCTGAAGGATTCCAATGTGGTCATGACTAAAAATAACGAGGTTTCCTTTGTTTCATTTTTCTCATAGAAATTTTTCCACCAATCTTTGACATGGGGAACGACTTTGAGGAGTGCAAAAGTAATATTTTCTCTATTCGAAAAGTTATGGACAGAAAAATACCCTTCTAGTAGATTCAACCACTTGTCTACAACATCTGTATTTATCTGACCTTCAAATATAGGAATATCAAAGTTTAATTGTACCTTGAAGGGGGTGACACCTCCGTTGGAAGAAGATACGTCGCCTATTGGTAGCCGACGAAGGATTTGCACAAAACTATCCATCATCTCGTTCCTCTGGTGAGTGAGGGATTCCTCAATCAACAGTTTGAAAGGATCTCATGTCTCGTCATCTTTATTTTCTCCTTCCATGAGAGGTCACTTGGGCGTGCGAGAGCTTTTTTCCTCAAGAGAAACAAGATTGAGACCCAACTCTTTGTACTCTAACCTCGTTGGGGACATGCATTAAGACAACAAGGAGAAAACTTCTTTGATACCACTGATCCAAATTTTATGAGAAGAACAAAATGAATACAGATTATTTACAGGTTCTTAACACAAAATAACCAAGATACAGTAAAACTGGTTTTCTATTCAATAATGAAATAAGCTGAAACTGTAAAATGTTGTAGAAACAAGCTTGTTGGAATGGTGGTGGCTTATCTCCGAGAAGAGATGTGATGGTTGGGCGCATTTGCAAGAAGAAGATTTCAATGAGGCTTTGAAGGCCTTTTTACAATAAACAAGAATTCCAAAAACCCTAGACATCCAAAAACCTAAACCTAGGAGATGAAGCGCCAAAAGTCATGTGGGCCCCGTTTGGGTAAGTTAGTACATCAACTTCTCGTGGTCGTAACTTTTGCATACAATCTCCATTTTAGGCGTGTGATATCCCGTTGGAAAGGTATCACCAAGGAGATTCATTTTGGGGGATCAATCACTCCTATGACTATCATTGAGGAGATCAATCCTGAAAAACCTTCATTTAGGCCCTCGAAATGGCCCCGAAAGTTAAAACTACTAAAAATAGTAAATTGTCAAAATTGTCAGAAAACTGTTTTGAACCAGTTGGAAAAGGTGGGTGGCCACTGATATCCATATGGATCACATATATATGATCATAATCGGTATAAAATTAGAGCCTTCACTTCAGGCTTCAATTTTCTACTGACTACTGACTTGAAATGATTTCTCTAAAAATAAAAATGGTTATTTACAATGACATGAAAAGAGTGAAAAAATTTGTTAAGAAAGATAATGTTTGAGAAACTTGCCATTCACAGGTCCCCCACCAGTGAGATCTCCATTAATTTCTTGTAGAAAATATGCATTGTTCCCATGGTACGAGGAAATCCTGAATGACCCCATCCAAATATGATCAAACTTCCCATGCCTCCCTCTATCTTCATTTCTCGCATCCCAATTTAGTACCAAATCATTCACCTTGAAATCTTCTTCTTTGGTGTGTCTGTCAAAAAATATTTTCATTTTGTCTTGGTGTAGCTGTGTTTTTTTGAAGACCTATTCTCTCATTTGCTTCACATGGACCAATTGGTTTATTCTCCTTTGAGTGTCATTTGGTTCAACTTCTTTCTCTTGCAACAGTCTCCTCACTAGAAATCCCAATGAGGTGGGAAAAATTGCCCTTGTACCATATACAATTTGGAAAGGTGATGTGTATATGCATATTGTATTGATGATTCTGTCAGCCCATAACACATAGATAATCTTTTTGTTCCAAGATTTCTTGTTTTCCTACAAAAGATTCTTAATATTCATTGTCAAACATTTGTTAGATGACTCTGCCAATCCATTACCCCGTGGGTAATATGCTATGGAATGGCCCAGAGTTATGTTATAATCGCTACATAATTTCTACATATTCTTAGACTTGAATGTTGTTGCATTGTCAGTGATGATCTTGACTAGATAACCAAATCTAGAAAAGATATTACTCTCTAAAAACTCAATGATGACTGTATTAATAGCTTGCCTTGTGGGGACCACTTCGATCCATTTGGTGAAGTAGTTTGTTCCTATCAGTATCCAGCTATTTTGAGCCAAAGATGACGAATGAATTTCTCATATAAAATCTAGACCCCATTGCATAAATGGTGCTTCAACAAAGATAGGTTTAAAAGGTATGGGCTACAACTTTCTTTCCCTATCGAAGATCTAGCATTCATGGAAGCTGGAAACTTCCTTGTATACATCGGAAAAAATACTGGGCCAATAGAATATCACCCTCATTATTTTTTGTGCAGTGGTCTTCCAATAATGATTCCCCCCATAGTCTCCTTTGTGAAACTCTTTAATATCCCTTTTCATTTCTTCCTCCAACAAACAATTTAGTAAGATCCCACCTAGCTCCGTCTAATACACAAAATTCTCCAAAATGAAAAACTTAGATTCTTTCAATTTCAAAAATATGGCTTTGGTTTTTCTCATTCTAGGAGGAGCTTGTAAATTTATTAACATATAAATAATGTCAGTGTACCAAGGAGAATAAATGATTTTTTGAGATATCTGTGGGACTACTTCTTCTTGGGGATTTTCTGAAAATCAACAATAAAATTGATTCCCAAAACATCACAATTTGACTGCGCCATTAATTTTGCGATCCCTTGACCCTTAATCATATTTGTAGGATTGATTTCGAGGTCATACTCCAACATTACTGCGATCCATTTTCCCCTTATCCCTTCAGGATCAGGATGAGTTAAGATATCCTTAACATAATTGCTAAGCACATAAGAAATGATATGGGAATGCAATATATAAGTTATGAATTATGTAAGGGCCTTTACCAAGGCATATGCTTGTTTTTCCATGTTGTCATACCTTAGTCGGGAGTCTTTCAATGTCCTGTTGAAACAAGATATGGGATTTTCAAAGTTCTTCTCATCCTTTTGTAACAAAATGCCAACAATGGTGTGTTCTGAGGCAAAGGAAAATAAGATAAAATCCTTCACAAAATTCAACTTGGATAACACTGGAGCTTTGGTCAGTGCCACTTTAATATATTCAAATGGATTCCTAGCTTCAGGAGTCCATTTTATTTCATTGCCTTTCCTGATCATATTTGTGATATGATTTATGATCTCAGCTAAGTTGGGAATGAACCTCCTCAGAAAATTTACCTTTCCTAGGAAAGACTACACCTCTTTCTTGCTCCTGGGAATGTTGATCTTCATAATTCCTTCCACTATGTTGGGGTCTATTTTTATACCTTCCTTTGAAATGATGTGTCCAATAAATTTTTCTTCTTGCATCCCAAATTTTGATTTTTTTGGATTTAACGAGATGCCAAACTTTCTACATTTATGGAAAACCTTTCTTAGATGTTCGATATGATGATCGACAGAATCTGAAAACGTAGTGATATCATCCAAATAAATCAAAATAAACTTATTCTTCTCATCAACAAAGGATATTTCAATGGCCCTTTTGAAAGTCTCTCCATCATTCATCAACCCAAAAGGAATTTTTCCATACATGAAAGCACCCTAAGGTACTGTAAAAGTTGTCTTCTCCCGATCATCTGGGTGCACCATGATCTGGTTGTATCCAGAAAAAACGTCAGGCATCGACATATTCTAAAATCCAACCACCTTATACATGATGTAATCCATCTTATGAAGTGGATAATTTTCCTTGAGAGACACCTTGTTTATATTTCGAAAGACTACACACAATCTTATCTCACCACTTTTCTTCCTGACAAGAACAAGGTTAGCCACCCACTTAGAAAATCTTAAGGACACAATAATATTGACATCAAACAATTTCCTTACCTATTTTTCAATCAATGGAAACAAAAGAGGGTTGATTTGTCTCAACTTTTTCTTGAAAGGTTTCTGATCATCCTTGATGGGAATTACATGTTGAATTACCTTAGTGTCATAGACCTTCAAATATTCATAACTCCATGCAAAGACATCAGGGAATTCTTCTGTAAGGATGATAAACCTTTGTTTGATTTCTGGACTGAGCATTTTTGACATTCTGATGATATTGGGATCTTCTTGAGTTCCAATGTTGCAATCTTCTATATCCTCATCGTTCACAGTGATTTTAGGATTTATGGCTACATCATTGTTATCAAAAATATTTTCCAATGGGACCAAGACTTTGGGAATAATGTTATTTTTCAGCTGCACTATATCTCTAATAGCTATGTGATTCTGAAAAAATTCATTATTGTTGAACACAATTGCATCTTCATTTACTTCACAACAACATTCATCATCAATATTTACATTAGCAAATTCATAATGCATTTGAAGGAATCGTTCCACTTGTTTGTCGTCTTCAAACACTTGCCAATATTTAATGTTATTGGGTACTGTTGGCCTATGTTTCACTTCAATTTCATACTTCTTATTTGGAAAAATTGGAATTTTGAAAACCAAAGCTGAAGTAGCCAGAGCATGTGCAATTTGATTCCCCCCCCCTAGGAATCACTGACAAATTGTATTCTAAAAAATCTTCAAGGAAATCAAGCACTAAATTTCTATATGCTCTTAATATAGGATGCTTGGAATGATATATACCCTTTACCTGGTTAATGATGAGCTTAGAATCCCCATGTACAACTATCCTTTTAGCACCCAATTCCTTTAGAGTCTTCAAACCCAAAATCAATGCCTCATATTCGACCATGTTATTGGTACAATCAAAAGTGAGCTTGTAATAACAAAGTTTTGTACCCACCTTGGGAGGGTTAATCCACACACCAGCTCCAACTCCTTCCCTGCTAGAAGCTCCATCAAAACTCATATTCCACATTTCATCTTCTGCGTTGTTTTTCTGATCTGTAATTTCTTTTGTTCAATGCTCAGTTTTTTCTTTGACAGTCATGACAGTTTTTGGATTCCCCTCTCCAAAACTCAAGTTATTATAAAAAATAGAGGATCCAACTTCGATGTCAACAGAGTAAATAGGATAATTATTTGGTTGGGTTTTTCTACTCACCATGTACATGAGAAACAATTCTCTGTACAATCTCCTTTCTTGGCCAAAAATAGGGATAGTAGCATATGCCATGTCCATTTGCAAGGTTCCCTTTAATTTTGCAACCCAAGATCTAGATAACAACATGCAAAATTTTGGAGGGATGTCGATAACCACCACGTCCATGACTATATTTTTCGATGGGATTTGAGACAATGACATGACCAAATATTTGATTAAAACTAAGAATTTAACCTTCCTTGAGTCAAATGAGAAAATATATTTATAAGGTCTTGTAATTTCTAGGCCTAACTCATCCATGACCACCTTGGTAATGAGATTATTTGATGCACCTAAATATAACATGGCATTATGTAAGGTAATGTCATGGATTTTAAGGCTAACATAGAAAGGAGGAACATCATCAACAATGCCACTCTCTTCCATGCATGAGCCAAACAAGATGGCATAGTGGTCATCTTGTATCTTCAAGGTGTCATGGGATTCTTCCATCTTTATCATTTTAATGATATGATTTCTATATTATCCATTCTTGATCAACTCATTAAACGGAACAAAGATTTTGATTTTAGCCATTTCTCTTTCCAAATTAAAATGAGACAGACCTTTTTCTACCTCTTTGATGATTGTTTCCTTTCTTTCCTCCATTTATTTCTTTGGGGGTTCCTCCTTTGATTTTCCTTTCTACATTACATCCCTTATTGAATTATCTTTCTTTGGTTGACTTGAAGAAGGGGTTTTTTTTCTGGAGTTCCCTTGTGGGATTCTCCTTCAGAAGCTCTGTAGACACCCTTTTACTTAAGAGGTTATACTACTTCTCAAACTGCATGATAGCATTGTGGTATCCTTTCTTAAATTATTTTTTTTCCGAGGAAAACATATCATCAGTCTCTTGCATAAATTTGTCATTCGAATCCATAATTTGATCATGCTCTCCTTTTGTTAAGAACACGTATGTTTCTGTATAATCGGAGCAATGCATATGGTCTTGGATTATTTGATAAAAATATTCATTTGCATAGTTTTTTTGGAAATGAAGTTTTATCTGTTGATCACCTTGATCTCTTTGGTCTCTTTTCCTGATCTGTCAAACTGGGGCTCTTCTAAAATTCTGATTTCTATGCTGAAAATTGTTTTTCTCCCTGGTGGCAGGATTTTTTTCCACAAACATCCTTTCCATGAGTCTTTCCATAGTATTCATCATCAAGTCAAATTTATCTTCTGATGATTGAGATGTAGAGGGTTGCACTTCCCCTTGGGCCATCTTCCCACTTATTTCAATATTATGTTTGATCTTCCCCGATGCCATTAGATTTACTTCAACTTCAATCTCGTTGCTCATGAGTCATCATATCATCTGATGTATTAGATATTCTCTCTCTTAACGAAAAGGAAAATTCAATGTCAAAAGAACCATTATATCAAAGATGGGAAGCTCTGGGAGGAGGTTTAACTTCTGTGGGAATTCAATTATAAACTTTCATGAATCTAGTCGAGAACTTTTGCACTGTTTCATTTGGTGATATTTTTATAGTATTGTACTGAGATAGTAACTGAAGAGGATTATTTTTATCACCCCACCTGAAAAGAAAAAGTGTTTCAAAAGTTTCAAAATTAGGGATACTCATTGCTGGAAAGGATTTGAACCATTTTTTGACGTCCATCGAGACAATCTACAAAAAAAATATCCATTTTGCATACTCATGATCTACCTCTTCCAGGTCAACAAAGTCATTAAAACAATATAAGTGTTTTTTGGTTGAAGCATTCCCTTCATCATCGTATAATTTAATTATCTAATTATAATTCTGAGGCAAATCATGTAATTGGACCAGCAAGGTGAGAGGGGAAAACGTGGCGGCCATGAATCTAGAAGGAATTGGAACTAGATGAATAGTCTGAGTGGGGATTATGACAGTTCACGGGGGGTTGGTCGGTATCAAAGATTGGAACTTTTTCTCATTGAAAATGATTTCATTCAAATAGGATTCTGATCTGGACTTGATAAGAGTTTGTTCAAATAGTAAATTGAAGTCTAGCTCGTCAATGATTTTAACCCCGTATTTAGGTGAAGATAGGTTCCCTTCCGGGTAACATAAAGGGTCCTCTATCCATTCCTTTCCTTTGCTCAGAAGTTTTTCAAGATCAGACATGAATGTTGCAGGCTCTGGATCAGGGTTTGATCTATTGTAAACTTTCTTAAGATAAAGGATTTATGATTCATGCTACTCTACGATATTGATATTATTGAATGAAGTTGCTAGGGTAAAATAATTTTTCAGTTTATATAGGTTTTTAATCCGCTATTACACTCAGGAATCAAATCTACATATTTAGTCATTTTCCCAGGGAAAGATTTCAATTTCTTCCCCGACAACGGAACCAAGATGTTATCACTTGGTAAATTGTTGGGCTTAAGGGAAACGAACTACCAAGGTAACCTACAAACCAACTTTAAGACTAAAAACTAACCTTTCCAATCTAGAGAGGGATCTCTTTGAGACCTGGTCTCTGATATATAATAACTTTGGATTTATGGCTAGATTTATATGTTTGAGAAAGTGTTTTTGGTTTCACTGGAAAGGAAATACATAACTTTGGGCTATGGAGTCAACCCCCTGAAAATGAGAGAAATCAATGAATAGTAAGGCAAGCTTTGAGAGGATAAAGGCTAAATAGGAAATGGTCTTTCAGTTTTAATGTCATTGTGTATGGCATAAGAAAGGAGGACATAAAGAAAATCAGAGCACCATTAAAGATGAATTCTACCTTACTTAGAAGAAAAATACAGAGTTTAAATGGTTGAGTCTAAAGCATCGTGCAACGAATTTTAAACTCCTTAAATATTTCCAATTTAAACAAAGGTAACATACATGAATTTTTAGGAAACAAGACGTACATACAAAGATAGGATCACAATACATCAAACCACCACCATTAGAATATTTTCATCAAAGTTTCAGGACCTATGAATTATTATTTCCATCATATTCAAAGATTACACTCAAGAGTCCTCTGTCTACACTACTTTTCCAACCCGACTTACATAAAAAAGATACAATATATATATAAATCATGCCCTCTTGGGCGTCCATGCCTCAAAATACTTTCCCTTAGAATATTGGATTCGGTTACTTCCCCACATACAACCTTTTCAATAGAGTTTACCAAAAATGTAAACCTAACTGCACCCAATCATAACATAACTAACACATTTGTCTCAATCATTGGGTCATGAGTAAGATTCGGTCATCAGGTTGTGATAAATTGATTTTTTCTTTCATGAGGTTCCTGAGTAATGGAGCACACTGTTGGAAACTCTATCACCTTTGTATAACGAGATTTATCTGTTGTCACATGATCACTGGGTGTAGAATGCACATGGTGATTTGGTATAGAGGACGTTCGTTTGCGGTCGCTCGTGCAACTCCAGGTGGAAGAAACAGTTGGGAGACCATGCATCTCTTCTAAAATGGGCATGCATTTTATTTATACATGCCCTCCTCAGTAGTTAATTTTACAACATTTGCGCAATGAATATTGATTGTGCAGGTGTCGTGTTAGACTTTTTGTACCAGAAGGAAACAAGATATGCACAGAGAAAGATTCCATTCCACGATTAAAAAAGACAAAATGGGGTTGTCTTACTCATGCCCCCGACCTCACCTGCAACCTTAAAAATCTTAGTGTTTTTCTAAGAGACCAGTTCCGCTTTCTCAGATTCTTCACTTGTCTCCAAAAGACTGTGTTTCCTTTCAATTTTTCTTGAGCACTAGCGAGAGTTTCATGGAAATTATCCATGGCTAGTCTACATTCCTTGAAATGCTCTATGATTCTTTCTTTTGACACCCTATGTTCCTCCCTTATATGGATAATTATGTCTTGTTCCTCTATGAGCTGTCTTTTGATCCAATTTATATTCCCTACTAGACTCTACAATGTTGGCATTTCAATAGTCCTTTCTGCCAGTTGTCTTCTTAATTCTCTGTTTTCTTGATACAGTTCAGCGACAATGAGTTGTGTTTTCTTCAGTTATTGCGATAACTCCTGATAATTCACATTTTCATCACCCGAATGCCTCCTCCTTTCACCAATTCCCCTGCTCGCACCTTCAATAAGCTCTAGCCAAACGACGCGCATGAGTAATCTCTCAAAAATAGAATGGGTGCGCGGTTCACTGGGAGCTTGGATCTCCTAGGTTTTATTAGTCAACCTTGGCCTGCCTATTTTTTAGGGCTAGTGGGATGATGAGTCTTCTATTTCCTTTCCCTTTCCTTTTCCTATGGCATATTTCTTTCTCACCCCTATGCTATGGAATGTTGTTTCCCTCACAAATAGAGGAATGTCTCCTTTAGGGTCTCTGGGGATGTCAGCTGAAATCATAAATGAATCCTAGTCTTTGTTCAAACGTCTCAATTATTTTACCACTAACACCTTGATTAATGAAAAATGAGATAAATTGTTCCCCGGTTGGTTGGCCTTGACCTAGATGTTGTCTGCCATCTTTTCCAAGCTTCGATACAAAAAGAAATACAAATTCAAAGGTTTTTTCCCTATGAAGTGCATCAACAACCTGATGTGATATGAGTACACCCTATCAAACCTTCCTTCACAGGTGAAATATAATTTGATTACCTTTAGAAGATTTTGGAAAGGCTCCTCGAGGTATTGGCTTGGAATTTCAGCTCCAATTTTCCCATTTAGACAGTCAGGCTTGATGAAGAATTTATTGCACAAAATGTCTAAGGGCATGCCTTTAAACCATATTTCTCCATGCGGAGGGATATCTGTCATAGTTTGCAGAGTTTCCTCCGTCACTTGGAAGGTGATTCACGCAATGGTTGCGCTGACCCCAGTAAAGTTGAGGGTGAACCGCTAAGCCATCTTTGCATTATACCCTTTGATATTTTCAAAGAAGCGCATACATCCGGCGTGTTCAAAAGATGCACTGATTGCCGGGTATTTGTTTATTAATTCTTGGTCTTGAGCCTCAAACCTCATGACCCTTTCACTTATTTCCTTCTTTCTTATGCTTTGGGATGTTTCCATGATGCTAGTATATATTTCTCTCACGCGCGCGGTAATGAATTGTAACACCCTCTCTGCGGGGTAAATAAGAATGACGAAATTCACAGAGACTGTCAAAAAGAAAGTAACAAAATATTTGCAAGAAAAACAAAATAATCCACAAGAGTTCATGGCAAAGAAATGAGGTGTGATGGAAAATTTTGGCGCAGTGGGGAAACTCGGCATAGTGGAAAACATCAATGGGAGGATTGTTGCAGTAGGAAATCATGACGGAAAATTATGGCACAGTAGAAAAATATTGGGAGACTTGTCACGAGAGTGTTTTTCTAAGAGAACAATTTCATTTTCTCAGATTCTTCACCTGTCTCCACAAGACCGTGTTTCCTTTCAGTTTTTCTTGAGCACTGGCAAGAGCTGCGCGGGTGTTATTCATGGACAGTTTGCATTCCTTGAAATTCTCTGTGATTATTTCTTCTGACACCCTCTGTTCCTCCCACAGATGGATAATTACATATTGTGCTTCTCTGAGGTGTCCTTTGAGCCGATTTGCATTCCCTAATCGAATCTGTGACGTTGGCATTTCAATAGTCCTTTCTGCGATATTTCTTCTTAATTCTCTATTTTCTTGATACAGTTCGACGATAACAAGTTGTGCTTGCTTTAGCTACTACGAAAACTCCTAATAATTCATGTTTTCATCACTTGAATTCCTCCACCTTTCACCAATTCCCTTGCTCGCACCTTCATCAAGATCTATCCAAGAGACGGGCATGAGTAATATCTCAACAGTAGACTAGGTGTGAGATTCACTAGGAGCTTGGATCTCCTTCTTTTTATTATTCAACCTTGTCCTACCTCTTTTTCAGGGTGCTAGCTGCTTGGATGATGAGTCTTCTATTTCCTTTCCCTATCCTTTTCCTATGGCATCATATTTTCTTTCCCCTGTGCTATGGAATGTTGTTTCCCTCACAGATAGAGGAATGTCTCCTTTGGGTCTCTGGGGATGTCAACTCAAATCATAAATGAATACTACTATTTTTTCAAATGTCTCAATTCTTTGACCACTAACAGATTGATTAATGAAAAATGGGATAAATTTTTCCCCGGTTGGTCAGCCTTGGCCTGGATGCTGTCTACCAAAATTTTCGAGCTTCAATACAAGAAGAAAGGAAGATTCAAAGGTTTTTTCCTTGTGAAGTGCATCAACAACCTGATGTAATATGGGTACACCCTGTCAAACCTTCCTTCACAAGTGAAATATCTTCTTATTACCTTTATAAGATTTTGGAAAGGCTCCCAGAGGAACTGGATTGGTATTTTGGCTCCAATTTTCCCATTTAGATAGTTGGGCTTGATGAAGTCTTTATCACACAAATTGTCTAAGGGCATGCCTTTCAACCATATTTCTCTTTGCAAAGGTATCTCCGTCGCAGTTGACATATTTTTCTCCATCACTTGGAAGGTGATTCTCACAATGGTCGCGCTGACCCTAGTAAAGTTGAGGGGGAATCACTATGCCAACTTTGCATTATACCCTTTGATATGTTCACAGAAGCGCATGCATCCGGTGTGTTCAAAATATGCCCTGATTGTCGGGTATTTGTTTATTAATTCCAATTTTTTAGGCTCATACCTCACGACCCTTGCACTTCTTTCCTTCTTTCTTATTCTTTGGGATGCTGCCATGATGGTAGTATATATTTATCTCACACATGCAGTAATGAACTATAACACCCTCTGTGTGTGGAGAATAAGAATGAAAGACGTCACAGAAACTGTCAGAAAGGAAGTAAAAAAATATTTGCGTGACAAACAAAATAAGCCACAAGAGTTCATGGCGTGGTAGTAAGGCATGATGGAAAATTTTGGCACGATGGGGAAACTCAGCGCAATTGAAAAAAAAATGGGAGGTTTGTTGCGGTAGGGAATCACGACAGAAAATTCTAGCATAGTAGAAAAATACTGGGAGACTTGTCGTTAGAGTTTTTTTCTAAGAGACCAGTTCTGTTTTCTAATCAGATTCTTCAAATGTATCCATAAGACCATGTTTCCTTTCAATTTTTCTTCAGCACTAGCGAGAGCTGCGCAGGTGTTATCCATGGCCAGTTTGCATTCCTTAAAATGCTTTGTGATTCTTTCTTTTGACACCCTTTTTTCCTCCCACAGCTGGATAATTACGTCTTGTGCCTCTCTGAGTTGTCTTTTGAGCCAACTTACATTCACTTCTCAACCCTGCGACACTGGATTTTCAGTATGACTTTCTACCAATTGTCTTCTTAATTCTCTATTTTCTTGATATAGTTCAGCGATGGCGAGTTGCGCTTTCTTCAGCTGGTGAGACAACTCCTTGGAATTCATGTTTACATCACAATAATTCCTTCTCCTTTCGCCAATTCCCTTGCTCACACCTTCAAAAGGATCTAGTCGAACAACGTGCAAGAGTAATCTCTCGACAACAGACTCGGTGCATGGTTCACTGGGAGCTTGGATCTACTTAGTTTTATTAGTCAACCTTGGATTTCCTCTTTTTCGAGGTGTTGGCTGGTGGGATGACGAGTTTTATATTTCCTTTCCCTTTCCTTTTCCTGTGGCATCTTCCTTTCTCACCCCTATGCTATGGAATGTTGTTTCCCTCGCAGATAGAGGAATGTCTCCTTTGGGGTCTCTAGGGATGTCAGGAGAAATCAGAAATGAATCCGAGTTTCTTTTCAAACATCTCAATTATTCAACCACTAATAGCTTGATTAATGACAAATGGGATAAATTGTTCCCTGGTTGGTCAGCCTTGGCCTAGACGTTGTTTGCCATCTTTTCCAAGCTTCTATACAATAAGAAAGGCAGATTTAAAGGTTTTTTCCCTGTGAAGTGCATTAGAAACCTGATGTGATATGGGTACACCATATCAAACCTTCCTTCATAGGTGAAACATCTTCTGATTACCTTTAGAATCTTTTGGAAAGGCTCCCAGGGGTACTTGATCAGGGGATCAAATTTTGCTCAAAAATTTAAAGTGCCTAGAATCAATTCAAATCAAACAAGAGCGTAGGCCTCATCGTTGCAAACCCAATGCAACTCGTTTGGGTTCAAAAAGATGTCGGGAGCGAGAGATATCGCGTTTTGTTCAAAATGGCAAACATGCAAAAAAGGGATCCTGACTGTACAATCCATACGGACGATGATGTGGCAAGTCGTAAGATGACGTGGTAGGCCATACACTGACATGGAAGACACTTATTGGATAGTTGGCATGTGACATGGTTTGTTGGCAGTGAATGGGATGGCGACACGTGGCCCAATCAAAGGCTGCCACATGTCACCTGTTTGTTGGTTAAAATCTTTGCACTCAGCAGGAGTTGACCCCTTGACCTTCGGGGTAGGGTAAATCTTTGGGAAAGGACGCCCAACCGGCGTGCCCACACATGTTACTTGTTATATTTATGAATTTCAATGTATTTAACATTGTATTAATGTATGTTGCGGCGTGGACCGGGCTGGGGCTAATCCTCGACCCGTGGTTATATGTTATATTGTATGAGACCAGAGCTGCGGCGGTTAGACCCACCGTAACATATGTTATAACCATCTGTATATGTGTGGTTTGGTATGACACGTGACCAACATATATATGCACATGGGTTTAAAACATTACAGTTATCATGGTTTTAAAACTTAAGCCCTGTTGTGTTATAGCGCGCAGTCATGTGACGACCATGTGCCCATGGGCCTTGGTAGTTAAGGCCGATGGGTAACTGTTCGAAAGTTTGGACCAGTTGTGCGGTTGCACCCGGTGCCAATTTTTTACGCTTTAAATTGTGTGTGGGCTAGGTTGAGCCAGAGGAGGTGCGTTTTGTAAATGCAGAGACAACAAGCTTGAAGGGGAGACTTCCAGGAAGCCTATCTACTTCATTTTTTTCCCAAACAAGGTGTCGAAAAAGCTCAGCTAGGGGTTTTTGGACGTTCTGAAGCCATTGGAGTAGTCTATTTGGCATTTTGAGCATTATAAAGAACATTTTTGAGCACTTCTAGAAAATAATACAAATGATCCATTGGAAGCTCGACCAGGAGATGTAGCCCAAGAGAGGGGTGAACTCCTTTATCATTTGTTGTGTTATGTGTTTTCTGTTCATTGATTATGTTGTTGTTTATATGCATATTGAATGAGTAAATCCTTTTAAATTTGTGTTTCAAAGTTGATCCATTTGCATTTTAACACATAAATTTAACTTGCAAATATTTTCAAGAATACAAGTCTTCTTCATTTTTAGATCAAGCTGGTATCAGAGCACTAGTTTTTGATGACTTGATTATTTGCAAGTGTTTTGTTTTCTGATGCTCAGAAGGTTGAAACTCACAAGAGGAGAAGGTCAACTTGTAGAGCCAAGTTCTCATTCTTCAAGGAGAAAACATATACCATCACCGCAAGTTTCAAGGAGGAATTCACCAAGTATGGCTCATGAAGGGAGTCATGAACATGTTCCTACAGAAGATGAAGATCTCAGAAAATCTATCATGTAAATGAGAGAGATGATGAAGATATTGATAGAAAGGAATACAAGGTTGCAAGCTGAAGGCTCCAACCCTTCAAATCATAAGGGAGACAGTGGTGATAAAACTTCAAATGGAAATGGAGGGAATGGTGCTTCTCCACCACCCTCTCCTCCATCTTCTTCTTCTACCAATTCAAGACCTCTTCCGAATTCTCCAAAGGGACATGGTAAAACTTATTCGCAAATTCCTTCATTAAAGCTTGATATTAAATTCAAATTGACAATATACAATGGAGAAGTCAATGGTGAGAAATTAGATAATTAGATTCGTCAGATTGAGGTGTATTGTAGGATACAAAAAATTCAAGATGATGAAACTAAGATTCAGCTTGCTTCTTTAAGATTGGATAGTGCAACACTCATTTGGTGGGAATCCAAGACTCAGGAGG
>ML802740.1:155948-179161 GCA_009831015.1 Picea engelmannii | reverse complement strand
GTAGATTTTTCTTCTCAAGAAACTTTACTCAAATACATTGGAGCTTTACATATTTATTTGAGACATACTATACTCATGTTTAATCCTTCAAATCTAGATGAAGTTTGTGTTCAGGCCACTCATTTGGAAGCAAGAGGAAGGAACGAAAATCATGAGGGTAACAAGAAGCCTTTCAGCCATGGAGACAAAGGGAAAAGGAAGATCAAGGGAAATGGCAAAAAGAATGTTGTTGTTAAGAAAGAGGGAGAAAAATTCACATGCAAACATTTTTTAAAAGATGGCCATGATGAAGACCATTGTTGGAAACTTCATCCTGAAAGAAGACCCAAAAATTTTGGCAACAAAGGGAAGTCAAAGACTGTTGCAACCATACAACATGATTTAGGTTCTGATTTGGGTGATGAAACGAAGATCACAACTATGGGTTATCAAGGTAATGGTTCTATTGCAAGTACTAATTCTTCAAGTAACAATAATCTCAATGTAACTAAACAAGAAAAAGAGAGAATTGAACTTTTTCACATAAGGGTTGTTTCAAAGCATACTAAGATAGATACTCTATTTGATACTGGATCTCAAGAAAACCTTATATCTGAAGAAACTGTTAAGAAATTAAAGTTGGAAACAATTCCACATCCTAAGCCATACCCTCTTGGTTGGATATCTAATAATGCTAAGTTACAAGTAACAAGAAGGTGTAAACTTAGGTTTTCTATCACTGCACATTTTGTTGATGAGGTAGAGCTTGATGTTATTCCATTGGATATATGTGGTAGTGTGTTGGGAAGCCCATATTTATACGATAGGAATTGGATTACCATGTGCATGATAATCTTTGGTATCATCTTGGCAAGTTATGTATTCCACAGGGGGGAAGAATCAACATTATAAGAGAAGCGCATTCTTCTTTTATTGCTAGTCATTTTGGTGTAGGCAAGACAGTGGCTAATTTGCAAAGATACTGCTATTGGCCTAAAATGAATGAAAGTGTTTCAAGATATGTTCAAGGATGTTCATTATGTGCCACAAGTAAACCTAGCAATCGAAATTTGGGTTTGTATACTCCACTTCTAGTTCCTTCTCGTCCTTGGGAAAGCATTTCCATGGACTTTGTAGGAGGTTTACCTATGTCTAGATGAAATCATGATTATCTTTATGTTGTGGTTGATTGATTTAGAAAAATGTGTATTTTGATGCCTTGTACAAAGCAAGTTACAGCTGAAAAGATGGCACAAATATTCTTTCAAAATGTTTGGGTGCATTTTCGATTGCCTAAATCCATTATTTCTGATCGGGATTCTCGATTTGTTGGAAGTTTTTGGATGAGTTTATGGGAACTCCTGGACACCAAACTTAAAAAGAGCATAGATTTTCATCCACAAACAGATGGTCAGACAAAAGTAGTCAATCGAAAAATGGTGCATCTTCTTCGTGCTTATTGCAGTAAGTATCCAAAACTTTGGGATGAGCATTTACATTACATTCAGCATGTGTACAATTGAGCTAAGCACTCTTCAACTCAAACATCGCCATTTGAAGCATGTTTTGGCTATTTGCCCAAATCTCCTTTAGATTTTATCTTTGGGAAGGATATTGCTATCGATGGTCAATATGACATTGATAGGGAAGAAAAGTTCATTGAACAAATTCAGTCGATACATCAAATGGTGCAAGAGCAGTTGGAAAAGAGTCAAGCCAAGTA
This sequence comes from Picea engelmannii, assembly GCA_009831015.1. Taxonomy (NCBI): domain Eukaryota; kingdom Viridiplantae; phylum Streptophyta; class Pinopsida; order Pinales; family Pinaceae; genus Picea; species Picea engelmannii. The sequence goes on along the minus strand of ML802740.1, from coordinate 177,459 downwards.
CAAGATGAGACATGAAAATAATTGTGTTGATCACAGTTTCCAAGTTGGAGATGAATTTTGGATTTACATCAGTAAGGAGAGGCTTAAAGGAGAAGGAAAAAAATTAAAACCGATTCGATATGGTCCTTTCAAGATTATCGACAAGATTGGTAACAATGCCTTTCGTTTAGATTTTCCTCTTTATATGAAAATGTATGCAGTTGTTAATGTCGAGAATTTGAAATTGTATGAGCCTCCGTTGATTGATGATCAAGGAGATCATATTCAAATTCCTTCTATAGATGATTTTTCCCCAGAATATCTTACAGAACTGCATGAAGACACCATCCTTGACAGGAGAATGCGAACTTCAAAACGAGCAAATGTGGAGTATCTTCGAGTTGGTTTTAAAGGTACAAATCCAGGTAAAGACAAGTGGATCAAGGTTGTAAGAGTGAGGGAACTATACCCTCATCTTCAAATAGACTAAAAATAGTCTTTTGGAGGTCCAAAAGCTTTCCAATTGGGAGGTGTGATCAGGGGATCAAATTTTGCTCAAGAATTCAAAGTGCTCGGAATCACTTCAAATCAAACGAGAGCATAGGCCTCATCGTTGTGAACCCAATGCAACTCATTTGGGTTCAAACAGACATCGAGAGCGAGAGATATCACATTCTGTTCAAAATGACAAATAGGCAAAAAAGAGATGCTGACTGTATAGTCCGTACAGTCCGTACGGACGATGATGTGGCAAGTCCTATGATGATGTGGCAGGTCATACGCTGATGACAATTATTGGATAGTTGGCATGTGGCATGGTTTGTTGGCAGCGAATGGGATGGCGACACGTTGATGCAGGAGCAACACCAACACATCAAGCGAGCCAGCATGGAGCGAAAGATAGCTGGACAGCGCCAGCACAAATTTTGAAAACACCTTGATATTGTTGCGCCAAACATTAATGTGTGGATTTAATGAAGCGCACTTTGTATATTGTAATGGACCTTGAGCAGATAGCTCTCGTCCTTAGGTAGATGAGGAATTTAAAATAGTTAATGTAAAGTAGATAGAACATTTAATTCTAGATTTGATAGTTTAGAGTGTGAGAGGGAAAACGGATATAGACACCCTCATTGTATCATTGTAACATATCGAGATCAGGAGCAGAAGAGAAGAGCAAGCAAAGAACTATGTAAAGAACACCCATGTACAAATATTGAATTAATAGAAGAAAGATTGATTCAAATCCATGGTTTGTGTTGTCTCTCTGTGTACATCGTGGTTGTGCTCATGAATGTTTATTTCCTGTCATGCATTTTCTTTTATATGTTGTGTATGTGATTTCATGGTTGAATTCAAGTTAGAGAGGAAGAGGAAATTAGTTCCAATTGTTTCTCTAATTTGAACTAGAGAATTCCTGCAAGGAGTGCAGTCGAATTGTCTACAAGGAGTGCGTCGACAGAAGGGTTCACTTAGAGGAAACTTTTGTTCTCATTTCTTCGAGGGTGTAGATAGGCACAGTGCCGTGCAAGGAGTGCACGGGCCAAGAGAAGTCTCAAGGTTACGATTCTGAGCAAAGTATCGAGAGACTGATGCTGCAGGAGTGCGCAGGGTCGAACGACTTCAACACATAGATGTTGTTGAGATTTTCCACAAGGAGTGTGTGAAAGAAGTTCTCAGAAGGACTTGAGAAGTCGAGAACAAGCTCAGGAGGAATAGGCCTTCGAAATTCATCGAAGGATTGCACAGAAAGGTCATGCATCGAAGCGTTCGGACAAATGTTAAAGGTTCGCGTGCAGGTGAACAAGTCTTCGTGGAGGAAGTACTTGGTTCATTCGTAGAAGTCCATTTGGAAATGAGGATGGTTGAAATCCTTTGTCGAGGTTTCGCGAAACTCCGAGGACCGTTAGATCTCGGAAAAGGTGCAAGGAAGTTACGCGGGAGACGTCTAAAGGATTCGGAGTTCAGGTGGGGACGTTGGAATATTCGTGAGATCGCATATCGGGATCTCGTGAGAAAAGCGACCAAGACTCTGTAACAGGAATCGCGATATTACGACACGCGATATCTCAGGGATTTCGTAGACAGTGTGACCATAGGGAATTGGAAGGAGTGGAGTACAGGTGGCGCGAAGTCATCGGGATCTCGTCGCAAGAAGTCCCGAACATTTGGGGTTAAGATTCACGATCCAGCAAAGTCCGAATTCCCGACGAGATAAGGGATAATCGGAAAAGTCAACTCGCATGTATGTATTGGAGTTTCGGCACATCGTGAGTCGGGAGTTGTAAGTCTGAGAACTTGGTATCGTGAGTAGCGAGGTCGCGATAGATCTGAAGTCCTGACAAGGTGAAAAGGAAGTCAACGTTGACTGGCATATCGGGTCTTGGGGATTCGAGAGCCCAGTGAGTAAACGAGAACTCGCGAAGCCGCAAAGTTTTTATCCTCCGAAGCAGATAAAGGAGGGTCACGCCGAAGAGAAATGTGGGTGTAGACTTCCCAATAGAGAAGTGGAAGAACAATTGATTTCTTCTAGACGAAGGGGAAGAGAAGGTCCTGAGGAGAGAGGTCGTGCTCTGAGGAGTGTGGTCTGTGTTAGGTTTGGTATCAGAGCGGGATTAACTCTTTGTTTCTGTAGCAGAGAGAGAAAATTCACCAAGCCACCTAGGAGAGAAAGACAATCACCCGACCCAGAATATAGGGAGGTGAGAAGAAGAGGCAGGCCGGTAGGAAATCCCGAAATGGAGAGGCAGATGAGAGATATTTGAGTGAGATTAGAAGACATGGAGGCAACACAGAGATGCACAGCCAGTGCTGGAGATCTAAGTGAATCCGAAGGCGAAGTTGAGGCTAAACGTGAGGAGGAAGTTGCAGCCAAGGATGCGTCAACCGAACGGTTGATAAAAGCTATCGCCAGAATGGGGGCGAAGGAGAAAATGGACATTCCAGTCTACAAAGGAAATCTGGATGCAGAAGAGCTGCTAGATTGGATTAGAGATCTTGACACCTACTTTGATTATGAAGACATCGAAGAGGATAAGAAGGTCAAACATGTTGTCACGTGCCTAAAAGGACATGTAGAATTGTGGTGGGACGAGCTACAAGATGATAGACGCTGCAAAGGTAAGAAAAAGATCAAGAGTTGGGATCGGATGATCGCGAAGATGAAAGCGAAATTCATCCCAAGGGATTACCAAATTAATCTGTTCAGGAGAATGCAGAACCTGAGACAGAAGCTGATGATAGTGAAGGAATACACTGAGGAATTCTATCGACTGAACATCAGAGCAGGTCATCGGGAGAGCGATGATGAGAAGGTTGCTAGATATCTGAATGGTCTGAGAAATGACATTCAGGATGAATTAAGCATGGTTACCATCAGGATGGTGGAGGATGCTTATCAGATGGCTCTGAAAGACGAAGAGAAGCTGAGCCGTAAGCAAGGTCAGTGAGGGCGAGGCAGGAGTCAGCCTAGAGGCAAGATAGTTGCCCAGGAGAAATTTCAGAAGCCCAAGGAGGAATGGAAGAGACCTCAGGGTAAATTTGAAAGAGGTGGTACCTCACAGAAAGGACCATACATTGAACAGAGAGGGCAGCATAATGAGAAGAAGGGAGATTATGCTGACGAAAATACTTTTCCTCATACCAAAGGTAGAGGAAGAGGAAGATGTGGAGTTATCACATGTTTTACATGTGGGAAGAATGGGCACAGGTCATTTGAGTGTCCAGAGAAGAAGAAGGACATCGCAGAAGCTCACATCGCAGAAGCGCAGAAGCGAGATGCTGAGACCGAAGACGCAGAAGGAAAAAGGTTGTTGTTGATGCGTAAAGCTCTCTTAACACTTGGGAAGGAGGTGGAGGACTCAGCTCAAAGGACCAGACTATTCAGGAAAGCTTGCAAGACCAAGGATTGGGTATGCAAGGTTATTGTGGACAGCGGTAGCACAGATAATCTTGTTTCAACCGAGATGGTAGAAAAGCTGGAGCTGGAGACAATTGATCACCCGAGTCCATACAAAGTTTCATGGCTACAGAAGGGACATCAGGTGAGTTTCACTAAATAGTGTTTAGTTGAATTCAAGATAGGTGGATATAATGATAAAGTACTCTGTGATGTTATTCCCATGGATGTATGTCATCTATTGCTGGGTAGACCATGGCAATATGATAGAAATGTGGTTCATGATGGGAGAATGAACACATATACCCTGGAGAAGGATGGGAGGACACACAGGTTGCTTCCGATAAAGGATAAGGAGGTGAAACCGGAAGTAAGCAATACAATACTTCTCATGAGTGGGAAGGAACTTCTTACAGAGATGGAGAAGAAGGAAGATCCACAATTCTTTGTGGTCAGAAAACCGAGGATTGTTCTGACTAGTACAAGGGTGGATGATCTACTAGATGAGATTCAGGAACTACTGGGAGAGTTCGCTGAAATCATAGTGGACGAATTACCTCATTCGTTGCCACCAATGAGGGGTGTGAGTCACTACATTGATCTCATACCAAGGGCTAGTTTGCCAAACAAAGCTACGTACAGATTGACGTCGCAGGAAAATGAGGAAGTTAAGAGGTAGGTACAGGAACTGTTAGATAAAGGGCTAGTCAGGGAAATCTTAAGCCCATGTGTTGTTCCGACAATACTTAGTCCAAAGAAGGATGGAGGATGGAGAATGTGCACCGATTCCAGAGCGATCAATAAGATAACCATCAGGTATAGGTTTCCACTGCCAAGAATGGATGATCTGATGGATTGCCTGAGTGGGGCAAATTATTTTTCAAAGATTGATTTGAAAAGCGGATATCATCAGATTCGCATGAGAGAAGGTGATGAGTGGAAGATAGCCTTCAAAATAAACAAAGGTTTGTATGAATGGCTAGTCATGCCGTTTGGCTTGAAAAATGCACCAAGCACATTTATGATATTGATGAATGAAGTCATGAGGGAATTCATCGGAAAATTTGTCGTCGTATATATGGATGATATATTGATCTTCAGTAAGACAAAGGTTGAACATTTGAAGCATTTGGCCATTGTGATGAGGAAGCTACAACAAGAGAATTTGTTGGTCAACATGAAGAAGTGCTCGTTTATGAAGACATAGCTCATCTATTTGGGTTTTTTTATTTCAGCAAATGAATTAAAGATGGATCTGAACAAAGTGGAGGTAATTAAAAATTGGCCATCACCGAGAAATGTTTTCGAGGTGAGAAGTTTTCATGGACTTCCTAGTTTCTACCGAAAGTTCATCAGGAATTTCAGTGGAATTAGCGCAGTAATGATGGACACAGTGAAGAAGTGACATAAGTATTTTCATTGGATAGCAGAGGCTGAGAAGAGCTTCAATCTATTGAAGTGGAAGATCACAGAACAACCGGTCTTGGTGTTACCAGATTTCCAGAAGACATTTCAGGTGAAATGTGATGCAAGTGGGTATGCCATAGGAGCGGTCTTAAGTCAGGAAGACAGACCAGTTGCATATTCCAGTGAGAAGCTGGATGAGGCAAAACGGAAATACTCCACGTATGATAAGGAATTTTATTCTATCATACAGGCATTGAAGAAGTGGAGGCATTACTTGATCCCAAAAGAATTTGTATTGTATAGTGATAATCATGCATTACAGTTTGCGAGTCAACAAGAGAAGTTGAATCAGAAACATGCAAAATGGGTAGAGTATATGCAGAATTTCACGTTTGTGATTAGACACATTTCAGGGACTACTAACAAAGTGGCTGATGCTTTGAGCAGGAAATGTTTTCTATTACAGGAGTTCAGAATCAAGACATTGGGTTTTGATAATCTCAGGGACATGTATGTAGGTGATGCATATTTTGCAGAGGCATATGAAGCAGCTGAGAATCCAGTCCTCAGAGACAAAATTCCATTGATAGATTACATGATCCAGGAGGGATTGTTGTTCAGAGGCAATCAACTATGTATTCCAAATTGCTCCATGAGGGAGAACCTGTTGAAGGAGAAGCATAGTGGTGGATTAGCAGGGCATTTTGGCCATGAAAAAACATTCGCGAAGTTGAGAGAATCATATTTTTGGCCAGGGATGCGAGCAGAGGTCAAGAGATTTGTTGACAGATGTCAAATTTGTCAGCATTCGAAAGGGAGAAAACAAAATGCAGGTTTTTATCAGCCATTGCCCATACCAGAGAGACCCTGGGAGGCAGTTAGCATGGATTTTGTATTGGGGTTGCCGAGGACACAAAGAGGTGTTGATTCCATCTTTGTAGTCATGGACAGGTTTTCGAAGATGGCACATTTTATTCCATTCCATAAAACCAGCGATGCGACTCACATCACAAATTTGTTATTTAAAGAGGTCATTCGACTACATGGATTGCCGAAAATCATAGTTTCGGACAGGGATACGAAATTCATAGGACATTTTTGGAGGACTTATGGAAGAAGCTAGGAACTAACTTGGCATTTAGTTATGCTTATCATCCTCAGACAGATGGACAAACAGAGGTGGTCAATAGAAGTCTGGGAGACTTATTAAGAAGCTTGGTGACAGAGCACCACAGCAGTTGGGACAATGTGTTGCCACAGGCAGAGTTCACATATAACGATTCAGTGAATCAGAGTACAGGGAAAAGTCCATTTCAGGTTGTATATGGGATGCAGCTGAGGGGAGTTTTTGAACTGTGGGATTCAGGACAGACTGCTACTAGGAGCGCTAGTGCAGAGGAATTTGCAAAGGCGATGAAAGAACTTCACAGCAGAGTGAAGCAGCGACTGATTGATTCAAATCAGGAATATAAGCACAGAGCAGATCAACATCGGAGACAACCTCAGTTTGAATTTGGTGATTTAGTTCTGGCACATTTGCGGAAGGAAAGGTTCCCAAGGGGAACATACAACAAGCTGAAAATGAAGAAAATCGGGCCATGTAGAGTCTTGAAGAAATTCAGAGAGAATGCGTATGAGATTGAATTTTCGGATGGCATCAAGATATCTCCGACATTCAATGTCCTAGACTTATATCCATATAAGGCTGAGGAAGCAGGAGCTGGAAGTGATGAACAACCAGAAGTCCAGTGGCAGAAGCATATGCCGATTGCAGAAAAGCCACAGATGGAATGCATACTAGACAAGAGAGTGGGTAAGAAGACCAGGAGAAAATAATACTTTGAGTATCTGGTCAAGTGGAAGAATCATCCAGTGGAATATGCCAGTTGGGAGACTGAAGCAGTGATATAGAAGCATGGACAGACCGTACAGGAGCTCATGGACAGGAGCCCATGAAATTTTTCAAGACGAGAAGTATGATGCAGGAGCATCACCAACACATCAAGCGAGCCAACATGGAGCAGAAGATAGTTGGACAACGCCAGCACAAATTTTGAAAACACCTTGATATTGTTGTGCCAAACATTAATGTGTGGATTTAATGAAGCACACTTTGTATATTGTAATGGACCTTGAGCGGATAGCTCTCGTCCTTAGGTAGATGAGGCATTTAAAATAGTTAATGTAAAGTAGATAGAACATTTAATTCTAGATTTGATAGTTTAGAGTGCGTGAGGGAAAATGGATATAGACACCCTCATTGTATCATTGTAACATATCGAGAGCAGGAGCAGAAGATAAGAGCAAGCAGAGAACTGTGTAAAGAACACCCATGTATAGATATTGAATTAATAGAAGAAATATTGATTCAAATCCATGGTTTGTGTTGTCTCTCTGTGTACATCGTGGTTGTGCTCATAAATGTTTATTTCCTGTCATGCATTTGCTTTTATATGTTGTGTATGTGATTTCATGGTTGAATTCAAGTCAGAGAGGAAGAGGAAATTAGTTCCAATTGTTTCTCTAATTTGAACCAGAGAATTCCTGCAAGGAGTGCAGTCAAATTGTCCGCAAGGAGTGCGTCGACAAAAGGGTTCACTTAGAGGAAAATTTTGTTCTCATTTCTTCGAGGGTGCAGATAGGAATAGTGCTAGGCAAGGAGTGCACAGGCCAAGCGAAGTCTTAGGGTTGTGATTCCGAGCAAAGTATCGAGAGACTGCTGCTACAGGAGTGCACAGGGTCGAACAACTTCAACACATAGACGTTGTTGAGATTTGCCACAAGGAGTGCGCGCAAGAAGTTCTCAGAAGGACTTGAGAAGTCAAGAGCAAGCTCAGGAGGAATAGGCCTTCGAAATTCATCGAAGGATTGCACAGAAAGTTCGTGCATCAAAGCATTCAGAAAAGTGTTAAAGGTTCGCCTGCAGGTGAACAAGTCTTCGTGGAGGAAGTACTTGGTTCATTCGTAGAAGTCCATTTGGAAACGAGGATGGTTGAAATCCTTTGTCGAGGTTTTGTGAAACTCTGAGGACCGTTAGATCTCGGAAAAGGTGCAAGGAAGTTACGCGGGAGATGTCTAAAGGATTCGGAGTTCTGGCGAGGACGTTGGAATATTTGTGAGATCGCATATCAGGATCTCATGAAAAAAGAGACCAAGACTCGGTAACGGGAATCACGATATTGCGACACACGATATCTCGTGGATTTCGTATATAGTGTGACCACAGGGAATCAGAAGGAGTGGAGTACAGGTGGCGTGAGGTCATCGGGATCTCACCATGAGAAGTCCTGAACATTTGGGGTTAGGATTTGCGATCCAGCAAAGTCCAAAGTCCCGATGAGATAAGGGATAATCGAAAAGGTCAGCTCGCACATATGTATCGATGTTTCGGCACATCATGAGTCAGGAGTTGGAAGTCTAAGAATTTGGCATCACGAGTAGCGAGGTCGCGATAGAGATGAAGTCCCGACAAGGTGAAAAGGAAGTCAGCGTTGACCAGCATATCGGGTCTCGAGGATTCGAGAGCCCAGCGAGTAAACGAGAACTCACGAAGCCACGAAGTTCCGATCCTCCGAAGCAGAGAAAGGAGGGTCGCGCCGAAGAGAACTGTGGGTGCAGACTTCCCGATAGGGAAGTCGAAGAACCGTTGAGTTCTTCGGGCCGAAGGGGAAGAGAAGGTCTTGAGGAGAGCGGTCGTGCTCCGAGGAGTGCGGTTGCGTCACACGTGGCCCAATCAAAGGCCACCACGTGTCACCTGTTTGTTGGTTAAAATATTTGCACTCAGCAGGAGTCGACCCCGTGACCTCCGAGGCAGGGTAAATCTTTGGGAAAGGCCGCCCAACCGGTGTGCCCACACATGTTACTTGTTATATATATGCATTGCAATGTATTTAAAATTTTATTAATGTATGTTGGGGTGTGGACCGGGCCGGGGCTAAGCCCTAGCCCATGGTTATATGTTATATTGTATGCGACCGGAGCCCCGGCCCATGGTTATATGTTATATTGTATGCGACCGGAGCTATGGAGGTTAGACCCACCGTAACATATGTTATAACCATTTGTATATGCTCAGTTTGGTATGACATGTGACCAACATATATATGCGCGTGGGTTTAAAACATTACGGTTATCACGGTTTTAAAACTTAATCCCTGTTGTGTTATAGCACGCGGTCATGTGACGACCATGTGCCCACGGGCCTTGGTAGTTAAGGCCGATGCATAACTGTTCGACAATTTGGATTGGTTGTGCGGTTGCACCCGGTGCCAAGTTTTTACGCTTTAAATTGCGTGTGGGCTAGGCTGAGCCAGAGGAGGTGTGTTTTGTAGATGTAGAGACAACAAGCTTGAAGGGGAGACTTCCAGGAAGCCTATATACTTCATTTTTTGGCCAAACGAGGTGATGAAAAATCCCAGCTAGGGGTTTTTGGACGTTCTGAAGCCATTGGAGCAGTCTATTTTTCATTTTGAGCATTGTAAAGAACATTTTTTAGCACTTTGAGAAAATAATACAAATGATCCATTGGAACCTGGACCAGAAGATGTAGCCCAAGAGAGGGGTGAACTCCTTTATCATTTGCTATGTTATGTGTTTTTTGTTCATTGATTATGCTGCTATTTATATGCATCTTGAATGAGTAAATCCTTTTAAAGTTGTGTTGCAAAGTTGATCCATTTTCATTTTAACACATAAATTTAACTTGCAAATATTTTCAAGAATACAAGTCTTCTTCATTTTTAGATCAATACTGGCTTGGAATTCTAGCTCCAATTTTCCCATTTAGACAGTCAGGCTTGATGAATTATTTATCACACAAACTGTCTAAAGGAATGCCTTTAAACCATCTTTCTTTGTGTGGAGGGATCTCTATCACAACTGACAGAGTTTCCTCTGTCACTTGGAAGGTGAATCCTAAAATAGTCATACTGACCCCAGTAAAGTTGATGGCAAACCACTAAGTCATCTTTGCATTATACCATTTGATCTTTTCACAGAAGTGCATACATCCGACTTGTTCAAAAGATTCCTTGATTTCCAGGTCTTCGTTTATTAATTCCAGGTCTTGAGGCTCAGACCTCATGACCATGCCACTTATTTCCTTCTTTCTTATTCTTTGGTATGTTTCCATCATGCTACTATATATTTATCTCATGTGCGTGGTAATGAACTATAAAACCCTCTCTGCGCGGCGAATAAGAATGACAAAATTCGCAGAGACTGTCAGAAAGGCAGTAACAAAATCTTTGCATGACAAACAAAATCATCCACATGAGTTCATGGCGTGATAATAAGGTGCTATGGAAAGTTTTTGCGTAGTGGGGAAACTTGGGGAGTTGGAAAACAACAACGGGAGGCTTGTCGCGGTAGGGAATCACGACAAAATATTATGATGTAGTAGAAAAATACTGGGAGACTTATCATGAGACAGGGAATTTAGTTGTAGTGATAAAGTCAACACAACAAGAGGAAATTCCAAATAAGAAAGGCTAACCATGAGAAGAAATAACGTCCAACACACTATTTTGCAGAAAACTCCAACATACTTTAAACAATGATTGGAAATGATGAAGGAGACGTGACAAATTGAATCAATAGACTTACAATATGAACAATGGAAATCAAATTTCACATAGCGAAGGGCTCCAAATCTTTCATAAAAAACCATGGACAATGCACAAATCCGGAAAGTAAAGGAGAGGCATGCAGGGTGACCAATATTTATACTTGAATGGATAAGGAATGGAATCATGGAAGAGGATGATAAATCCATGGCAACGAGAAGTTTCAAAGCAGGTTAAATATTTGTGCAGCAAACTTGTGCAATGGGTACACTTTGAAGTGTGCAAAGTACAAATGATAAGAGAGACAAAGTACAAATGATAAGGGTGTCATGATTTTTCACCTTTCTGACTTCATGATTGGGTGATGATGCTCATTATATCTTTCGACGTGACCTTTATCCCAACAAATTTCCTCGATCTTTGGAAAGTAAATTCCCCCTTTTTGACAGTACTCGATATTTAGGGAAAGGGACCTTTACAAGTCACACATGACTAATCATTACACCCTTTCCCCACTCCAAGGGCCAGACCCGCTACTTTCTTATTTCAACCCATTTTTTTTGGTCACTAACCTCACACGCTTTGATGCACGAACTACGACTCATCTCAGACTAACTCTAACAATAATATCACGGTGCTAACAACGTGCAACTACTGTTGGAACCTTTCCATTTTATTTTATTTTAATCCCTTCTCTTAGGATTGTGGATTGTTCTTCTCCTACTGATGGTCTTCGCATATCCCCTGCGCCATTATTTTTCCCACTTCACTGTCCTTTGTCTAGTTATTCTTCATCCTACGGGTGGCCTGTTTGTTTTGTTGGGATTTTCCACTCATCTTCCCAATCATTAGCGGTCAAAAATACATCATCTACTGTTAATTTGTATCTTTTTGGCAACCACTAGCACGTAGGGTCCCTTTTGGATTGAATTTACATGGTGCATCCCTGCTTTGAATCATGTAATATACTGATAATTCTCTACCATATAGGTTATGATGTGCGACATCTATGCTACTATGTACCTAATCATATCAAAATAGACATAGAATGTAACATTATTATTTATTTGTCTCATTTTATTCAATGTATGCCATAGGTTAGCATACCACGTAACTGCATTACCTTTATTAGTTTCTCTCATCCATTGGTAATCACTGGGCTCCTTCCATCCAACTAGTGAAATCAAAATAATAAGCCAGGCATAATGAAACTCCATTCCTTTCTCCTGGGATTCTATGAATTCTATCAAAACTCGATTCACAAAAAATGTGGCCCAATTCATTTGGACCTCCTCTACGCATATTTTCGTAGTTGCAACTACTGTGCTGACACTTATTCCTTGTAACATTTCCTCAACAATTTATAGGCCAACACTTGCTTCACAAATTTCACAACATTTTCACTTATCTTAGCGACATCCAACCCCCTCTTCCCTCTGAAGTTGTTAAAATTATCCTTCATGGCTTCTAATAATCCTTTATCCTCTTCCTTTTTTGAGAATAAGGTTGTCGGATCTACTCCTGTTGGTGGTAAACCTATGATCTGTGCAATTAATTATGTTTTAATGGAAACTAGTGGGTCTAGACACATAGTTCCTCCATGGACACAACTTAGTAGGATTTTGACACAAGCATTTATATCCCAGCTACGCCCAAAATGGGGAATCTCTAGTAGGTTCAATATCACTTACCTCTTGAGTCATGTTTCCCACGTCTTTGGTTCAAGTAGTATTTTGCCTGTACCTGGTATGCTTTTGGAGAACAAATATTTTTCCCTTTTTAGCTCGAGAAATTTCTATTCATCCATGATATCATGTTCCACAAACTTCAGGGATGCAATCTTGTCTAGCATGTCCCCTTCAACAATTATACCAACTCGTATTTTTTGTGTGACAATGGGTATTTTCCATCTATAGGTACTTTAACTTGAGTTTTGATGTCTTTTCTTGCTGGTATATAGTCCCTGTGAAAAATTGAATGCGAAGTCGAAGCTCCTAGTGTTTCCTCTAACATTGGTGTGACTTGTGGTCTTTTTGGTTTCTTGCGTGTTGCGAATACTGGTGCTCCAACTTTCTATGGTTCTATTTTTCTCTGTGTATGAGTTCGGTGATTGTTATGTGGTGGTTTCCATTCGACTATGGTTCATCTCTAGTTCACTCTGTATGCTCATAGTTCTTATCAAATGAAAATAACCTTTTTCGTTCAAGACCTTCATACACTTTTATCACCCTTCAACAATTATATAATTTCTTTCGCACCCAATGTAAATGTTGAATCCGGTCATAATCTACCATTAATACTTCATTACTATGGAATTAATACCAAATCCTCTGTCAATTCTTTCCTTTGATCTTCTAGTATTTCCTGATCTTCAACGATGCATTCTATTTATGACTACGCATCTCCAGTATGTTTCATCATTTATGGCTTTGTAATTGTCGTTTCCTTGCTTTAATGCTCTTAACAATTCTTGTTTAGCACTTGAATTTTTTGCACACTTAACTGAATTTGCATTGTTCCTATTATCTGTGTGATACAACATTTTTCTACATGATACTTCTTCCTGTTTACCTTTGTATCTCTTCTTGTCTTCCAATTTTTTATTTGATTTCTTCCTTTTTCTACATTTTGTTTGTTTTTTTGTATTTTATCTCCCTACTATAGTACACCTACTATGATACATGTGTCATTGCATAGTTCAAATTAATGTGCATATGGTTGGCCATCTCTAAAGAGTTTTGCCGACTCCCATTCACCATTCCTCCCAGGATTTCTCCACTCAATGTCTCCAACTGTGCAACACATGCCTTTGTCACATGTTGAATTACATAAGGTTCTAACCAATTCATTAATTTTTTTTATAGATGCTACATGAACTTACTGTTGTATAGTAATACTAATTCCCCCACTTGAAACTTTTTTTTGTTTAATGTGCCTATCATGCCATGCCTTTTCTCTTTCCTTTTGAACTTGTTAATGGAACCCTATGACAAATCAATCCTCCTCAAGATGTACCAACGCTGACAACCTCTCCTTTACTATGCCATAATCTAAAATATCACTAATCACTGCAACACAAAGTCTAGGTAGAATAAACTCCATCGATGTCACTACTTCCTGGCCATATACCAATCTAAAAGGTATCTTCCCTGTCAACTTCTTGTTTGTAGTCCTATATGCCCATAATATTGTAGGAACCCTTAAGTCCCAATCATCTCTCCCTACGTTGCATATATTTGTCAAATAATTCTCCAAAATTGTATTAAAATCTTATATTGTCCCATTAGCCTGAGAGTGATACAGAGTACTCTTTGATGACAACTTTGAAATTCTTCAGTCAATGTTGCAATTGTCTTATTCAAGAAGTGTGTTCCTTTATCACTGAGTAATATTCATGGACATCCAAATCATGTGACTACATTCTCAAATAGAAACTATGCAAAAATCTTTGCAATGTAGTCTATGACTGATGTTGCTTCTACCCATCTGATCAAATACTATATTGCATTGATTATGTACCTGGCTCTTGATCTTCTTGTTGATGTGTTGATTAGTCCAACAAAGTATATTTCCCATTTATTAAATTCTTGTAAAGTAATTTGTGGTTGTAAAGGATTATCATCCCTCCTGGATGGATTTCCCACCCTTTGGCATACATCACATGCTTGAAAATATTCTTTAGTATCTTTATGAAGTGTGGGCCACCAGAGCCCTGCGCAAAAAATATTCTATGTAGTTGCTTTACCTTCATAATGTCCTCCTGCAATCCCTTTGTTTGATTCTGTGAGTATCATAGGCATTTCATGTTCCAACACACATCGTCTCAATATTCCATCCACACCTAATTTGTATAAGTTCCCTGCAATCAACATATAGTCTTATTATTTAACGACTAATTGTTTCTTTTGTGCAATTGTCATGTCTGACAGAGCCATTCTTGTACTTAGAAACTGTATGATGTTTGCGAAGTAGTCATCCATCATATTAACTACAAATAATTATGCATCTGACAAGCTATCATCTAGATTCTCTGCATCTTCCCCTGATAATATGTGTGATAAGTGATTAGGTCCTACATTCAAATACCTTGGTTTCACAACAACCTCAAAATTGTATTCCTGAAACTATTCTAGGTCCTTCATTGCGTGTCTTCACTGATATCTTTTGTACATTCATATTTGGATTTTGGTTTGGAATCCCTCTTTCCTTCCACTTTGTGAGTAGTCGAGTATAGTATTCTGTCACAGGGTCCAATGTTCTATAGTATGTGTCGGTTATACAAGGGTTTAGGTAGTCACGATCTAGGTGTCCTAGTTGATTACAATTGTAACATATTATTGGTCCTCAACCTCCTTTTCCAAAATTTCCTCTGCCTCAACCTCTGCCAAAATTTCCTTTGTTTCCTGGATTAAATCCTCTCTAATTATTATACTATGGACCACTTCCTTCTATCACAACATTCTCCTCCCAAATTTTGTACATATCTAAAGTGCACTCTCTCATCAAATCGAACACTTGACAATCCTTCTCTTCATGTCTGATTGACTTACATAAGTTGCAAAACAATTTCCTTGGCATACTCTGATATTTCTGTAGTAATGGACACTTAGTCAAATTATGTCCTCATTTCTTACATATTTCACAATATCTCCCTTTTGGTAATGGATCCAGTGCTGCAGTCACCAAAGAATGCATCAATTTTGGGTATTTGTACTTATGGTGTCCTTCATTCCTGCACTTGGTACACCAATCTTGCTCATGTTTCTCCTTCCCTTTTGTGAGTTTCTCTAGTTGAATTGTCAAGGAAACTAATTGCATATGGATTTGAGCCATCCCTCCAATGTCTCCTACGGGGATTTCTTACAACTTCATTGTAATCTCTAAAGCTTCAGGATGTAATGCAACTTTTTGTTGAATCAACGGCCTATGAATGTGTGTTATAAGTCCTACAATAAACTATTCTTGGTGTTGTTGATCAAGAATCTATAATGTCAGTCTACCCATTAGGTCCTTAAAACATTGGCCATAATCCCAGAGTGTTTCAATATGCACATGTTTGATCTCCTTCAACTCTGTAATGTATTGTGACTCTGACTTTGGCTTCCTGAATTCTTTCAACAATGCCTGTATAATTTTTGCTAATGTACCGACTTGTCCTGCAAGTGTTGTACTCTATAGTTTCATGTACTAGAATAATTCATGGCCTCTAAATGTTGTTTCCAACTGCTCAATCTTTACAGCCTCGTCTTGGACATTCTTTGCAACCCAAATTGTCTCATAGACAAATAGATGTTGTCTTGGGTCCTCTGACCTAACTCCATGGAACTTAGGAAATATCAGTGTATTGTCTACCCCTGTCATGTTTCTTTGTGTATTACCTCCCCTAGGAGATGTTGGATGACTCTGACTCTACACACTACTTCCATTGTTCTGATTAATGCTACTTTGTCCTCCCTTGCTAACTATGAGTGCTTTTGAAAAATCCTTGAATGTGATTTATGATCTAGGTGAGGCACATGGGGTCGTGGAATCGACATAGGATTGTGTCTGAGTAGGAATTACCGATTCTTCTTTTATAGGACTACACCAGGAATTCTCTTCATTTCCTTCTATGTACGATATTTATACGATCTGGACAACTGCACAAGGATCTCTTCCCTCAGGGTCACTACGCAGATCTCCTTTCTCAGCCTCAATCTTTCTCCTCTTATACCTTATTCCACTGCGTAGTACTCCAAACTCATATTTTGCTTCTGATAGAAATTATTTAGTTCTCTGCATCCTCGATCCCTCCCTTCCTTCATGCCTTCCTTCAATATTTCCTAACTTCAGACGATCCTCTTTTGATCACTCATTTCCCCTATGTGCACAAATCCCCTTAAAAATATCACTCCATTGTCATTACACACTTGTCATAGAACAACATATTTATCCATGTGTTGAGTGATTTCATGAATCTTCTGCACGAACCATTGAAGAAATCCCTCTCTACAACATTGTATGAGTGGGTAAAATCTACTGCAAATTTTGAAATATAAGCTCCCAATATTATTTCCAACCATAAATAAATTGCACGAGAAGTGTTATTAATTACAAATTTTATTTTCCTTACCAACTCAGGATTCCAGTTCCTCAGTGTTGTGGTTCGGTACTTTCCAGTATTCTCCACTAATATTTCTAACCACTCTATCAAAATAATCAGAAATTCACTAATAAAATCTCATGCATCTCTATGTACACATACCTTTTCATCCATTTCTCATCACTCATCCAAGGGTTTCTATTCTCTTTTCAAGCAGATTCGCATTCCTTCCCTTCTAGCCATTCTCATATCTATTTCTTATTTAGCCTCCAAAACATTCCCTCAATCATAGATTCCAGGTCCCGCCAACGAAACCATATGTTGGAACGCAGTTGTAACACCCTAGGCTCAAGTTATCTTAACCAACAAAACCCTTCAGACACCGGCCCTTTAAAAATCACCTGCATGCAATTGAAGTCTCACTTGAAGAATCTATTTGGGATGCAAGAACCAAGTTTCTACAGTAGTGAGGGAATGGGAGGTGTTCATCTTAATCGTTCTTACTTAGTTGTTTTGTGGGAATTATTTTGTATTTGTTATCCTTGATTACTTAGTGAATTTAGTATATATTATCATTATGCTGCAACATAAGCCATATACTATAACCTTCATAGCTATTGTGCGGTGGTCATGTAAGAAACATATCTAATCTAACATGCATAAAGAGAATATTCATGATCAATCATGTAAAAGGTAAGAAAACACAGTAGTTAACATGGTTCACCCAACTTTTGCCTATGTCCACAATGGATGGCTTCTTTATTATTCTTTCTATAATCATCTTAGGTTATGCACTACGCTTACAATAAAGACATCAAGATATCTCTTTTTCTATCTTTCCTAGCCGCTCTGCAGTGAAAGCCTCTTTCTGCAACTCTCTTTCTCCACTCAGACATAGACTTCATCTCTCATATTCAATATCTTCTCTTAATCTCTTCTCCCGGTTTCAATAACCATCAAACCAACAAACCAACATAGAATATGACATATCAACACTTGTGAGCAAACTCCTATTCTACCCGACCCATTACATATTTATACATGGATTCTAGGGCTCAAAATCCTATTTTTCTTATCCCAAAAACCCAATTACAAGTCATTCTAACTCATGACAACTCATGTTGACCTGTTGTTCGGTCTTTCTTTTCCTATTTTTATGTCTGTATGCTACTTTTGCACTCACAAATGTCATTCTTCCTGCTTTTGCGTGTCTTTCTTATTTTAACATGATGAACTGTTCTCCTTCATTTTCACCTTCTTTCTTCTCTTGCTTTATTCTTTCCTTTATTCTATGCTTTATTCTCTTCTAAGTATGTTCTTACTACACACTTTCGATCCAGTCTGTGCCTTTACTGCACACTCCGCTCTTGCCTTGTTTTCTTTCTTTTGTTTCTGGACATATTCTCCATACTTGGGACTTTTTTGAAAACTAAATACAAAATGCATGTCCAACATTAACCAATACACATCATTACTTTAAACTTTCAAATATTTCAAATATATTAAAGTTTTTAATCAAGATTAAAGAAATTGCCTCCCTCTCATCTTGGGATGAGCTACCATTACGCTCGTTGCAATAATATGTTTTCTTTGAGATTTTATTAGCCATCTTGTATAATAAAAAAATAAGGAATCATTAGAAATAGAAATTATAAAATTTGTATACAATATAGTTTTTCGGTTCATGTCATTAAACATAATGCACCAGGGTGTCAAACATATATATGCAGTGATCTTTACTATTAGTCATTTTGCATTGCTAACCCGTATGCATATGATATGAAAAATCAATATTGTTTATTCTTTCAACCAATTGGTGCTTTTCACATAAATTTTCACCCCGATTCACTTTTCTATCAAGTGAGCACTGGGTTGCTACCTTTGTACAGTTCCCATTGGTGTGATTTTCTACTACATTGTGCACCATGTACCACATAAACAATTTTTGATAAAATCACTGAAAATGAAAAAGGTTGATAAGGTTTGGGATCTGATGCAATGAGTGGTACCATTGTAACAGATACCAAACTCCCATATGAAGCTAAATAAACCCTATAAAAATTGTCCCTTAAAAAGATAAACCCTATAAAAATCTATTTCTTAAAAAAAGAGGGGAACCAAAAAAAACAAGAAAGCTACGAATTCCAATACCAAAGGTAACTATGAAACCATTTTTTTAACATGAATTGAAAATAGTTTAAATCAAATATGGAAATATTGAAATGATCAGTAGAATGTAATCACATACCTGAAATTTCTTCTATCTAGATTTGTATGTTCCTTATGGATCCCTTCCAAACTTATCTCTTCGAAAAAATGCACCCACTCCAAAGTCCTTTGTGGTAAATTTCTCTTCCAAAAATGTTCCCTCTTAATTATGTGGAAAAAATGAAATAATGAATAGAGTTTTAATTTATAAACAAATACATTTCGAAAAATGAAATTCCCTCTCTTTTTTGAATGTGTTTTTTTTCCACTTTGCATGTAATAAAACTTTTTAAGCTATATATTTAAAAAATTAAAATTGTCATCAAATCGGTCTGTCACACATATTAATGTGCCTCGATGCATTTATACGTAAAAAGACAATGACACCAATTTTATCAATATAATATAAATGCAAAACTTTGTTGTTAAAATTTATGGATATTTTTCTTTGTGGAGGTTCTAACAAAGGTAACTATTTGGTGCATTTCATAGTGTATCACATCACTGCATTCTATATTTACGGATGCAACAATGCATTATCAAATAACTAAAAGAACTAATAACTTTTAATATCAAATTCATGGATGTATTGATGATGGTTTTGGCTCAAATGCAGAGAAAAGAAGGTTATAATATAAAATGGCCAATACTTCATATTCAATCTCATTCCATATTGTTTCAAGTTTGTTAACTTCTCCCACATCGTTTGAAGTAACTCTAGATTTTATTTATAATTCATTTATGTGATTGAATTTAAGTCATTTATGCATGTGGATTTGAATAATTGTTCATTTAATTTTGTAGGATCATAAATTAAGATCAAGTTCAGATGAGAAAGATATTCCACCAATGCAAAAATTTCACAATCTCTTATCAAGAGAAAGACACTACACACAAATGTTTTATGAAAATGGACTACTTTACCCTACCAATTGTAACATGACATCTTCTAGCAAGCTACATCCTGGGTCAATGGTATTACACCATGAATTGGATCTATTTTATGATAGACCAATGGTATGTGGTTTTTCAAAATGTAAACGGTTGAAGAAGAACCCTCAACATGTCACAATGTCTCAATATATTAATGATATACTACCCAAATTTGATGGTCTAATACCTCCCACTGTGGTCAATAATCCAATAGGTGATATAGGAAATACATGTAGGAGCACTTCCATATGCTTCTTTTTTGAAAATTTAGAAGCCAAATAAACTACGTTTCATACAAAATTGGCCAACTCATCTCTTTTCGTTGAGTCAACAAAGAGTTCTTATATTGAGCCAAAGTATGATATCAATACTACCCAAAACATCACTACTAGGAGATCAAAAAAATTGTAAGAGCTAAGAGAAAAAATGTCCAGGTATACAACAAAGTTTGTTCAATTGTTGGAAGGTAGCAATGAATTCCCTCTTCTTATCCATCTGTAAAGCAAATACAAAACTGACTATAACCAAACTTTGTATGGTGCTTTGTTGTCGTCCATGCCTGTGCCCAATGTTGGAACCAAATTCAATTTTTTTGTAGTAGATATATGATTGCCAAGTCTAAAATAGATGTTGCAAATCTTGGGTTGTTTATGCTTTCACATGTATCTATTCCTCCCAAACAATCAGTGCCACCTATGCCATTTTTTTTCCCTCTTTATAGTCAGTATGATTACTTGAATATTGTCAGATATAAACATAACATTTCCATGTATAGTATGTGCATGAATGGTTATGATTTTAGAAACTTTCATAGGAAAAACATGTTATATATCGATGATCGTCCATGAACTCATGGGAACATCGTAGAGTTAATAAATAGTTGTGGAGCCTCATTATTTAGTGCAAATTGTTTCTTTGAGGAACACTCCAATGACAAAGAGTTCTTTATGAAAAGGAAGGCATCCATATTTTTTGATGTGGATGCAATACATAGTTTGTCTCCTAGTGACGAGTTGTTATTAAACTATAAATTTCATAGACCACCAACTGCTTGTCAAAAACACCTTGCATTGGGTCTACCTTTATATGTCCTCTTGGGGTGTAAGAAAAACATGATTAAGTAATTGTATTTTTTGAATTTCAATGGAACTAATGTAAATGTGTTTCTTAATTCAACATTAGTTTTATAAAGTGGTTGGTTGCATGTTACAATCATTACATCAAATATGGGTACTAAGCTCCCTATAATTCTACACATGGAATTTTGTTTATTTTATTTATTGAGTTTGATAAATATTTTTTTATATTTTTAAATATTAATATAAAATTAATTCAATTTAATATTATTTTAACCTTAAGAAATTAATTATTTTCTTCAATAATGAAATAAAATGCTTACATTTCCTTATGAGGAGATTCATAATTACAAAAATTTATATT
>ML802740.1:107377-135834 GCA_009831015.1 Picea engelmannii | reverse complement strand
CATAAAGTAATGAGAAAGGACGTTGTATACCTTGGAATGATTAGATGAAATGATAGTATAAGTCAAAATGTAGGTGATGAAGGGTAAAATAATAGCAAAAAGTATGGGCAAAAAGGGTACAATATGTGGTCCTAACAAATATGAGCCAGTCTAAGTATATGTAGGCATTTTTTCCATTTTTGTGGTTATCATTGGTAGAGCTAAGCTCTCTGTTGTAAATTTTTGATGAAGTTTTCGTTCTCCCTGGTTATGTATCTGTATATGAAATGTCTTTTTTAATGACAGTCAACTTCTTATTCCATTTGGTTTCCATCTAATGTTGAAAGAGTTCATGGTTGACCGAGTCACATGAAGCATTGTGACAGTGTTATAAAAATGTTTTATTGTAACGTTGTTATGATTTCTTTTAATGTTCTTCTGATTTGAATACAAGAAGTTCTTGTGTTTAAATTCTTCCTCTTCAGACTGTTGGAAGCTTGATGCTCACAACAGACCTCTACACTTTCTCATAGAATTCTTCCTCCTACTCACGCTTATTACAACTTACCATCTGAAATTAAATTAAGACCTCACTTGTTCATGCATAGCCTTAGTCGACGATTCTGAGTTAAAACGATATTGTATTGAGTTTAATTCTGGTCAATCACCCTTTTTATAAACAAATCATGACATAAAATGATGGGCATCAGGATTACTCCAGCTACAATCCAAGAGTGACTTCTAGTGCTAACATTTATGATGTCGTTGTCAGGGATGAAGTTAAATATTTTCATTGGGATTGAACGAGATTGATCTTCTGATGCTAAAGGCGAATCATGCATTAGAGCCATGCATAATTTCTACTATGTGCCTGGCGAATCCATTGTGACAAATCCACTGTGGCGAACCTGTTGTTTCAGTTGGGGATTCCAGAGGCAGACACACGTGGTCTCATCCACAACTTCCTCTAGCTACATCTAAAGTTGATCCAGAGACAATTATCAGAAAAGTAAAGGCCCTCGGAGAAGGAGCTTCGGCTACTGAACCAAGTATTTTTGATAATTCTCATTTTCCTTTGCTAGAAACTCCATTATCTCTTCTCAGTTTCCTAGTAGACCTTTTATTGAATTTTCCCATTTCCTAAACTTTGGGAGTGTTCTTGTTGAGTTCCCCTCCCTTGGTCTTACATCGAAGGGAGAAACTCTTGTCACTCCTATCTCCCCTGACGTTGCAGCCTAGTCTAGACCTAGGAACTTAGGATATTTTCCTACCCCAGGATTTAACACCCTTCCTCCTATTACTATTTCTACTACTATACCCACATCAATATCTTTTCCCTTAATCCCTACAATCTCCCCTAGTCGAACACCATCTCCTCCTAGTTATCCTCCAACTAACATTCCTATGGTAGGAGAAAATCCCCCCATGACCAGGATGGAGGCCATTATAGCTGCTAGGTATGCTCCCCTTGTGTTACCTCAACCTCTCAATTCTTTTCTAGCAGATGGATACCTTAAGCAGCTTCCCAGGTTTACAGGCGAAGCTAACATAACTGCAGAAGAACACCTTGAAACCTTTTACAATTTTTCAGAGCATCATGTCATCATGCATGCAAACGTATGGATGAGGATTTTTGTTCATATCCTTGAAGGCAAGTCTAGGAAATTGTTTAAGTCCCTACTCCCTAGATCTATCAATGGGATAGAGGCTTTGGATAATACCTTCTTGAGACAGTGGGGAGATAAGAAAGACTTCATGTATTACATGACAAAGTTTGGGGAATTGAAGAGAAAGGAAGGAGAGTCTGTCACTGACTTCTCCAAGAGGTTCAATAAAATGTACAATAATATCCCAAGATGAGATAAATCCCTCAAAAGCCTCAGCCAAAATTACTTATGCCAGTGATTTTAACCCTGATTTCTACCTTTTGTTGAGGGAAAGACAAGCCACTTTCCTGGCTCACATGCAGGACTCGACCATGGAAGTTGAATCAAATATATTGGTTGTTGACCGACTCAGGAATAAGACTGTCAGAGACATACCCAGGAAGAAACTTGAAACTTCCACATCTGGTTCCTCCACCATTCCCCCCCAGATGGATGAAGTAACTAAGGTGATGCAATCACTTTCGGCTAGGATGGAAAGGTGGGAGTTATAAGGGAATTCCATATATAGAAATCCCCAAAATATTGATAATAGAGGAAACTTCAGGAGGCCAAATAGCAATTTTCCACAGATTATGCCAAGGGAACATGGGAACAAAGGTAGATATGATCAGAGGATCCAAACCCCTCTCCAAAATATCCTTTTTGTTGACGAGGAAGGAGAGGAGATAGATGAGATTAGTCCTGAAATTCACTGTATTGAAGACACCTCCCCTTTCCCCCATCTGACTCAATCTGCATATGAAGAATCCCTCGTGAACAGTCAAATCAATGAATTGAGTAAGGGGGAGAAGGCCAAAGTCAAAACTACTCCTAACAAATACAACCTCGGGTAAAAGAAGAATGAAGGGAAGTTTGGCATCCTTGATTGGCCTCTCATAGAAGAAAGGCCTACTAATCCTACAACACTCACTACCAAGGAAAATAAAACTCAGAATATTTCGCCAAAATCCAAAGAACCTGTCCATGAGGTAAGGGAAATTCCTAAGCCTCCATTCTCCTTTATTTTTTATCATGAAATTCAAATAATTAGAATTATTGTCCCCCTCTCAGAACTAGTTAAAAATGAAGATTTCAAAAGGTTCCTCTCCAAACTGTTGCAGTCCGAGCCACCTTAGCTTACCATAGACTCAGTAAATATCCAAGATGAAAAGCTAGCAATCATCCTAGGTCCCATGGTAGAAGACAGAGAAGATTCATCCCCTCCCTTCTACACATCCCTGAAAATACATAATAAGGTGTTGCATAACTTCCTGATGGACTCATGGGCTTCCCATAACCTCATGCCCAAAACAGTCATGGAATAATTAGGACTGGAAGTAACAAAGGCATATCATGATTTTTACTCTTTTGATTCAAGGAGGGTGCAATGTCTTGGAGTCATCAAGGACCTAGTGGTGTCCTTATTTTAGCTACCCATGAAGAGTGTGGTCATGGACATTGTAGTAGCTAATATTCCCCCCAAGTTTGGCATGTTCTTTTCAAGATCTTGGATTAAACATCTTGGAGGAACATTACAGATGGACCTCACATATGCCACTATTCTAGTCTTTGGAGGAGAACACATAATATTGTACAGAGAAGATCAGTTGGCCTACATTATTAGTGATGAAGTAGACCCCACTAATCATCCTATATTTGCACTTGACATGGATTTGGGGTCTAGTTTGTTGCATCTCACTGATACTCCTGAAGCCCCTCTTGAAATAAAAAAGAAACCCATTTATTATCATGAAATACCTCCTCCAACTACCTCTGTGTGGAATATGTTCTTCGACGGAGCCTCTTCTAGTGAAGGTGTTGGTGCTAGAGTGGTTTTTGTGTCACCTTGTCAGGAAACCATATCCCTGTCATACAAGCTAGAGTTTGAAACTACCAATAATGTGGAAGAATATGAAGATCTTGTTTTAGGTTTAAGGGCTGCAAAAGAAATGGGAATTGAAGAGGTAGCAGTGTTCGGAGATGCTGAGTTGATAATCCAACGGGTCAGAAATGTTTATCAGGCTAAACATCCTT
Source organism: Picea engelmannii (assembly GCA_009831015.1). NCBI lineage: Eukaryota > Viridiplantae > Streptophyta > Pinopsida > Pinales > Pinaceae > Picea > Picea engelmannii. Next base: position 132,175 of record ML802740.1, on the reverse strand, counting down.
GGCTTAGAAATTACAAAAATGAGGTGTGGCCTAATTGATAATTTTTTCTTAGGTTTCAACATTTATTTTATTCTCAGAGAGGAAAATACTTTGGCCAATTCCTTAGCTGTCTCAGCTAGCCATTTTAGGATCCCTCTGCCACCTAAGATCAAATATGATGTCGAGATAAGATATAGGCCATCTGTACCAAACAATATCAAACATTGGAAGGTATTCGAGGATGATCTTGAAATCAAAAATTTTCTTGAGTCTGTTGATGAGTTCTCTGCATTGCGCATTGATCAGGATCTTGATCCTGAAGGTGACCCTCACCCTGGGGTATTTTTAAATAAAATTTCTAATCACCATATTGTTCATTTGCCTAGCAATCACATTCCAAAGGGACTAGTTCCTTTCGAAAGATTGTTCGATGGGAATGATGTGGCAGTGAAGGGTAAGGTTCCAAATGGGGATGTTGATGTAACTGAATGAAATATTGGCATAGAGGAGGATCCTAAGTTCGTCAAGTTTTCAAGAAGCCTGTCAAGGGAGTAGAGAGACGAGTATGCTGAGTTATTAAAAGAATTTGTTGATGTGTTTTCCTGGACCTATGAATACCTTAAGACATATGACACATCTGTCATTGAGCATAAGATCCCAATGAAAGAAGAGGCTAATCCATTCAGACAGAAGCTAAGACAAACTAATCCGATGTTGTTTCCTGTCATGGAGAAAGAAGTAAAGAAGTTGTTGGATGCTCAAATCATAGTCCCTTTGAGATATTCTGAGTGGGTGGCTAATCTTGTGCCAATAAGAAAGAAGAGTGGAGAAAACAGACTTTGTGTTGATTTCAGGAACCTGAACAGAAGCTCAAGAAAGGACCATTACCCCTACCTAAGATGGAACACATATTGTAGAGGGTAGCTGGTGCATCCATGATATCCATGATTGATGTCTTTTCTGGCTACAATCAGATATCATTCCTTTCTGAGGATAGAGAAAATACAACCTTCACCACTCTTGGGGCACGTTCATGTATGCCAAAATGACTTTTGGATTGATGAATGCAGGAGAAATATTTCAGTGAGCTATGGACATAGCCTTCATCAGGGAGAAAGATCAGTTTGTGGTGATCTATCTGGATGACATCACTATCTTCTCCATATTTGATAAAGAACAATGTTTTCACTTGAGGAAGGTTTTCTTGAAATGGTTTGGCCTTTCCCTAAACCCAAAGAAATCTTTATTTTCTATGAAGGAGGGGAAGATGTTAGGCCATATAGTATCATCCGAGGTAGTGAGAATTGATCCCAGTAGGGTGGAGGCAATTCAGACCCTGTCACTTCCCAGATCCAGGAAAGAGGTCCAGTCTTTCCTGGGAAAAGTTAATTTTATGAGAAGGTTTGTTTCAAACTTTGTCAAATTAGTAAAGCATATCATTGCCATGCTCAAGAAGGGAAAAGAAGTAAAATGGACTGCTTATCCTAGAGAATATTTTAACCAAATAAAACAAGCATTGACTGAGGCACCTGTGTTGATAAGTCCTGATTATTCCAAGGACTTTCTAATTTTCTCCTTTGCTTCATTTGATACAGTAGAAACTGTTTTATTACAGAAGAATGCTGAAGAGCTGGAGCAGTACATTTCATTTTTTAGCAGGGCATTAAGAGATGCAGAGGTCAAATATGACATCATGGAGAAGCAAGCCTATTCTTTGGTTAAGGCCCTTAAAGCATTCAGATTCTATGTTTTACATTAAAAAATCATTTCATATGTTCCTTCAACTTCTGTGAAAGACATTCTCATTCAGCCTGACATAGATGAGAAAATAAGCAAGTGGATTGCCAAGATCCTTGAGTTTGACCTGGAAATAAATCCCAGCAAGTTGGTTAAAGGGCAAGGTTTAGCCAAGTTGTTGGCTGAATATAATTGTAAAGCATTGGGGGTTAACTTCATCAACACTTTCTCAAAAATTCAACAGGCTGAGTTGTCTGAAGGAAACCCTCCATTGTCATAATGCACCTGGTATAAATATGTTATATATTTCTTGCAGGAGTTAAAACCGCCTGATGGAATGGGAAAAAGTAAGGCGAAAACTCTAAATATAAAAGCAGTCAAATATTACCTTATTGACCAGGTATTATACTGGAGAGACCCTCTAGGAGTGCTTCGGAGATGTATGAACCCACAAGAGGCCCAAAAAGTTATGTTTGATTTCCATAGCTGCCTCTGTGGGGGAGACCATTTTTGGAAGACCACAACCTACAAAATTATCAGGGATGGGTACTATTGGCCCACCTTATTCATTGATGTCTGTAGAGAGGTCATAGCCTGCATCGAATGCCAAAGGTTCTTAGGAAAGAAACAACTCAAATCTTTGCCACTAAATCCTGTAGTAGCTTCAACACCCTTTCAACAATGGGGGTTAGACTTCATTGGAGAAATTCATCCTCCCTCCAGTGGCCAACATAGGTGGATATTAACTGCAACAGATTATTTCACCAAATGGATAGAGGTTATCCCCACTAGGAGTGATTCTCATAAAGTAATCATTGGATTCCTAGAAGACATCATAGAAAGGTTTGGCTGCCTAAAAAGAATTGTCACTGATAATGTTGCATCTTTCAAGTCTGCGCCTCTGGTTAAGTTCTATGATCAATTTGGGATTTCATTGATTCACTCCACTCCCTATTATCCCCAAGGAAATGGATTGGCAGAGACCTCTAACAAAAGTTTGATCAATATTATTAAAAGATTTTTGGAGGACAATAAGAAGGCCTGGGACTCAAAAATCAAATTTGCTCTGTGGGTTGATTGAGTGACAACAAAGAAGTCCCTGGGAACCTCCCATTTTCAACTTGTTTATGGGACAAAAGTTGTATTTCCCACTTAACTATATCTACCTCTAGCGAAATTCTTTCAAAATATGAAGGAGAGCTAGACCATAGGGTCAGAAGAATTCATCAATTGGTAGAAGTGCAGTAGACTAGAGAGTAGGTAATGGAGGAGTCTTCAACAAAAGATCAAGCAGGCCTTTGAAAGGAAGGTCAGAAAGGAGGAATTTGAGCTGGGATATTTGGTGCTTAAGTGGGATGCACCTAGGCAGGATAGAGGAAAACACAATAAGTTTGAATCCCTCTAGATTGGGCCCTTCAAAATATTTGAAGTATTTTTAAACAACACTTATAGGTTGCAGGATTTGGAGGGAGAAGAGGTTTTTAATGGCCCAGTAAATGGGCAATTCCTGAAGAGATGTTTTGTTTGGGACTCAAGTGGGTTTGCTATTTTTGTAAATATTGTTTTTTTGTTTATATTCAGTTTCAATAAGGGAATCCATAGATGAACAACAAGGCACTAAAGTTGCAAAGAGTTCTTAGAGCCTCACAGGGAGGAATCTATCCCCCATGGAGCCTAATGTTAGTGCATATTCTTGTAAAGGGGGAGTTTTTCTCTGAACTTGATCCCTTGTTGTAAAATGTGATGAAATGGGGTTTAAATACCCATCAAATGCTTTTTATTCAAAGGCTGAAACCATGAGCACCCAAGCACAAATCTCAAAAAATATCATTTCGATCTTAAATGATTGTAGGAAAGCATTTTTATTTTCAACGGCAAGGACTTTTCATTAGGAGAAGATCGACGGTCATCAGGTAATTCGGAGCCATGCAGTTGCACGAGGATTAGCATTTGGGCTCATCCCTTATGTAAAAAGTCACTAGAATGATCTGAGTCATCCGATCCTACGGGGACATGTGGTGCATGATTAAACATTGTCACAGTTTTGGGAGTCAAGACTTCAAGAGACAAGGGGTCCCTCCATTTCATTTCAAAACCCTGAAATGCAAAGTGAGAAGTCCCAAAAGAAGCTGGACCATTAATCGACTGAATATCTCAGCCTTCCATCAGGAAAGACACACTGGTACATTGTCCTATGACGTGCGCAGATATGGGCGGCCAAAATATGCACGCCCAGATCTACAGCCAGGGGTCCATTCTGGACCCCCCCATTGTTCTTCCTTTAATGGGAAGGCGGGGCATCTGGAATTTGACTGCGCAAGTTTGAATGGTTAGGATTGAAGTGCCTAGATCTATAGTGCACATTCAATTCCGGACCCCCCTTTCCATTATGCCTTTAACGAGGGAGGGGGGTCTGGAATGAGGCGATTTTGAATGTGGGCCCTCTGCTATCATGGCACCCTATTGTTGTGTCACCCCCCCTACTACATAAAACCACTTATTGCCTCCATTACCACCTTCACCTCCCTCTGCCATTTGTCCTCCACTCTGTCTATCACCTCTTTCCAAGTGTCTTACCACTTGCATCCTCCCTAACATATGATCTCATCCCATCCGCTACCATAGCCTTACATCTACCCCCACATCATCGTCTAATGCCACTTCACCTCTAACATGTCTCAGTGCAGTGCATGCACCTTCTGTCACCTGCACTCACCAGTCACCTTCCAACCATCATATCTATCCACATGGTCATCTCTTGTTTCACCTTCCCTGTCAGATCCTCATCCATGCTCATCAGCGAGTCCTCTTATAGTAGTCCAATGAAGCAATTGAAAACCAAATATAGTCTGCCATGACTCCCAGGTGTAGAGTTGACCAAGGCCTTTCAGATCCCGATGAAGCAGTTAATGCAAATGTGGAAGGTGGGTGAGACATCGTCTACTTCCATAAATAGAAAGCAAGAGTGGGACAAAGCGCAAAGGTGGTTGTTAGTCCTTTCTGACAAATATCACGTCCGTCAGAAGACTACATGGGTAGTCTGCCCAACATCTACATGCATAGCCTGAAAGAGAAGCTCCTAAAATTCAAGCATTAATCTCATGACATGATCGTGTCCCAGACAATCCGAGCCGGTCTGAGTATATGTAGGCATTTTTTCCATTTTTGTGGTTATCGTTGGTAGAGCTAAGCTCTATGTTGTAAAGCTTCGATGAAGCTCTGGTTCTCCCTAGTTATGTATTTGTATGTCAAACGTCTTGTTTAATGACAATCATCTTCTTATTCCATCTGGTTTCCATCTAATGTTAAAAGAGTTCATGATTGACTGAGTCACATGAAGCATTGTGACAGTGTTATATAAATGTTTTATTGTAACGTTGTTATGATTTCTTTTAATGTTGTTGTGATTTAAATACAAGAAGTTCTTGTTTTTTAAATTATTCCTCTTCGGGTTGTTGGAAGCTTGATGCTCACAGTAGACCTCTACACTTTCTCACATAAGTATTCCTCCTACTCACCCTTATTACAACTTACTCTTTGAAGTTAAATTAAGTCCTCACCTATTCATGCATAGCCTTAGTCCATGATTCCAAGTTAAAATAATATTGTACTGAGTTTACTTCCAGTCAATCACCCTTTTTATAAACAAATCGTGACATAAACTGGTAGGTATCAGGCTTACTCCTGCTGCAATCCAGGAGTGACTTCCAGTGCTAATACCAGGTAACAAAACAAAGGTGTTAACATGATTGTTCGAGAAGGAACACCAACATCATATGTCCTTGAAGATGTTTTTAGGGCTCTTGAGCCATGCATAGGATCCCAAAAAACCATACATGCCCTCTAAAGGGAATATTTGGTGAATGAGTATAATATTGGTGATGGTATATTGTTTTTCACTCCACTAAATGGTATTAGGGACCCTAGACATGGCATGAGGAGGAACACTAATATAGGGCCTAAATTATGATTTAATGTCTCATGGGCCCTAGATATGGTCCCAAACCCACACAGGCCCTATAAAGAGAACATTTATCCCATGGATATGATATGTGCACCATTATGAGTTTTTCCACACCAATGATGAGTTTGAAGTCCCTAGTCATGGTTGGAGGATGAAAACAAATGTCTTAGGGCATGAAGCAGGAATTTAGAATTCATGGGCCATCATGCATCAGGTTTGAAACCATCACAAGGGACATGTATAATGAACCTTATCTATTATAAGTCTTGCACACTAGGGATTGTATTAGTGCCTAATATGGCCCACGTGTGAAAAATAATGTCTTTTCCATGAAATGATGCTTTATGGATTATTCATGATACAAAGGGCTTTATAATATCAAATAGGTTCACAAAAGGAATATTGAAATCATCATTTAGTTAAATATATATTATAATTAATTATGGATGAAAAATGATAGTTGTAAATTAGTTATTTGATAAGACATATGCATTAATAATATGATTTTCATTACATGACTACAAAAATTTTCAAAATGAATATTGATAATTGTAGAATTTACATAGAAAACTAATGTCATAGAATGCCTGCACATTATGTAAAATTAAAATTTTTAGGAGGGAAAGTATCATATTCCCATGTTATCTAATGATTTTATGTCAATTTTGTTTTTTCCTAAAAATCATGGTGGTGGCTGGGAGTGAATAAACCAAATTAAATTTAGCATTTCCAAATCATTTGTCATTGTGTTTCATTTTGATAATATTTTTAAATAGTTTACACAAACTCATATTTGTTGGAGTTACTTCACACACACCTGGGATTTCTTTTTCCTAAGGGTTTTCCTATGTTTATTAGTCATTATTAAGTCTCCTATATTTTAGGAAGAATATTCCTCTAGGGAGAATATTCTCTTCAATTTTCACTTTAGTTTGATCAGTTGAGTGGAGTCTAGATGCTACATTGGTATTGTCACCATGCAACATTGGGATCATCACCAACTAATGCACATTGTCCTTGGGATCATCACTAGACTAGCAGATTACTCATGATTCCCTAATCTTCTCCTCACTTCACTTAGTTTCAGTCAGTTAACTGAAGACTGATAGACTAGTTAACTCAGCTAGGTGGCAATTCACTCTTGTAACTTCCTGAGAGACTAGAGTAGGTGGTAGTTTACTCCCGTAACTACTAGTTGTTAGGACCCTACAATGTACCTTTTTGCTCACACTTTTTTCTACCATTACATCCTTTTTCCACTCACATTTAAACTTATATTATCACCTTACCCTATCTCTCCAAAGGTATATAACGTCTCTTCTCTTTACTATATGTTTAATCTGTTTTGCATATAATTTTATATTACTCTCGTACTTAACCATTGTTAAAAAATATATATAAGTGCTGAAACAGTTCGAATTGCAGATTAACATTGATGTTCAAGGCTCGTTGCTGAAACAATCAAAGCACACAAACCCCATGGATGAAACAGTTCATGGTCTACGATGCTGAAACAACAACTAACACAAGAGGAAGCTGTTACACTCTCTGTGGTCTACGATGCTGAAAAAACAACTCACACAAGAAGAAGTTGTTACACTCTTCCTGGTATACGATGCTGAAATAAAAACTCACACAAGAAGAAGCTATTACACTTTCTGTGGTCTACGATGCTGAAACAACAACACAAAGTTGTTACATTGACCACAACAATCGCGCCTTGAACCAAAATTAACCATCGCTGCTGCATGACCACGTTGCTGAAACAGTCAGAATGCAAATCTTGTTGCTGAAACAGCCCACGATTTGCGATGCTGAAACAACATACAACAGCAGTAAAGAGAAGATAAATAAAGAAGACTGTTACTCCAACCGCAACAACAACACCCCACTCAACATATTTTTCAACTATTGTAATAGCATTTTTTTACGGGAGACCAGGATATCCTATTTCAGTATAGAGATCAGATTTGACTAAGAATAGGATTCATATGTACACATATAATTTTTTGATCAAATTGTATCAAGGGGATTCTCCTCTTTAAATAAGAGGAAATCACCATTAGAGAGAACCTTCTACTTGGCTAAGAAAGGATTTACAAAGAAGGACGTGTTTTACTTCAGTTTGTAATATGATACAGTTGAAAGATGAATAAAAGATTGTTCTGAGAATTTCTCTCTAGTTCCTTTCATTTCAGGGGAATATTGTGAGAAGGGAGGGCCCACCTTCTTCACAAGATTCACCCATTAGATTTGTAGTGTGTTAGTGTTATTTTTGTTCATGCCTTGATTAAATTCTGTTTTGTTGAAACAGTACTTTACTGAACTCTGTTTTGTTGAAACACTACTTTACTGAACTCTGTCTTGCTAAAACTCTGCTTTACTGGTTGTTACATTGTTTTCATATAATTCATGCTTGGGTAACTGATAATCATTCTAGTTAGCAATCCTGTTTGGTGAGTTCATGAAAGTGTGATAATCAAAAACAAGTTTTGAAGATTCATGCTTGGGGAATAGGGTCATGTTCTTTGTTAGGAGGTAGTTAGTCTCCAGTGTGTGTTAATCATTTTAATTAGCAATGCGTTCATGAAAGTGTGATGATCAGAAATAGGTGTTGAAGATTCCTGCTTGGGGAATAGGGTCATGTTCTCTGTTACAAGATAGTTGGTCTTTCCTTTTGCAGTGGTTTGAAGGATTTATTTCCTAGGTTGTTATTTCTTAATGTAATCCAAGATTCTTTGGATAATCATTTATTTAAACTTTGAACTCTGCAATAGGTAGGTTTCTTTCCTGTAATTAAAGTTAGAACTTCAGTTTATTCAAGGAAAGATGTGATTAATGTATTCTTTACTACAACTCTAGATTGCTTTTGAGATTGAGCATATACAGTGCATGATTACCTTTGAAATAAAAAAACTTCCCTGGGTTGACAATTTATGTAGCACTTGATTGTTTAATTAAATAAGAAATTATAGTGACCAACATTTTGGCGCCATTGCCGAGGAAGGTAATTATATATTTCAAAATCACTTATGATTTTTCAGATACAAAGATTGCATGAGAGGACACGAAGACCCCAAAGACACTGACCCTATAGGTGGCAGGGGCAGAGGAAGAGGAGGAAGAAAGACTTATATTGACAAGATTATATCAAAGTCTGAATCTGCTGCTCAACGACCAAACCCTCGGAAACCAAAATGCCAACCTTCATTTCAAGCAAACTTTGAAACAGGAAAAGAGGTTTGGAGTCCTGAGAAAGTCAAGAAACCAACAGGAAACATTGAGGACAGAGCAAGTGCAGCAGGGGAGCAAATAGAAGAGAACATGGATGAGTATAATGAAGAATTGCATCATGAAGAACAGGTAGGTCCTAAAAGAGAGGTAAATGATGAAAATTATTTTTCCACATTAGGATTTCCTATTGGTGATCTTCCTATAGGGGTAGCACCCATGAATAACATTCAACTCTCAGCACTACCTAACTTTCATGGTTTGTCTTCAGAGGATCCTGATGAATTCCTTTTTGAGTTTGACATATTATGCAGAAGTTATGATTACATTTCCAATGCTAAAAAATTAAATCTATTTGCAACAACATTGAAAGGAAATGCACTAAGATGGTTCATGAGCCTTGGAGGCCATGTAATCACAACATGGGACCAAATGAAATAGAAGATCTTGCATAAATACCAGGACTATTGTTGAACAAGAGAAAAAAGGGAAGAACTATTTAAGATGATATAGAAAGAGGATGAAAATATGGAGGACTTTGTAGAAAGGCTACAATATAATCTACAAAGATCCAATCACCACGATGTAAGTAGGGATATTATTAAAACAATATTATTAAAAGGAGTAAGGGATGACTGTCTAGATATGTTGAATATGCTTGGAAAAGGGGACATATCTAAAGAATCATATGATGAAATTGTTAATCTATGTAAAAGATGTTCTAGAGGAGCTTCAAGGAATAGATCAAATAGCAGGGATACCACATTCTCAAGAGTTCAAAAATCAGCCAGTGGCGGAGCAATAAGAGACGAAATAGGTAATTTACTTGAAGGTTTTAAAACTAAAATGTTAAGCTCTTTTGCCTCACAAATTGATACCCTGCAGATTCAAAAGAAGCAAGCTGAAGCTGAAGTAGCTCTGTCCATCTTTTGTTCTAAATGCAGAGACAAGCACCCACGAAGGGAATGCCCATTGGATAAAAATCCAATCTGCACCATCTGTGATAAAGATCATGAAACTCAACAATGTCCTTCTCTACCAGGAATCAAGGCAACATTACAACCAACTGATGAAGAATTTGAAGCCATCTATCTGTTAACACAGAGAAGGCAATGGAAACCGCGAGGACAAGGTATGAATCCTAACATGCCATTCACATCTTCTAATCATTGGAATAACTATCCTTCTTTTAATCAAATGAATTTCCCTCCCTATAATAAAATGCAATACCTAAATCAAATGAATTACCCACCCATGCAACAAACTAACCCACCCTTTGTTGATCCATAAATGTGGACTCCTTGGCCTCCACAACAACAACAACTGTATCAGAACCAATGGAGTCCAAATTGGAGAGCACAACAACCCCCCTCCCCAAATCAATTACCTTAATCACAATTTCTGCAACCACTCTCCTTACCATCAGGCACCCCACCAAACAATCAAATAATGAGGCCCCAACTACCTATACAACCTAACCCTAACCCCAATAATAAAGTTGTGGAGTGCATTGATATTCATAACCATCCTACATTTTCTCCTCCCCTGCGCAATGCAACGATATTCATTTACGATCTGGGAGAATAGTAGAACCTATCATAGCTGATGTTACCTCTTCTGATAAAGAGGAAACAAAAGAGCATGATGTACCTGAAGAGGTACAATCATCCTCTAACACTGCTGCTGAAACAAAAAAACCACCATTTCCTGAGTGTTTAGATTTGACTAAAACGCTTGAGCCGTCGGGTTTCAATCTTTTAGGGGAATTACAAAATCTTTATGTCAAAATCCATCTATTAAAATCACTTCGAGATGTACCAATTTATGCCAAGACTATGCGAGAAATTTGTGTTAAGAAACCTGGTAGAAAAATTAAGGATCCGCTCACAGTCCATGTCATGGGTGACTTGTCTGCACTAATGTCAGGTAAAGTCCCCCCAGTTAAATATGGTGATCCCAGCCACCCTACCATCTCAGTACAAATTGGAAAAATGATAATCCCTCGAGTCCTGGTAGACTTAGGTGCCGCTATCAATATTATGACTCTGGAAACCTCACAATTGTTACAACTACATAATGAAATCAGAGACACCCCAACTATCCTAGAATTAGTTGACCACTCTACAATCAAACTGGAGGGAGTCATTGAAGACCTAATTATCTCAGTGGAATCATGGAATTATCCAGTTGACTTTGTGGTATTACAACCTAAAACAAAGTTGGGGGGGCACCCTCTAATTTTGGGTAGGCCTTCATTAGCCACAACAGACACTTTTATCAGCTGTAGATCAGGATCAATGACAATTTCCAATGGTTACGAAACCAAACATCTTACCCTCTACCCTCGCGCTACACCCTTGATTAATAATGATAATTTTGTATGGGTAGACTTTGATGATCAACTTACTCAACCCATCTTGACTATCAGACAAGCCTTAAGCCTTAAATATGCCACTGAGGATGAAGTAATTAATAATTTTATTTGTGAACCCTCCTCTGTGACTCTAGAAACTCATAACCAATTAGTTGTACTGTTGGAGTCAGATAATCAGGAAAAACTTAATTCTGAAAACCCACCTCAAACATCTGCCACCATCTCTTCTAAAAGCATACCAGTAGAAATTGAACCTGGCAAAACACTGAACATAAACCCTAACCTGACAGATGTTGAAACACAACAATTAATGAAGTTACTTCTTGAACATAAAGAAGCATTCGCATGGGATTATACAGATATGAAAGGAATCTCTCCCGAATTATGTACTCATCGTATATATATCAAGGAAGATTGTCGACCGATTTGCCAATCTCAACGACGAATGAACCTTAATTTAAGAGAAATCCTTAAAGAAGAACTTCAAAAATTGTTGAACGTAGGGTTTATATATCCTATATCAGACAGTGAATGGGTTTCCCCATTGGTAATAGTTCCTAAGAAAAATGGGAAATGGAGAGTATGTGTGGACTATAGAGCCTTAAATAAAGCTACTCAAAAAGATCACTTTCCATTACCATTCATTGATCAGGTGTTAGACAGTTTGTCAGGGAAGAAATTTTTCTCCTTTTTAGATGGTTTTAGTGGGTATAATCAGATCAAAATTGCACCTCAGGACCAAGACAAAACCACTTTTACTAGCCCTTGGGGAAATTTTGCTTATAGAGTTCTCCCATTTGGACTATGTAATACACCAACAACATTTCAAATAGTAGTTATAGGAATCTTTTCTGATATGCTTAATGACTCTATGGAAATTTTTATGGATGATTTTACCCCTTATGGTGTTTCTTTTCAGGAAGCACTACAAAACCTTGATAAAATACTTAAACGATGTATAGAAGCCCACCTCTCCTTAAGTACAGAAAAATGTCATATGATGATGAGTGAAGGAATAGTGCTTGGACATTTTATCTCATCTCAAGGAATTCAGGTAGATCCATCCAAGATACAAGTCATTAAAGATCTTCCTACTCCCAAAAACCAAATAGAGGTAAGAAGTTTCCTAGGAGATGTTGGATACTACAGAAGATTTATCAAATTTTTTTCCAAAATAGATTCTCCCATGTTTGTGTTACTAATGAAAAATGTTGAATTCAAATGGACTAATTCTTGCCAGGAAGCATTTAATACACTTAAACATCATTTATCTACAACTCCTATTCTTAGAGGACCTGATTGGACACTTCCCTTTCATATATCCTCTGATGCTTCAGATACTGCAATAAGAGCTATCTTTGGACAAGAAGAAAATCATCTTCCTTATGCTATTTATTTCATTAGCAAGAATATGACTCCTGCTGAACTTAACTATACAGTTACCGAAAAGGAATTCCTAGCAGTTATCTATGCTATTAATAAATTTCAACATTACATCACTGGCTACTCTACTCTTGTCCATACTGATCACTCAACTATCAAATATCTAATGAATAAACCTATCACAAATGCTAGAGTCACCAGATGGTTACTATTATTGCAAGAATTTGATATTACAATTGTAGATAGACCAAGAAAAGAAAATGTAGTTGTTGATTTCCTTTCTTGGTTAACACCTGATGATGATGCCCCAATAGATTATTCATTTCCTGATGAATATCTATTTGCAGTATCTTCTCACTCACCTTGGTATGCAGACATCGCTAACTACTTGGTTGCAGGGAAATTACCACCACACCTATCCCACCGGGAGAAAAGAAGAATCATTCAACAAAGTGCTCAGTATAGATGGATAAGTGGGTGTCTTTTCCATATAGGACTTGATCGATAAATCCAAAGGTGCATTAGAGAAGATGAGGTTTATGATCTACTAAAAGCTTTTCATCATGGCCCTTGTGGAGGGCATTTTGATGATAAAAGAACAACACATAAAATTCTTAGGATGGGGTATTATTGGCCCTCACTCTTTAAAGATGCAAAGAAATATGTTCGGGCCTATGATAGTTGTCAAAGAATGGGCCAACCTAATCATAGAGATGAAATTCCATTAAACCCCCAGATAGTACTTGAACCATTCGAAAGATGGGCCTTAGATTTTGTAGGACCCATTAACCCCCCATCCAATCAAAAAGTTTACATAGTGGTCTGCACAGATTATATGACTAAATGGGTGGAAGCTAAATCACTCCATAGAGCAACTGAAGAAGTAGTTCTAGATTTCCTATTTGAAGACATCTTCATCAGATTTGGAGTACCGAGAGAATTAGTTGCAGATGGAGGACCTCCTTTCACTTCTCATGGTTTTAAAGCCACCCTTCAAAAATATCATATTCAACATAGAATGACTACAACATACCACCCCCAAGCCAATGGACAGGTGGAAAGCACAAATAAAGTAATAGAAGCCATTCTCACAAAAACAGTGAAGGAAAACAGAAAGGATTGGTCTCACAAACTCCCTGAAGCATTATGGGCCTACAGAACTACCTGGAGAAATACTACATGATTTTCTCCCTATGAATTAGTTTATGGAAAAAGTGTCATCTTTCCTGTGGAATTTGAAATCAAAACCTTAAGGACTGCTTTAGCTGTCAACCTTGATTTGACCGATGCACAGATAGCCAGGTTGCAACAGCTTAATGAATTGGATGAAAAAAGACTAGATGCCATTCATCAGACAACTATGATTCAACAACAAAGATCAAAATGGCATGATAAAACTATCAAGCATAAGTAGTTCCAAAAAGGTAATTGGGCCCTACTGTATGACTCTTGGTTCAAAGAATTTCAAGGGAAACTACATACAAGATGGCTTGGACCTTACGAAGTAGACACTGTTTTCCCCAATGGAACAGTAAGGCTCCTCACAATCGATGACTCTAAAACACTGTTACTTGTAAATGGTCATTGGCTTCGTCTGTACCAGGGCCCCATTTCCAAGGAAGATTTTAAGGCCACATGTGTGGCAGACTCTCATTACCTCTTTTTAGAGGAGGCTCCTACCCCTCATTGCAATTAATTCTTTTTAATTTAGTTTCTTTAGTACTAGATTAGATTTCGTTTACTAATAATCCCTGTCAGGAAATAGCATGTTACAATTGATTTTTTCATAATCTCGATCAAAGACAAGGCCTACTATGAAAGGACGATCTTACTTCAAGAAGAGCCAAGCTCCCCCATTGCTGAAACACCATTGTTCAGCCATTTTCTACATTTCCTCCCATTGCTGAAACACCATTGTTCAACAATTTTCTACATTTCCCCATTGCTTAAACACCACTGTTCAACAATTTTCTACATTTTCCCCATTGTTGAAACACCATTGTTCAACAATTTTCTACATTTTTCCATTGTTGAAACACCATTGTTCAACAATTTTCTACATTTTCCCATTACTGAAACACCCCTATTCCACAATTTTCCACATTTTCCCATTGCTGAAACACCCCTGTTCCGCAATTTTCCACATTTCCCCCCATTACCGAAACACCACTGTTCAACATTTTTTCACATTTTCCACACTGCTGAAACACCACTGCCTCAGCAGTATTCTACAACACCACTCTTCAATGAACATTTCTCTATTCTTCCCCCGTTGCTGAAACACCAACTTTTCAACATTCTCTGTCAATAAGATTGTGCGCTCTCATACTACATTTTATCCTTCCAGTAAACAAATCCTTGATACAATTCCTCTAACAAATCAAAAGTCTCCACCATGGCTACTGCATAACTATTATGGACATGAACTATATTTTGTTTGAAGCACGAATCAAAAGGTAAAGATGAGGTATGTAAACTTTGTATGTAAATACAATTGAACTATAGTTAATGAGAAGATTCCAACTCATTATTACCACTCATGTAAAATCATTATGTCAGTCGTACTTGAGGGGGGGGGGGATATCGAAATCTTATACCATCATTTTACATGAATCAACCACCGTCATTCTTTTTCTTCACCATCCTTTCGTTGCTTCACTACCATTTGCATGCCTTCATCCGGAAAACTCACTCTGCATAGAAGTGGTTACTCGACTTTCTGTTGGTGCATTTTACTGAGTGGTTAGCTATGGGAGGTCCTGTTATACGGCATGAACCTGCCATGACAACCCTGTTAGAACTATATCTAGAAGTGCATCAAATTTTTCTGCAGGCAGGATGGCTCGATTATTTTTAGAGACTCCAGGGATTTGATCAACAACAGGTTCTTCAATTCACTATAAATCTTCAGGAAGATCATTCCATTGTTCAAGGGGTTTGAATTTCGGTTACAGAGGAGGATATAGCCTAGGTTTTGGGTCTCCCTACCAATGGCATTCGTTGGTTCAGCCGTAAACATATAATCCTTAATGTCCAGCAGGATTTCCTCCTGCCAGGGGAACAAATTGAGCCTAAAGGCCGAGGTGTCCGACTCAGCTTGTTGCCGCCTCCATGGCCGAAAGTTGAAAAATTCATCAAACACTACCTCACCTGTGAAGGCCGATACCAGGTAGTCTACCAGTCTGATTTTGTCCTGTTGTCTCATTTACGACACGCTAGATTGGTGAACATTCCTTATTATCTGCTTGGATGTCTTAAAAACATGTCGCATTACTGTAAAAAGGCTAAAAATACCGCCTTGTCCCTCACCCATCATCATCTCACTCAACTTCTTATCCAAAAGGGTTTTTCCCAACAAAACCCTCCACTAAATAACCCACCTATAGACCCCCAAGAAGCTGTTGAATATCCTAAAAATCTTCAGGAACAACAACCACAAAACCCTCCAGACTCCATGGAAATACCTAACATTCTTCCCACAGACCCAATCAGTCCAATTAACCTTCCAAGCCCGCCCCACATTTTACCATAATCATCCACTTCTGTTGTTCATATCCTTATAGAGGATTATGAACCAAACAATTATCCCTATCCCATCACTGAGGAAAAGTCCCCATGCAAACGAAAGCAAATTCCTTACTTTCCACCCTTTTTACAAAGAAAATGAACAAGGGTCTCAACAAGGGAAGCCACCACTGCCATTGCCCTAAATCCCCAACCCATCTAGCTAAAACCCCGTGCATCTCCAACCTCCCAAATTTTGAAATCTTTACCTATTCCACCCATGGGCACTGAAACACAAGAACCAGTGGCCTAGTATGATGCGACATCATCCTTTTCAAATCAAGTAGCTGAAACACAAGAACCAGCTACTCATCCAGTAGATGAAACACAAGAACCAACTACTCATCCAGTAGCTAAAACACAAGAACCAACTACTCATCCAGTAGCTGAAACACAACAACCAGCTACTCATTCAGTAGCTGAAACACAAGAACCAACTACTCATTCAATGGATGAAACAAAAGAACCAACTATAGCTGTTACACAAGAACCAGCTACAACTGAAACACAAGAACCAGCTGCTGATATTGCTACTAAGATATAGGAATCAGATGCCCAGGGTGCTGCAACATTACTGTCTCTACATCAAGAAGCTGAAATACAAGAATCGGCTACCGACCCTGTAGCTGCTCCAGAAGAACCAACTAGTGAGGTTGTGAATGTTACACAAGAACCAGTCACCCCTCTTCCAAAACCAACAATGGCCTCTGTCTTACAAGAAAATGATTTCCTAAGGTCTTAGTTGGAAGCCTGGGAGCAAGAGCTAGTCATGTCAAAGGAAGCCTATGAGAAGGAACTTAATTTGTACACCCTAGCTCGCATAGTGACCATGGCAGAGGGAACTACAATAGAGAATCCGTGTAGAGAGTATATGTGCAGTCAATGTGGGGACATCTATTATCAAGAAGGCTACAAATTGATTCAAATCCCAATGCCAAGAGCCTCCCCTACACTTATGACTTTTGCAGTCAAAGAAGAAGACCGTGTTGTTACACAAGAACCAGCAAGACCCTCCAAAATCAAAACTGAACCCTAGCCTACAAAAATTGTCAAAACTGAAGCTCCTATTTTTGTTAATAAAGCTGTACAAACATTGCCTATTGATGAATCTACCCCTCCTAGCGAGACCAATACCCACACCTTTGTGGAACAAGCCACTTAGACCCTACTTCAGCCTACCACTTGCAATGCTGAAACACAAACTCAGACCCTACCTCAACCTACCACTTGCAATGCTGAAATACAAACTCAACCATGGGATGAGAAGGACATAATAGACAAATGGAAAAAAGAGTTTGTTGTCACACAGAGAAAAAGTCTACAGGAACACAGACTAATCTGGATAAACCATATCTATGCAAACTGGGAAGCTTTAGAGAAAACATGTCAGGAATCTCGTGCCTATAAGAAACAAAATAAAGAGTTAAAAGGCAAATTGCTCTTGATGTTTGACATGGCACAGAAGTTGTTGGCTACAATGAAACCATCCTGCAATTACTCTCTGTTCCTCATGGAACGACTTACATTTTTTTTCAGATTAAATCAATCAAAGAAGGCAGACTCCATGCAGTGTTAAATCCAATAGATTTTGTTAAAACCTTTGTAGAAGCCCCTGCTATGGATCATCACCTCCTCTGTGAGGTATATTTTCATAATGAGGCCATCCTTGAGAACCGATAGCTTAACCTTAACCCCCTTGTCGGTGACATCCAGATTCAGGCACTTACCTCCTTCCTTAACAATCAGATTATATGGCAGGATGAATTCCTAGTTTCCAAGCATAACGAGGATAACCGCCTTCTCTGGATACGGCCAAAACCACAAAATGTTTCCACCTTTGTTACAGAGTATTATCAGTTTTTGAAGAAACCAGGGATGACCCAACACATTCAACAACTACAGACAACAATGCTTCAGGATTGTTAATAGTTCATCAAATCCACAGAGATTACTGCTCTACAAGAAAATAACATGTTTTGGCAACAATATATTGGGAAAAGACAGGAACACAATCCCTTTAGCCCCACTAATCTTGAGATAACAATCTCCAGGGTACCCAGCTATATCAAGTGTGTTCAACAATGTGATGAAAGCTGGATAGGTTATCAGTTTCATTTTCCTATCCTGTGGATGCCAACAGAAAAATATCAAGTCCATTATAAGTTTCCCAAGAAGGCCGAAACAACATCTTGGCAAAGGCTCCAACGCGTTCAAGGATTCAGAGCTCCAACAGACAACACTTTCCACAACTACTGCTTAAGTAACTTGCACACTTAGAGTCAGTATTCAGATTCTAATTCAGATTGAAGTTGCCTGAGGACATGCAACCTTTCAAGTTGGGGGGGATGTTAGGAACCTACAATGTACATTTTTGCTCACACTTTTTGCTACCATTACATCCTTTTTCCACTCACATTTAAACTTATATTATCACCTTACCCTATCTCTCCAAAGGCATATAACGTCTCTTCTCTTTACTATATGTTTAATCTTTTTTGCATATAATTTTACATTACTCTCGTACTTAACCATTGATTAGAAATCTATAAGTGCTGAAACAATTCGAACTGCAAATTAACATTGTTGTTCAAGGCTTGTTGCTGAAACAGTCAAAGCACGCAAACCCCATGGCTGAAATAGTTCATGGTCTATGATGCTAAAACAACAACTCACACAAGAGGAAGTTGTTACACTCTCCATGGTCTACGATGCTGAAACAACAACTCACACAAGAAGAAGTTGTTACACTCTCCATGGTCTACGATGTTGAAACAAAAACTCACACAAGAAGAAGATGTTACACTTTCTGTGGTCTACGATGCTGAAACAACAACATAAAGCTATTACATTGACCACAATAGCTGCGCCTTAAACCAAAATTAACCATCGCTGTCGCGTGACCACGTTGCTGAAACAGTCAGAACACAAATCCTGTTGCTGAAACAACCTGCGATTTTCGATGTTGAAACAGCATACAACAACAGTAACGAGAAGATAAATAAAGAAGACTGTTACTCCAGCCGCAACAACAACACCCCACTCAGCATCTTTTCAACTATTGTAATATCATTTTGTTATGGGAGACCAAGATATCCTATTTCAGTATAGAGATCAAATCTGACTAAGAATAGGATTCAGATGTACACATGTAATTTGTTGATAAAATTGTATCAAGGGGATTCTCCTCTTTAAATAAGAGGAAATCACCATTAGAGAGAACCTTCTTCTTGGAAAAGAAAGGATTTATAGAGAAGGACGTGTTTTACTTCAGTTTGTAATATGATACAGTTGACAGATGAATAAAAGATTGTTCTGAGAATTTCTCTCTAGTTAATTTCGTTTCAGGGGAATCTTGTGAGAAGGGAGGGCCCACCTTCTTCACAAGATTCACCCATTAGCTTTGTAGTGTGTTAGTGTTATTTTTGTTCATGCCTTGATTAAATTCTGTTTTGCTGAAACACTACTTTATTGAACTCTGTTTTGCTGAAACACTACTTTACTGAACTCTGTCTTGCTAAAACTCTGCTTTACTGGTTGTTACATTGTTTTCATATAATTCATGCTTGGGTAACTGATAATCATTCTAGTTAGCAATCCTGTTTGGTGAGTTCATGAAAGTGTGATAATCAGAAACATGTGCTGAAGATTCCTGCTTGGGGAATAGGGTCATGTTCTTTGTTAGGAGGTAGTTAGTCTCCAGTGTGTGTTAATTGTTTTAATTAGCAATGAGTTCATGGAAGTGTGATGATAGGAAACAGGTGCTGAAGATTCCTGCTTGGGGAATAGGGTCCTGTTCTCTGTTACAAGATAGTTGGTCTTTCCTTTTGCAGTGGTTTGAAGGATTTCTTTCCTAGGTTGTTATTTCTTAATGTAATACAGGATTCTTTGGATAATCATTTCTTTAAACTTTGAACTCTGCAATAGGTAGGTTTCTTTCCTGTAATTAAAGTTAGAACTTCAGTTTATTCAAGACAAGGTGTGATTAATGTATTCTTTACTACAACTCTAGTTTGCTTTTGAGATTGAGCATATACAGTGTGTGATTACCTTTGAAATAAGTAGACTTCCCTGGGTTGAAACTTTATGTAGCACTTGATTGTTTAATTAAATAAGCAATTATAGTGACCAACATTGGTGTGTGTCCATATCACTCTATACCACCACTATGAGACATTGGCTTCTCCTCCATTGCAAATTGGTTGAGTTATACATAGTATATCATGTGTAAATTATCATTCATTCATTTGGTTAATGATAATTCTTCCATTCTTTCTCTCTTGCTTATCTTTTCTTATATTTTATCTACAACTATGTATGACAATTCCTAGCTAGATATATTCTTTGTAGGTTCAACACATTTACGTGGTATCAGAGTCAAAAAAATTCTAGGGAAAATCCACACCGAATTATTTTTTTCATGTACAGAAGATTGAAAAAAGGGGAAAAATGGAATTCCCAAAAGAATTCATTCTTACACCTTACAACTTCTTTGCATGGAAGGAGAATATGATAATGCATATTTGAATAAGAGTATTGTAAAGTTTAACCATGAACACAGAGATAGAACCAACATCAGGCATAGAAAAATACAAGTATCTAAATTGAATGGATGAAGCATTCAGAACAATTTGCAGTCTCATTTCTCCTAATATCCTCTTTCACATATCTTCCTGTAAAACCCCCAATGAAGCTTGGACAACCATGGAAGGGATATTTGGAAAAAAGGATGAGATGAGGAGACACATGCTCGAGGTGTAATTTCTCACATTGGATCCAAAAATCTATGACAATATCCAATATTTCTTTACAAAATATAAGGATTTACTATCGCAAATCAAGGCTTGCAGGGTTGATAAATATGAGGAGAATCAAATGGTTCTCACCATTCTCTCCAATCTTGGTCCTAAATTCTCATTTTTTTTATCCACATTCCATTCAGGTAGATTCACCTCTGGAGCCACATGGAAGTTGCCTTCTCTTGAGAAGTTTATCGAATCTCTAACACAAGAGAAGACCAAGCTCATCAGCATGGGAAAAATAAAATGCCCAAAGGTGCATGCACTTACTATGAAAGATGGAAGTGGTCATAAATATAAAAAATCTAAAGATAAAGACAAAAGGAAAGCTCATGCAAATCCAAAGAAGGAATGGTACTCAAAACCCTTCAACGATGACTCTGAATGCAAAGGTGGAAAGGGAAGAAAAGGAGAGAAATGCACATATTGCCATAAAGGATTCCATCTAGAATTCACATGTATGTAGAAATAGATAGATATTATGACTCAAATACTTGAAAAAAACTACCTTGCAGATCGCATCGCCGAGGGTGCCAAGAAGAAGAATCCAGAAGATCAAAATCCCAAGAAAGGCAATTCTATCCATGTCTTGATTGCCATCAACTCCTCTCCCAATGCTTGGATCGAATATTTAGGAGAATAAAATCACATGGTTGCCACAAAAGAAGTATATTCTTCATTGGAATCATGAAAAGGTCCTCCCATTATGATGGGGGAAAAATATCCAGTCAAGGTCATCGACAAAGGAAGGATTGAACTCACCAATGGAAGCTTAAAGAATGTGTTGCATGTTCCCAAACTTTTCATCAATCTTCTCTCTGTGTATCAGATGAAAAATTTCGGCACCGAAAAGAAACTCATATTCACACCTGATGCAGTGGATATCTATGACATGCAAACCAATTATAGGGTTTCTACCGGTGAGGTAAATCATCAATTTAGGCTTTACACATTTTATGAATTTATTGAACTAGATTTTTCTTTACTACTTACCCATGCTGATGATAGTAGTAGGATATGGCACGAAAGGATCGGGAATTTAAATTTTAGATATATGAAATAGATCAGTAAAAAAGGATTGGTTTATGGTCCACCATACATCCATTTCTCCAAAGGAATTTGTGAGGGATGTGTTCTTGCAAAATACTCTCAAGAGAAATTCGACAAAGGAAAGACACAGAGGGATTCCTCTCCTTTAGATATGATCCATAGTGACCTCATGGGCCCTTTCCTGCATAAATCAATCAACAAAGAAAGGTATGTGCTCATTTGTTTTGATGATTTCTCATGCTTCACATGGATTTTCTTTTTTCAGGAAAAAATAAGAGATATTTCAACACCTCAAATATTTCAAATCCCTGGATGAGACACAGTTAGGAAAGAAAATCAAAATCCTCTGAATTGATAGCAAGGGAGAGTATGTCAACCATGAGATACAAAATATTTTTCATGAGGCAGGGATTTAATTGCAGCACACAGTTCCCTATACTCTGCAACAAAAAAAGTTGTTGAGTGGAAAAAAATATCTCTAAAAGAGATGGCCTCTTGCATGATATATGCAAAGTCACTTCCACAAGGATTATGGGACGAATCACTTAATTATGAAACCTGCATACAAAAAATATCTCCTTATAAATATGTCAAGGATAAGACCACCTATGAGGCTTGGAGTGGTCTCAAATTGGAAGTGACCCACTTTCATATTTTAGGTTCACATGCATGGGCTGGGATTCCCTCTTAAAAGAGGAAGGCACTTGATCCATAGAGCACATAGTTTATTTTTTTTGGATACCCTAATGGTGTGAAGAGATATAGACTCATTGATCTTTCCTCAGACTGAATCTTCATTGAGCGTGGTTTCCAATTCGAGGAAAGTGACTCGCATGTACCTCAACAGCCGCATGCAGACACCTTTGTTCTTCCACCTGTTAGAGATGATGAGCATGCACATGCCGAATATTCTTCATATTAGATTTCTGATTAAGAGGATTCAAATGATCCATATATAGAGTCAATATAGTCAGATGCAAAGTCAATGCATCCAGATGCATATGTAGAGCCAACGAAGAAGCCCAAGTGGGCCCAGACTACTCTTCAAGATGCATGGGATCTTGTTGGTGATCTAGCTGATACTAGAAGGACTCGATCCAATTTCAAGGAGAATCCTATTGCACTCACTTCCACTTAACCATTTCCACCCATGCATATTTTCTTGGTTTAGTATTTATATCCACAGTCTTATGGAGAGGTTGTTGGAAATCCCTATTGGGAATCCACCATGTAGGAGGAGTACAAATCCCTCCTCAATAACCAGACTTGGGATATGGTTCCCCTTCCTTATGGAAGGGAAATTGTCAGGTGAAGATGGGTATACAGGACCAAGAGTGCAGCAGATGGAAATATTAGCAAATACAAAGCCAGGTTAGTTTCCAAAGGCTTTCAGCAGGTGCGTTGCATTGACTATGATGAGACCTTCGCTCCAGTAACAAATGTGGATTCCATATGTTTACCACTTTCCATTGCAACAACCAGGGGATGGGAAGTCCATCAGATGGACATGAAGAATGCATTTCTTCATGGTGATCTCTCTAAGGAGATCTACATGGGGAAGCCCCATGGATTTATGCAGGATTCATCTTTGGTTTGTCAACTGAAGAAGTCTCTTTATGGCCTCAAGCAGAATCTGAGGGCATGGTATGACAATATGGACTCCTACCTACTGTCACAGAACTATGTACATTGTAAATTAGACTCGAATGTCTACATGCTCAGGACATATGATTCACTTCTACTCTTAGTTATGTATGTTGATGATTTGTTGATCATCGGTTGCTTGACTTCAATGATTGTTGCAGTCAAGAGGATTCTACTTGAAGGGTTCTTGATGAAGGACAGGGGTCCGCTACACTTCTTCCTTGGACTTGATATTAGTCATGATGCATCAAGAATCAAACTTTCTCAGGCCAAGTATGCACAAGATTTCCTTGAGATATTTCACATGACATACTACAAGTCTTCCCTGACTCCTTTCCTATCAAGAGACAAACTTGAGGATGAAGGGGACACTCCACTAGTTGACAACACACTATACAAACAACTAGTGGGGAGATTTTTGTATCTCACAGACTCCAGAACAGACCTCTCCTATGAAGTTGGTGCAGTTTCTAGGTTCATGCAGGAGCCGCATGAGCTACATTGGAAATATGAAAAGTGTATACTTCAATACGTACAGGGCACTATCACCTTTGGGATTCATTATGCAACAGACTCTACATTGGATCTCATCGAGTTCACTAATTCTGACTGGGCTAGCGATAATACTGATTGCAAGTCCACATCTAGTTACTCACTCAGTCTTGGTTCCAATATTATCTATTGGTCGAGCAAGAAGCCGGTTGTTATTGCTCTATCTTCAGCTGAGTTAGAGTACAAAGGGGTATTTAACACAACCATTCAGGCTGTGTGGCTAAAAATATTTCTCATTGTGTTGGACATTCAGTTTCATCAACCAATCGTCATCTAGTGTGACAACGAGAGCACTCTGAATTTATTCAAAGATGAAAT
Organism: Picea engelmannii; assembly: GCA_009831015.1. NCBI lineage: Eukaryota > Viridiplantae > Streptophyta > Pinopsida > Pinales > Pinaceae > Picea > Picea engelmannii. Next base: position 107,583 of record ML802740.1, on the reverse strand, counting down.
TTAGAGGTAGCAAATGAATCACATCGATATCCACATGCACTACATCCGGGGATTAGTACACGAGGGTATCATCAACCTGCATTTTTTTCCTTCAATAGAAGACACTGCATACATCTTCACTAAGACCTTCACTGAGTAGAAGTTTCATTCTCTGCGAAGTCGTCTTGGAGTGAAGGACATAGTTTCCTAGCAACTGTTAGTTCTTC
>ML802740.1:66875-97699 GCA_009831015.1 Picea engelmannii | reverse complement strand
GGAAACAATAGTGGGGGGGGAATCCCCCACACACCCCCCTATTAGGGAATGGGGTCCAAGCATGGCTGAAACAAACCTTTGAATCAGGAAAATAATCAAGCTCCATAACCAACACATCATTTACCTACACACCCAAACATTCCCCCCCCCATCTCTGTTGGGATGATCATCGACATATCCGACACCAATCTCCACATTACCTCCTCTTCATATATGTTCTATATTAGTAGGGAGTGGATACCAGTTTATGTCATTGTCACACCCTCTTCAAGGAAAAGAGAATCCTAAACGATTGCCAAAGTGGCACTTATGGTGGGCATCTCTCTATGATGTCCATCGCCCATAAATTCATGTGGGCCAGTTACTTTTGGACTACCTTATTTCATGATTGTATCCATGTAATCAAACGATATAACAAGTTCCAAATGTATGAAAATTAAGCATGAGCCCCACTTTCTCCTTTCCACCTTGTCGTCACAACTAGTCCCTTCTACAAATGGGGCATAAAACTCATGACATGCAACCCTCCATTTATAAATGGTGACAAGTACATTATTGTGGAAATTGACTACTTCACCAAATGGGCCAAATCCATTTCTACATTCAACAACATGGCAGAGATTGTGTCCCTCTTATTTTTCAACCATGTAATCACTTTCTTTTGGGTTCCCCAATAGCTAGTCTCAGACCATGGAAAACATTTTAAAAGTGAAGTATTTGTAGATATATCCTCAAACCTAGGATTCACTCACGATATCTCTTCACCATAATAACCCTATTCCAATGGTTAGGTTGAGGTTTTCAACAAAGTCCTCAAATCCATGTTAAAGAAAATAATGAAAAAGCATAAGACCAACTAGCATCACATGTGATTTTCCACATTATAGGCATACCTAACAATAATTAAAATGGTCATTGGTTTCACTCTGTTCCGCCTCATTCATGGCGTAGTAGTATTACCCATCGAGTGTGAATTCCCAAAACTCCAAACATTGATCGAACTGCTAATGAACACCACTCCCCTTGAGAAATTTCTCATTTCCTTAGAAACACTTGACAAAGATTGATAGTCCTCATTGCAAAAAAATGAAGCTGCAAAAAATGCTCAAAAGATACTTTTGATCGCCAAACCAATCTTCATTCCTTTAATGAGGGAGATCTAGTCCTATCCTATGATATCTCCCCACAATAGTTTATGCCATGGAAATTTTGAATCTCTTTGGTGTGGCCCTTTCATCATCAAACATTGCCTCACAAAGGTAGAATATATCCTTTCTTACACTAAAGGAACCCTCTGCAAGGACCCCATTAATGGGTTATACTTGAAGAGTTTTTACCCATAAATTAGCTACCCTACTTTGTTCCATATTTATATGCATATATTTTTATTTTGTATAAATTTATAGATTTTTTAAACATTTTTATACACTTCAATATCTTTCACATTTTTATTACTTTTGTTTGCTTGTTTTATCAGATGAATTATCTACTGGCATATCACATTGGTTTTGTCAACGGTGCTAGCCAATGGACTTAGAATATCACTATGATGGCTTAGACCATTTATACTCCTACACATACACTACTTCAATCCAGTGGTTTATGTAAAGGAACAAATACAAATAACCAATAACAATATGTTGTGGTGATTGGCCTCCTGACTGATGTTGTTCACTCCCACATTCGTCACCTAATTAGTGTATTCTTGGATTCCCAACTTGTTGTCATGTAGTTAAACAATATATATGTATGTGACCCTTTCTTGTTTAGAAAATACTAGCAAGTCAAACTTCTATCAAGGAACTTTGAATCAATTACATTCACACATATTCTTAGAAGTGAGAACCAAGTTATAGTTCACATTGAAAATGAAATTATAGATTGGCAGTTGTCACATTAATCAAAACCTTGTTTATCATGATTTTATCTACATATCCAAATATATTTTTTGTAGCATCACATTAATCACATATGTTATAAAAAAAACAAAAACACATAATCCAAAATACATTCAATCACACAATAACACCATAGATGAAACACCAAAAAGTGAATACATACATATACATACATATGCATACATACATACATACATACATACATATACATATACATATACATATACATATACATATGTATATGTATATGTATATGTATATGTATATGTATATGTATATGTATATGTATATGTCATCATCATCATCAAGTTTCAAAAATGGATACAAAGGGATGACCCTTGCTATCACCACACTCACATGTTATATAAGAAAACATTGGGGACACTTCCCCTATACACGTCATATACAAAATTCCATGGGCCTATCCCATATACATTAGAACATAAAAAACTATGGGCTTTGCATGTATGAATCACAATCCACATATGGTGGACCAATATCAAGAAAACCCTCGACAAGAGGTCCTCCACTGGCCGATGACCTCCCTCTCGTTGGTGACACCTCATCAATTGGAGGTCTCATGTGTCTTGTCAAATAGACCTATGCCACTATGTTCTATCGTAATAATGAGTGCCAATATGGTTCTTGATCGATGCATAGCTCCAAAACCTCCTCACCTTGGACCTCAGTTCATCGTGCCTCGGGTACCCCTAGTAACTCCTAGTCAAAATATTGTTTCATCTCATTCATATAACCTCATATCCCTAGATCTCCTCTGGAATATCCCTCACCCATAGGCCCTGCATGTTGATTTTGTTCTATCTTATCCTATGCATCATCCTAACACCATTTCCACCCACCTTGGTCCTATCCCTCTCTATCCCTTTCTAATATATCTTGTACCAATGTGACCTCAAGACCTCATGGTCCAATATATGAAAACACAAACATGGTTACTCATTAGTATTATGCTGGATAAACCCAAATCATATATAAAAATATAAAAATAGAAACAATACAAAAATCACCAATACCAATTCACCTCGTTGGTTTAAAAATTTCATAAGGGGAAGAATCATGTTTAGATCATGCTAGAAGTCCATACCTTCATATGGATAGTCCAAAATCATCTATGGGGTATACCTCCAGAACTCGTAAAATTGAGATTAAAATACCACCCTTGACCAATATGTCATCATATCGTCTCATCCACAACAATGTTAGTGTCACTGGCCTTAAAATAATCTGTAGGTAAAAGAATAATACGCACTCAAAGAATAATTTGCAGAGTACTGAGTCAAATGAAAAATCCTTGTCCTGGCCTCACATACACTGATTCAATTGAGAAATAAATTCCTCCTTCATAAGCAAGGCCTAGATGTAGTTACGACCTTGGAGCACCAACTCCATGATCATCATTTGTTCCCTTGAGATACAATTGGTCCCCAACGATCCATATATCCTCACAACCATCATAGTGGTAACCTACATCACTAACTATCAAATGTGCCTTATCTAGATCAACCCTTCGATGATCACATCATCTCCCTCATAATGGCGACCTGCCAACTCTTGCACAACCACCTCCCTCCTGTGGGGAATCACCTTTGGGACCTCTCCTCAGATAGAGAGGCCCATAATAAAGTAGATTTTAGTCTCGTCTAACATCTCCAACATATATCCATGGAACTCAAAGGCCCAGTGGTTCAGCCTCCACATCCCAACCAAAAAGGTTAACAAATCTTCATGGGAGTGCAATGGGCCACATTGCAGTAACTTGATAAGGAAAAAATTGTCCAACTCAAAGAACATTGCAATGTATTCCACCACGTCTGTTCAAAAAACATCCTAGACTATCTCCCACCATTGAATCAACATGGTGGAATAACTTGATACTCACAACCTGCATAAAGGGTGAGTCAGTCACTAATATTACCATAAAATTAATCAAATTCACATACCTTGCATGATCTACATAACTCTCATTCATATAGTCATTTTGACCTGTGGGACTATATTTCTAATAGTTGCATTGATCAAGATAATTGTTTACTATCTAGTCATGCAGACAGTTGTGCAACTGTCACCAACATTCTTGCATTGTTCAATGTGACTATTCATATAATATCCATGTTGATCAGCATGAGTGATCTTGCTTTAGTTGTGCTAAGTTCATCACACTTCATGATGGACCCACACAAGCTTCACTGGAATGTTTCTAAACACATTCATACAAACCACCTTCATACAAGTTTCCAAATGCTTCATATGGGCCACTAACATGTACAAGATTCACTATGCAGTGGACACAAGTTCATATTTCATTGGATGCATGGATTTTGATTAGGATAGTGATATTCATGATCTGAATTCTACATCTAGCTACAATTTTCACCTTGGTTATGGTACCATTTCTTGGCACAACTATAAGAAGAATTCCATTTATCATTCTTTGATTGAGGCTGAGTATCAAGGGGATACTAATGCTTCCATTGAGGCTATCTGGTTTCAGAATATCCTCCATGAACATGGAATCACTTTTCAGAATCCATCACTCATATATTGTGACAACTAGAGTGCCATACAGATCTCGAAGAACTTGGTTCGTCATTAGAAGACCAAACACATCAAGATCCACATGCATTTTCTTAGGGAGATGATTTAGGAGAAAGTCATCGATTTGCACTATTGTCCTATAGTACAGAAGGTTGTAGACATCTTCAAAAAACCCTTCATTGAGAGCACATATGTCAATATTTGGTCTCTCTTTGGGGTGTGGGACATTTCTTCTAGGGAGTCACTTAGCCCTTCTTTCTTCATCCTCTCATGGGGGGGATATTTTTCACATTGGGTTTTTTCCTTCCTCTTTTGTTTGAGGGGATATTTTGTACATGGGTACCTCATCAGACATTGTAGCTGGGACCCATATTTGCATGTTTGTTAACATTTTCCCCCAATTTACACTTAAGCGGGCGTGTTAGTGTGAGTAGGGTTATTTATCTATTTAGTTCTTTCTTATCTAGCTCTCTGCTATATCTCTCTTCACACTAGGTTAAGTTTACTTGCATAAATTTTCACTTTATCCCATATTGGTTGTGTTTTTATCCTCTTGGGTGGTAAATCATATATATAATCACCCATCACTCTCATATGTGCATCTCATTTTTCATTGTATGTTTTTCATTCTCTTGAATAGAATATAGTTTATTCTTGTTCATTTTTTATTTCTAGATTTGATTTTATTCATTCATTTGCATTCTTTGGTGTCTTTTCAGCCAAATATTACATACATTGCATTCATTACTTGTTCCCTCACACATATAAAAATTTCACAAGAACCCAAACCACTAATATCATAACCCACATCATTGTGAAAAAGAGAGAATCCTAGCCTCTTTCTCGTGACCAAAATATTAGATACAAAAGCAAGCAACCATAAAAAAAGTCTATATAAGGAACGTCATGATAACAAGACAAACACCAATCACCCTAAGTATAGGAAACTTCATACTATCTAAAGAAAAAATAAAGGGAAAGAGAGATTCCTGAGAGTTAAAAAAATTGAAAGGGAGAATTGTCAGGCATTTTAGTTTGACTAAATTCTGAAGCATTTATCTATCAATCCAGGGTAATTAAACTTATGAGATGAAAAAAAAATATGTGCATGCCTAGTTCATTGATAATTTCTAATTCTAGAAACTAATACATCTAATGCAAGATTAAATCAAGGAATTTCATATTTTAACCCACACTGAAGGTTATTCTCTAGACCAAGTGACTTATATGGCCTTCAATTGGTAGAAACATTAGTATTGATTGAAGCACCAGGTGCTCATAGTCTATTCACTCCAACAGTGTTAAATTCAAACGAGTCACCTAAAGTTGTGAGTCATAAACTGGTTTTAATCTAGATGAAAAAGTACATAAAACAAATTTCTTCGTAAAAGGAATAAACTAATCTATTTCAAGAATTACACGTGATTACATGAATTACAGAGTTTCCTGTAAATTCACAAAATTACGGGAATGACCTATGACTATAGAATTTCCTGCAATTTTGGAAAATTACAAGAATTGCATGTTCATATAGGAAATCACAGGAATCTACCTTTGATTATGGGAAATTACAGAAAATAAAAGAAATTGAAAAACAAACGAATTCTATTTCAAATATCTAAAACAATTAGCAAAACATAACAGGGGGACCTCCAAGGATATGCTGCCGAGAAAAATTAGAAGACTAAGAAATCACTAACACCATGAACAAATCATAAAAAATATGTGTATTCAATGGTTTTAAAATTTACATGTTACAAAATAACTCTCTCAAGAGTAATATCGATTCCATTTCTCCCTCTGTTACATTGTTTGACTTTTATTTTATAGATTTACATGGAAAAATCAAGTATGCTTAGAATAACATTCTATTTCTAAATATGTGCAAAAATTACAGCTAAATATCGTATTGAGCATGAGGGATAGGAGATCCATGATTTTCGTTTGTTTTTCCCTTGATTTTCCGACTGATAAATTGATCCAACCTCCTACAGCCTCGAATCCCATCTTTAGCTCATCACTTGGCATACGTTTGACTAGAAAAGGTCACAACAAGAAATCTAGGATAATCTACTTTGAAGAAACACACATACAATCCATGTCATTCACTTTCTGTGGAATCTGTATAATTTTCACCTAATTGGGCATATTTTTCACAAAACCCATGTCACAAAATCCCCTAATTCATCCTCATGAATCGAGAATTTACATGTAAAGATCACTTTCTATTTGGATGCTTCTAATTTTGACTGAAAGGTTAATCATGAGCTAGAGGTGGCCACACTAGAACTGGGTACAAATTGGATAATATAAAATCATGTCAATGTGTCTCAAAACAAATCCCATGTTCTAGAATTTCACCTTAAGTTGTGTAGACATGTCAACCTTGGAATTCATTTTCTCTTTGACTGTAGGAAATTTTTGTGTAAACCATCACTAGTAAAACCAAGCATAATTCTTCTTAATTTATTAAAAATAAAGGAAATAAATTATAATAGACAACCTCAATATATGGAATGGTGTTTTTGTATATCCATGGAGGGATATGGTTAAAAATGGTGATGAATGGTGAAAGGATGATGCAAAAATGAATGACTTGACCAGTGAAAATATGACAAAATGGAGACCCAACATCTCCCCCATGCCCGATAGTTTTCATCTCCTCATGTAAAAGAACGGATGACCTCACAATTGATCCATTTTAACTGAATTGAATGTTGAAATATTTTGTCACCCAAATTTTGATAACCGACTTGTTGTAGTAGTCTTGTGTAGCCATTATATCTCAAACTAAAAATTGGTTTTCTATGAAATTTGGTGAGTTTGTTGGTATCACCCTTATTCTTCTTCTCACCAAAAATAACAACCAAAAAATTTATAAATGTTGAGAAAAAATAAAAATGTTTCAAGGTGATGGTGGTTGATTTCTTGAAAAATATAAATTGGGTTTTTCTTGAAATTTTTTGTGTTTATACATCATACCTTGATACATTTATGGTCTAAATTTTGGGGCCAACGGGTTCACAGTTTGGGAGATATTAGAAAATCTTTTTTTTCTCTGATTATGGAAAAATGGCATTGACTGTAGCTTTGATCAAGGGTTGAGCTAATATTCTTTTAACTATGTTTCATGGATGAATATACTTGTATATCAATAAATTCAATCAAATATAAGTACATTAAGCTCAATGTGTTGAGGTACATAAAACATATGTTCAATGTGTTGAGTGTTCTGCTTTGATGGCTCTACTTTAAATGCTTTGTTTGTCATACCTTATGTCTGTAGAACAAAATGCATCATATTCTTTGTTTTTCTTCTTTTATCTTCAGATTTTATGAGATGCTTTTTATGAAATGAAGTGATGATGGAAAACTCTATCTTGCCTCTCTTAAACTTTTTCATTGGATATTGTCACGATGAACACATTTATAATTTAATTTCTTTCAACATAAGTGATGATATAATTAAAATAGTACCACATTGGACTATGCTAGGTCATGATGGAAACGACAAGAAAGTGATTTTACATTGGTATGGTACATGGTGGTGTATGTGGTAAAGGAAATAGAAAGCATGAAATAAAATGGAAATATAGGATATAGTGATTATCCATAAAAAAATTCCTAATTTAAAAAAAAATAAAAAATAAAATCTCGTAACTTTATTTTACCTAGGTTTACCTTTGCAACAACTCAGATTGGTACTAATGGAGATGTAGGTTGAAGTATGAACCATAAGAGATAATGTAATCTGAAAATGATATGTACTATGGAACCAAAAGAACACTGGAATTCTGTATGTTGAAAAATAATCAAGGATGATGAAGATGTGCATTCTGGACTACTAGAAAAGTTGATCTTATGACTTTTGATTGCTTTTTTTTTTCTGAACATACTTATTGGACATGTCAAATAAGAAATACTACTATTGGATTGGATTGTTTCTTAAAACAAGATTGATTTGCAATCTCTTATTGGGACAATATATTGACATGATGCTATAGGAAATTAAACTACTACTTTGAATAAAAATGATGCAAATTTTTTACTCAACTTGAATATCGTTCCATCTTCATGATATTATATTCATGATGCTTGTTGTCTTTTGTATATTGACTTTCTTTCTTGGATTGTTTAACTTCTTTCATGTAATATTTAATTGTTTTATGAAAAATTCTAACCCTAATATATTTGCAGGTATTTGAACATAGAATCACAAATTTGTAGGTCTGGAAACTATTGTTGGTATGCCTCGCTTGAATTTGACCCTTTTTCCACACGCTAGAGATTCTATCTTTGGGGAGCATTCTTTATTAATTACCAGAGACTGTTAGAGAAGGATGGACATGGATGAACTGATATAAATCTATATTTATACTAAGATGTATGATCATTTCTATCCATGATCAGTTTATTGAAATTCTTTTAAATTTTATGTTTGAAAGAGAATACAAAAACTTTCACAATTCATGTAATTTTCCTATAATTACTAGAAATTGGAATTATCGACTTGTTGATGAATTATACCCTCTAGTAACCTAGTTTTCAAGTAGAGTTCATGCTCAGTTATGCTAATAACCTAGTTTTCACAACTAAGCTTTATTTTTGTCTTTACTTTTTCTTTATTTATTTTTCTACACTATCCTAATCTTCTTGAAAAACAAAAATCTCTTTCAAGTGTAGGAATAATTCTAATGCATCCATTCATGCAAAAATATCTATGTTAAACTCACATACAATTCTAAAAAAATTATCTTAATGAATACCATGACATGAGAGGGCAACTGCTTTTGTAGAGATAGTGCCAAGAATTGTTGTAATATGAAGTGATGCTACAGACTAATGATTGTTTGAAAACAAACTTCAATATAATCCTTATTTCATTGATTTCCTACAGTTTTCATGTCATAAATTTCTTTATAAAATTGATCATTATGTTTTTAAGTACACAAGGGATCCAGTGATAAACATCCAAGAAAATATTCAATTTTTGGCTCTAGTATTTTCTTCTCATCATATATTATACATCAATCATTGATCTTGTCTTCTTTTTTATGACGATTAGAAGAAAATTCAATGTCCTCCTATTTTGAGGTCTATTCATGGATCATCTATTCATTGACCACTTCATGATGTGCAGATTCACCCCTAGTAATGAGTCTAAACTTTGATAGGTATTTGAGAAAATACTTGTAGCAACACATCCTCCCTTGCTCGAAACATTTCGGAGCATTCTTAAGTTCATTTGGATATTCTAGAGATACTACTCATGAATGGATTAATGTATGGGGGGTTATTATAAAAACAAAGACTTGTCTTCCTTAAAGAAATAAATGAAATCAGAAATATACACACCACACCAAATAAAATTAAATAAAAATTTGATCATGTACTCAAATTCCCTCATGCTACTAAGACCTTGGTGTCACCAAGTTGTCTATTGAAATGAGTTAGCTCTTATTTCCATGAAAAAAAAAACTTGCATAAAAGGAAACACACTTATAGTGATAACATGATGAGGACTTGGAGAAACTCACTAAAGTGAATGTGCAGGTTCTGACATCTCGTATTACCATTTCTCCTCCTCCAAGTCACAAATGTTGGTGCAAACAAAATTGAAAAGAAAAAGATAAAAAATGAAAGAAATAAACTACCAATGCTCTAATACCTTAAGCATCTCCCCAACAACAATTGGAAATTGTGTTGTCATTGATGTCAAATGTGGAAAGTCTTGGATTTCATTAATGTCACAAGTAGGGGGAGACTGACGATTGTCAATGATTAAGGAAGGAATATTATGATGCCAGGTCCAAGTTTCTAACCTGAACCATACATGACTCTGAGGAAGATACATGAATAAAGTTGAGAAGGTTCATGCACACACACACATGTGTGTGTGTGTGTGTGTGTGTTGATTAAATTTAGAAGAGATCTCTGCTAGGGTGCTCAAAGACCAGGTTGAAGAAGATCAAAGGAAGTTGTGGCTTGCACTGATTAAATTCTAGTGAAGGTTCTGTGAGTAGAGAAATCATGATTCATTGATCGTTGATAATTAAACAAGATCAACTATCCAAACATGAAGATAATGAAGAAAATGCAAGAGATGATATCCCACATGCATAAGGGGAATAGAATTTGATGAGTTTATAATGAAAGAGTGAAGGCTCTTAGTTCAGATGCAAATGAAAGATCCATGGAACCGTGTGGAAGGAGTTAACTTTTAGTGCCAAAATTTCCATTTGTATGTTAATAATGAACAACCAAGATTAAATCTTAGATCTAGATCTAACCAAATCCAAGGCCAGAAGCAGTCTTGAATTTAGAATCCAATGCGATGGTGAAAGGATTTCATAGTTTGAGTTTTCAAAGTGTTTATCTCATGCCATATTGAGACACTCCAACAGAAGAAGCTTTGAATCAACAGGGACTATTGATCTATCAAAGAAATAGTGAATACATATGAAATGTTGATTGGATGGGAAGGAATCCAAATGATTGTGAGATATCTTAGATACCATGTTATGTCCATGTCAATGAAATGACACCCAAAACCTGTAGAAGGGGGCGTGTGAAGGACATGAGAGAAAAATAAGTTGTAGATAATAAATGTCACATCATATGCCACATGTCAAACTTCATACATAGCCATGTAAATACTAGGATGATTCCACGAAAGTAAGAAAGTCTAATCCATTGACTGGACCATGTGTCATAAGCATATTGGGTCACATACGAAGGTGACGGGAAGTATGACGATGAAGGAAACATTGAATTAATATGAACCATTAACCTCTTGAAGCCATTTCTATCGGTGGAGGAATAATAGAAGAGTAATTTTCGCTTCAATACAGAGGTATCGAAGAATATTTCATTCCTAGCCTTGATTTACATGTCAAAAATCCATAGCTATAAGAGAGGAATATTGACAGAGTAATTTACACTCAGAAGCAAAAGCATCAAAGAATATTCCTTTTCTTATATCGATTTTCATGTCGAAGGTCAAATTTGAAAAGGTTAGGGGTGAGTATTCAAAGCTTATCAATCAACATTCAAAATATTGGGGAGGTTTCATGACTCTGATAGTAAGGGTATCTAAGAATATTCCCTTCATCAGGAAAAGTGTTATCTCAAGAAAAGGAATAATGAACACATGACAAAATATTTGAAACAGCATGGACCAATTAACGTCAACCAAGTCATAAGATTGTTATCATGTTAAAACAATGATGCAATCAACACCGTTGATCTATCAAAGCTATAGCAAGAAGATCTGGATCATCCATCAAAGTGGGAGTAATGCAGAAATCTAACCTTTCATTGGAGGAGATATCAAGAGATATGTATCATCCATCGGAGAGGCTCTAGTTGGAATAGATTGGTTTGTTGCAATGGAGGTACTCTGATGAAAGAGCTTCAAGGAGCAATATGGACCATTGGTCAATGTGCGAATGAAACATGATGACAACCATAGATCTATGTGGGTCCCACCTGGCTAGATTACAAAAGGTCAAAGGGACAAAATATAACCATTGTGCATGTTGAGGGAGTGGCAATGGGAGCCATTAATTTCAGACTGCGAGGATTGTTGGATCCATCGCAATACTTATCATCAGAGTAGAGTTGATAATCCAAAGACAAAGGACTCTGAGAAGAAACGACAATCGTTGATCAATGATTCGATGGTTGAGGTAGTGTTGAGTGTTTCAGACTCCTTGTGGTCCCGATAAACATGATCGTATATCAATGGTGGATATTAAATGGAGATATAAATATGACGCTACCTAAGTGATGAGGTCCCAAGAGTACGATATCCTGCTGGTACTGATAAAATAAATATAAAATAAACATAGGAGATTGATTTGAGATCCTGATTGGATGGTATCTGAGTATCGAATACCAATGAAATAATTTTTGTGTGATAGAAGTAAGCTAAAGACCATTTTTTCATGGATATTTTGTTTCCCAACTTGATGGAGAATCAATGGAACTGGAGCCAACATATTGAATATGATTTGGTTGAGAACAAATACTTGGCATATGAGCTTGAATATATAATGATGATCAAATCATGTTGAAAGTGAGATGAGTTTGGTGTGAAGAAGTGAGGCTATGAGGTTTGTATGGAAGCACAAAAGAGATGAGGAAGATCTAAAGCTTGATGACACAAAATATGAATAATTCTAGAGAGGTATTCTAAAGAAAACTACGAATTAAAAGAATTACAGGTTGGTAGGGTGGAGCAAGGAAGGGTATTGGTGTCCCCTATAGGTTGGTGCCTATGAAAAATAATTCTGTGGGTTTTCACCCATTGGATGAGTTGGTGCTCAGTAAGGGATTGGTTTCCCATGCAGCTTGTTTCCTACAAAGATTAATGTATATTGGCGTCTGTTGTAAATTGGTGATTACAATTTTTTATAAATAATTTTTTTTGGTTTTCTCCCATTTGGGTTTCCACAGTAAATCTCTGTGTATTGTGAATTTGTAATGATACAAATGCTCAAAATATCATAAAATAAGAGAAGTACATGCCATGTACAAAATGTGAGCATGGATCACAACTCTAATATAGATAAGTTACACAATAACTTATTAAAGAATAGGGGAACCCCTTCCAATTAAGAAAATACCATTCATAATTCACATTTGACTTCCCACAATAATGAATACATGATCTCTTATATATAGTTGTGCACACTTACACATGAAGCCCCTTTACAAATAGGTCGACCCTATTATATATATATTTACACATTACATGTACATTTAGGCCCATATATTCCCCCCCTTGGGGTCATAGCATATACATGTATCCATATATATGCCCCCCTTGGGTCGTAATATAGTACCCTCCTTCAAAAATATTTGTCCTCAAAGCTTTTCCATTAAAGGATTCACATGTGGTGAAACCAAGTAATATGATTTTCTTATGTGCTTGCAATCTAATTTCCATTGATAGTGATCCATCCATCCAAAATCAATTATTTTTGTTCATAATCCTTGGTGTTTAGTTGTTTCATGATTTTCTTTCCCTTGATTCCATGTATCGTTGTTGAAGCTTCTCCAATTTGTAGTCGATGTGGGTATATGATAATATATTGTGTAATAATGTTTTTGTGATGAAATATTCCATGAATATTGATGAGTATTCCATATTATTCCTTGATAATGTTGATATCGATCCTCTTGTCTTCCTTGAAATATTTCTTGGTAATGATGGTGTCGATATGGCTTGACATTTGATGGTTTTTATTCATTCTGCACACCCATTTCATCTATCTTATTTTCATAGATGTTGGCATAGGGGCAGACCAAAGGTTCAATGCTTTCAACAAAACACCAATAAAACCCTAAATACTATCCCTTTCGGCAACACCTGTGAAGTAGATGAAGTCTCACCTGAGGTAGAGGTAGGGGGGGTTGCAGAACTCAAGTGTCTATAACCTATAAGGGACACAGATTTGTGATCACAATACTTAATAGAGTACTTAGCAATTATCATTCATCAGTCTTTAACCCTTTATTCAAATCATGGTTAAAACCCTAATTACATATCAACGCAGTATTCATCAAGATCAATCATATCTAATCATCAAGAACATATCCTTACAACAAATCTAGTATTCATTTAGATCATAAGAACTCAACATTCATAGATCTATCTATCTTACATCAAGATTAATGCAATAAGAAAATATAAACATATCATCAAGAACACATTTCACAAAGAACATCAAGACATGATATACGTGGTTCACCCCAGTGTGGGGCTATGTCCACCAGCTCTTCTTCTCTTATTTATTATCTTCTTCCAATCTTCTTACATGCATAGAGCCACACAACCAACTCCGTAAAGGACAAGAGATTCATGTTCACCTTACCAAATCCTCCTTCCCTAAGTTAGGTCAAGGCACAAATCCTCTTACAATCACTTGCACTTAGATCTGCAAGTCTTAACACATAGTATGCACAAAGAATTCACAACTATTTTCACTTAGCACATTGGCCTCTTCTTACATCGCCTAGATACTTACTTATACTTTACAAAAGGGGCCTAAACATGGGTAAAACCATGGGCTGAAATCCCATACCTGTTACATAAACCCTAAACCCAAAAATCCTATAGAAGGGGGTGAGATCCCACAATCTCCACTTCACCTGGGTGATTTGTCTTCGATCAACCCTTTGAAGTCCCAAAAATGGTATAACACAATCAAGGTTCTCCAAAACTTGGTTGAGGGCCAACATGCCCCCAACACTCCCTTGTGACTTGTCCTTAGTCACTATGATCTGGGAAACTATGCTTGGAAGGCCTCAAGATTTTCTCAAGCTGCCTCGACTTGCTGCTTCGCCAGAGCCTCCTACTCGGTGAACTCCTGGATGAATTTCTCGGTGATAGGCCCTTCTAAGCATTGTTCCACTGTGGTGATCACCTGTTCCAACTGTGCACCTTGTCCCTCGATCTTCTCAAAAAGTGTATAGGCTTCACCCTATACCATTTGGAGTCTTTGGGTCACTTCCATGACTCTACTCTAGATGGAATGGACCTGTTACTGAATTGTGCATTGTTACTGTGACCTATTCATCTTCTCTACTGGTAAAAGCAGTTTCAATTTCTCTTGCATTGTCGATGCTTGTTTCTTTGCTTCCTGGAGTTGTGATTCTAATGTTCTTAGTTTTGGGTCAACTGCAAGGTGCTCATAGGTCTGTGCACTTCGCTTACTGAGTTTCTTTAATTATAACGCCAATTCCTTTATTCTTTCAACTGTGCTCCTGTTATTTTCTTCCCTCTGATCTCCCACTTCCTGTGAAGTGCTCGACACTGCTTGCAATTCCAGTTCTGCTACTCTTGCTTGGATCTGTTAAATGACTTCAACAAGCTTCCCTACTTGGCTCTCAACTGAATCTTCTTCTATTTTTTCCAATACTGACACTGAGAAAAGTTCTCAAGTGACTGCTTCTCTAATTCCAATCTACTCCGCGAGCAATTGATATTTCTCTCTCTGGATCTGCTCTTTGTCCTCTTCAAGCTTCACTTGGAGGTCATCTTTATCTTGCTGCACAAACTGACATTTCTCTAGGGATTCCTTCTTTGTTTGCTTCAAGGCCTCTGTGGCATGTAATTTTTTCTCTCGTACTCGATGAAGGCGAGCCTTTGTCGCATCTCCTAGTCTACATAGTTAGGCAGGCTCATCTCCTACTTCTATTCCCCCTGATGACAACGACGCAGTAGACACTGTGCAGCTTGAATAGAGAGCCTATTATACCCCTTTGAGCTCCACCCCGATCCTGTCATACATTGTCTCATGTTTGGCTTTGTTTCGCTGCAAAATTTCCTCCAAGGTATCTGATATAGCTGCCATGATAAGGTCAATATCATACACCATAAGTATATTCTGTAACTGAGGTTTATCCGCGCGACTCTTCTTCCATTCTAAGGGGTTTCTTTGGGGAAAAAATTATTTTCTTTGATGTCTCATCCTCTATAAAGGGGTACTTAGGTGGTGTCACTTTTCTCTGTTCCTACTTGTCTTCTTCCCCTTCTTTGTCTTGGCTTACTTCATCGTTTCCAGGCGAATTGGACATAGTCTTCTCCGATGCGTTGTTTATTTCCTACACCTGTTCCTTCTTCTTCTTCTTCCTTTCATTTCTTGGTCCATCATACTCTTCTCAGGTGACTACACGACTTTCAATGAGGTCGGGGGTGGAGAGTTCTATCTGTTCAACTGGTACAATAAATTCTATAGGCCATTCCTTGGTTATTTCCTCCATATATTCCTCGGTGATTTTGTAATAGAACTAGAGCTCTTCCTTGTGTTTGTCTCCATGCACAGTGATATATATGAAATGTTTGTCTGCATGGAACTTCACTAGTGGCTTGAACCGATGGAGTGTATTCGGAGTCATTCGAGGGAATGAAACAATGGCTTGCGTGAGTTGTAGATAGTAAGTGTCGAAGACAATGTTTGATTTCCACTGCTTCTCCATATCACTCGAGTACCACAAGGTAGTGAAAATCGCAGCCAATGGTTTGAACAGCTCGACTTCCAGGAAGGTCACTCCTTCTAGCATCTCCCAAGTGAAAAAGGAAACAAGGATAATCAACCAACTAAAGTGAAACTCATAACCCTAGTCTAGTGCTTTGCAGCAATATTTCTCCAACTGTTTGATGAGGTAGCTCACCTAGTTCATTTTTATCCCTTCAACACATTTTCCTGTGAGGTCGACGACGAACCCCGTGACCTCCATTGGTCTATTCTTCCTGATGATCTTACCAGTGATCAACTAGAAATCTAGGTGCACTGCATCATTTTGGATGGAGGATACCTTGTATCCTCGCTTCCCTTTCTCCACATCACCATAGGTGTCTTTTATTCATTGCACCAAGGCACGATCTGCAACCTTCCCTGGGTAGAAATCCTGAGGGTCTGGTCCCTGCATGCTCAATACAATGATCTGGTGGATCAACGTCATATCTACAGTGATGCTCCTATCCAACCAAAGGTAACCTGTTAGAATATAGAAGATGGTGTGCTCGTTTTACCATTGATGATACCCTCATCACCCAACCATAGGCCAAAGCCACCCTCTGAGCACCTTAACCTTGACTGAGAATTCCTCCAAAAGAAAACCCTAGGCTAGATAGCCAAACAAAGGGTAGCACACCTTTCCCCAAGGATAGTGCATCACAAAAGACTGATCAGATAGTCCAAACCCTAGCCAAGAGATAGTCAAGCCAATACTAGAAACTTGTTGTTGTTGCAGCTGCACCTATATCTCTCCTCCACACGTGCACACCAAATTGGGAACTGCAGTGCGCACCAAACTGCGAACTGCAATTTTGAGATGCTGTCAAATGAGAACTGGTGCCCTGTATTTATACTGGTTCTACCAGATTTGTTGGGGTCGAATTATCCTTCTGGGTACATGTATGTTTAGTATATTATTATTATTTCTGGTCGAATTCTTCTCTTGGAGGCTAATAACCTAATATAAATTATCTTCTTGAGCCCACAAGACTTCTAGGGTTATTAGCCAACTCATTAGGGTTTTCTCTTGCTTCTCGAAGTCTTATATTCTCTCCAGGTTTACATGTGGAGGTAAGTTCCTCCCATAGCTACCATAATATCAACACTCCCTCCTAGCTAGGGAGGTATTACAAGTAGTGGTCTTGAGCACAAAAACATACCATTTACCCGGTAGCATCAATATAGTCGTCTAGACTATCTCATGACTAGATCATGAGCATCACCATCACCATCAACTGCATCATCTCTCGAAACCATACTTTGTCTAAGTAATTAGACATGATGTTAGATAAGTCACTCACACCATAGAGTGATACAAGAGCCATTCTTATAATCTATAAGAGTAAATTCTCTGAACTATTTTTTGTCTACAAAATCTTTGTTCATCATTCGTCTAGATGATAATTATCTCCAATAAACTGTTGATAGTCTTCAAGGCAATTATAACAAGGATAGAACAAAACTGTGTCTATTCATAGTAGTACATAACTACAATATAGTGGTACACTACCACACCAAGTAACACATAATTACTTGATCAACAACGTATAGTCACGAACAGTGGAACATATCCACCACAATAGTCTTCATTTATTGTCTTACAGTCTACATAACAAACATCTAATATAAACCTGCATAGAAACAATGTTATGATATAAACTGATTTGTCTGGGCCAATCTTTCACTCACATTTGTGAGCTCTGAAAGAATATCTGCCTCAAAATTGTGGATCATATCAACCAAAATAGTATATCTCTACTATCTGGAGACAGGTAGTCTCCATAAAAATCATCTAATGCCATCCTGCATTGAAAATATTTAAAAACAAACTGAATCATCTGGGGAAATATTTCACTCACATATGTGAGATATGAAATAATATTTTCCCTCAGTTTAGAACATCAGCAATGGGTTATCTTCCCTAGTCTTCTCAAACAAGGAAGAATGATTGTTTTTGATTTATGATCCTGGACCATTCCTCACCCTGGGCCATTCTTCCTACACTAGTCAAAGTGCACCCTAGACATAATTTATAAACCCTAAGGAATGTTTGGACCATTCCCCACCCTGGGCCACTCCTCCTACACTAATCAAAGTGTGCCCTGGAGAGAATGTCCAACCCTAAGTAATGATTGTCTGGACCATTTCCTCCTTTAACCATAAGAGGAAAAGATTGTTCTGCATCAACCTCCAAAATGGACCATTCCTCATGTTAACCACAATGAGAAATCGTTGTCCGGCGAGGTGGGCTAGTCTTCTTAAGTAACCCTCAAGAAGAGGGACTGCCCTAGACCACTCCCAATACTAACCACAATGGGAATTCATTGTCTATGATACATTAGCAATCATACTACTTCCTATTTTAACCACAATAGGAAGTCACTATCAGTCAGAAATCTCAATCCACTTTCCGAACAAGAAAGCATCTGTCCAAGATGGACTATTTTTCAAATTTAAGGATGAATGTTTTCAATAATGTTTTCAGTGCTCCCTCCTAACTTAGAGAGTCATTTCTTCCTTATTTAATAAGAAGTAAGTTGTTTCCACGAGCTCCAGCTTGAGTACGCAAACTCTTTCATCTTGGATAGAAGATTTAACAGAATGTCTGCTTATCTTCTCATCTGTGGAGATATGTATTGGAGAATCATTTTCTCCTTTCTGGAATTCATCATGGATAATGTAATGCTTGATTTCAGATGTACTTTAGTCTGGAACACTGTGAAGGTTTCATGTAGATCTGAAAAATAGAGTATATCATAGTTGGAAAGCTAGAACATATCTATGTGGCACTTCTTCTATCATCATGAGATCTGATCTACTAAGTAGTCATCTTTAAAGGAAATCTTCACCATGCTTCTGTTGTGCACTGGAGGTTTCCCACCAAGTTATCTTCTTCTTATCTGCATACAGGAGTCTCTTTCTGGTATGCCTCAAAGTCTTGAGATTGCTCTTCATACGCTCTTTATTCAATTTCTCTGGAGAACATTCTTTGCATTCATCTGATGTAGAATTCCAACTCATGGATGTTGCGGATGATACAATGACTTATGTAGAGATAAGTCTGGTTTAATGGAACAAGTAATCATCATAGTCTTCTCCCTCCATCTAGGATAACTTCTAGTTTTGGATCTCGCAATGCTTTCATTCATAAGTCTTTCATACACTGTTCTTCATCACGACTTTCAGTTTCTTTGCTTGATTGCTTTCATTGAGTTCATATTAGGCTGGTAATCTTTTGATTTTTGATACAGTGACTGGTTGTTCTGACTTCTCTTTCTTTATTGGAATCTTCATGTTCTTCCTCATGTTTATCTCTTGGGACCATGGAGTAGGCTCCATTCCCTAAATATTCCACTTCTTCCTTTCATCGTAGGATTACAAATCTCGATGGACAACCAGGAATACTTTAAGGCTTCTCTTCGAAGAAGTCTTCTTCTGCGGTTGAACTGAACACGTACTGAATTTCATGGATGCTACCAAGGATATATATATTTCATCATCTTCAATGAATCATAGGATTAGCTCCATCCTAACCCTTTCTTCATGTAAGAGTGCATATAATCAGCTCCCTCCATCTGACAGAGTCCATGCTTCCATCTGCATCCTTATTGTCTTCTGCAATGTCTAATAGAGTCCATGCTTCCATCTTGTTTTCTACTACAAAATGTCATAAGTCTTTTTCCAAATTCTTCTCAATTGCTGACTTATTTTTGTTGTTGCTTCTACTGAGTTTATTCATGATAGCTTCCACATGATTTGTATCTTATCTTTTCATGTGTATTATATAATGATATCCATTTTCATCTTGTTTGTTCTTTCATAGGTATAGTTCTTCTTAGAACACATTATCTTCCAAGAGATAGATATACAAGATATGTATAGGGACGATGCAAACAAGATATGTACAAGAAATAAGAAGAGTGTTGTTACCTTTTTAGAACAAGAAGTCTCTTCCATCCTACTTAGTCTTCTTTGTAGGTTCCTTTTCTTCAAAAAATGATGCTTCATGTTTCTCTTTCCTTTTCTTTAGTTCGGGACATTGATTCTTGTAGTGACCATACTTTTGACAGTTGAAGCATTGTACTTTTGAAATGTCTTTCTCTTGATTTGGCTTCCTTCGTGAACCAAACTTCCTTTTGTTCCTGAAGTTCTTGAATCTTTTTGTGAAGGCTTGATCATCGTACTTCTTTTGGGGTTTCTCTTTTTCATTGATCCTTGATTCTTCTTGAGCACAAAAAGTCCAAAGCTCTTCAAATGTCAAGTACTCCTTTCTTGTGTTCATGATTGCGACAAATGCATCCCATGTCTTGGGAAGACCATTTAGTACTATGTTCACCAATTCCTTCTCTGAAGTAATCTCTTCAATAGCTTATAGTTGATCTCTTAACTGGGAGATCCTTACAAAGTATGATGTTATGTGGTCATCCTCATTCATGTTCATGTCACGGAGCTCATTCTTCAGACTCATAACTTGTCCGATGTTTCTGACTGAGAAGAGATTTGTTAGGGCTTCGTACATCTTCTTCGATGAGTCAATATGGGAGATGTAGGGTATCAAGTGGTATTTTATAGAATCCACTATGATACTCATGGAATTGATGTCAACATCTTTGAACTTCTCCATAGCTTCAACATTCTGTGGTTCCTTCTCTTCTCCTTCTTCAAACTATGGCTTCACGATCTTTCCTTTCATGATATCCAACACGTTATTATTGGAAAGGATGAGGTTAATCCTTTTCTTCCATGCTCTAAATTTAGAGGCTCCATCTAACTTGTTCTCAGACTTCATAGAGTTTTTCATGGCTTACTTGACTTGGTCAAATCCTAGATTTGACCAGAAATTTAAACTTCACATCTTGGCTTGCTGAGAATGTCAGGAGATGTGTTAGGCTAGAGCGCAATGATCTATCTGAAGATTAGGTCAATCCATTCACTTAAGGTGCCTCAACAAGAGGATTATGGTTTCTGCAACTACTCCTGCTAGTAACCCTAATGGCAGTGTCTTGGAAGCTACTTCTGCTAGTAACCCTAGCAGCAGTTCCTCAATGAGCTCAATATCTAGCGGCTATGATTCCTTCCAACGTTTTAGACTGACTGAAGGGGGTGTGGGCCCATAAATTGTTAGAATATAGAAGATGGTGTGCTCGTTTTACCATTGACGATACCCTCATCACCCAACCATAGGCCGAAGCCACCCTCCGAGCACCTTAACCTTGACTGAGAATTCCTCCGGAAGAAAACCCTAGGCTAGATAGCCAAACAAAGGGTAGTGCACCTTTCCCCAAGGATAGTGCATCACAAAAGACTGATCAGATAGTCCAAACCCTAGCCAAGAGATAGTCAAGCCAATACTGAAAACTTGTTGCTACTGCAGCTGCACCTACAACTCTCCTCCACACATGTGCACCAAACTGGGAACTGCAATTCTGAGATACTGTCAAATTAGAACTGACGCATTGTATTTATAATGGTTCTGCCAGATTTGTTGGGGCAGACTTCTCCTTCTAGGTAC
Organism: Picea engelmannii; assembly: GCA_009831015.1. Taxonomy (NCBI): domain Eukaryota; kingdom Viridiplantae; phylum Streptophyta; class Pinopsida; order Pinales; family Pinaceae; genus Picea; species Picea engelmannii. Next base: position 75,707 of record ML802740.1, on the reverse strand, counting down.
ATGTCTGTTCAATATATTGTTATTATTTCTGGCTAACTTCTTCTCTTGGAGGCTAATAACCTAATATAAGTTATCTTCTTGAGCTGACAAGACTTCTAGGGTTATTAGCCAACTCATTAGAGTTTTTTCTTGCTTCCTGGAGTCTTTTATTCTCATTAGGTTTACACGTGGAGGTAAATACCTCCCAGAGCTACCATAATATCAACATAACCGCCATGGTCGCATGATAGAAGGAGTTTAATGCACACGTTAACCTCTTGATGTCTTCCAAAGTGTGGTATCTTCATCACATTAAGGATTTTTTATCTTGTGATGTCCATGGTCCATGGCTGGGGGAATATCTTCAGTTTTTTCCCCATCGTATTTGTCAAGTAGTTATGTGGTGTGATCATTCCATCATTCTTGTGATATCCTAAGTTGAAATCATTGATCTTGAGCGTCATAATTCATCCCAACTGCGGTCCAACTACGTGTATCCCATTCAGGAGGTACACAGTGATACATTTATAGTATAAATCCCTCGAGACGTTGTCACAACTAATCGCTCCAGCCAGAAGTGGGATATAGTCAGGCAAGACTAACGAAATGAGCTTTGCATTCACCAGGTCATCGTGGTGCTTACTTATTTTCTCCATTGCAGTTCAGGATGGCCTAGATCGATGTGTAGTCGACGAGGATTCTTGCAATCCTCTCATCAATGAGGCCTGTGCTCTTGCACACATGACCTTCTCAGCCATGAGGTCTATCAGGATCTCCTCTATACACTTATCTATTGGGTTGCGTTCATTCGACATACACTCTCATGATCAAATGTCTCAGGTTGGAAAACAAACAGTCAAGGAAACAAAGCGGATGGTGAGGTATCAAAGGAACAACATGGTGGTAATCAGTTCGTTGTGGGCTCAAATAATCACAATTTGCAAAAGTGTCCCTAGTAATACATTTGATGGATTAATTAGACAATGTCGTAACAAACTCCTCCAACGGGTAGGAATGCCTCAATCAATACGATTCCATCCATTGTAGCGCGGTCCCAACAGTATAATGACGGTCTTTCCGGTAATAAATGCATTTCTAGCCGTTATGAAGCATCATTCTAATAGACATGACACCTCCAACGGTCATATTGCTTCACCATAGCAAAGTGTCAGTCTATGTTGTTCTACTATTCCAGTGAGGTTCAAGTTCTACAAGCCTGCATTCTGCGAAATATTTCCTAGAACCTCCTGCAACTTTTCTATCTTTTCTTTCTTCTTACTAAGATTTCTTGCTTTCTTTCCTATTATTTTCATATCTAGATTCCTCTTTCCATTCTTGTTCTTATCTTCTCTTAGCATAGTAACTTCACATTAATGAGGATGTTTCACAGGGTTCGAGGTTAATAATTTTTCTCTTATTGTTTCTATAATAGGTGCTCTTCTCTCCTGCATGGATAAGTTGTTTAAGCCTTCTTGTGTTCTTTCAACTTCGACAGCTAGGTATTTGGTCCTCAGTTTCTTTGAATTGTCCTCTTGTTCCTATATTAAGTGTGTTATTCTCTTAGCCATGAAATCCCTTAATTCTTTCTTTTTCTGTTCTATAGCTGCCTCTTCTCCTTTCCTTCGGATCTGATTTTTCTCAATCTAGGTCTTTCTTGACAAAAGTGTAAAAGGAGTGTTGTTCTCAAAAAAATTAACGACCTCAAATTATTATTCTTTCAATGTTCCATGGGAAATCACGGGTACATGAGTAAGTCTTCAACATAGGGTTATCATATTTCCTTTAAGCAATCCTATCCCTCCCATTGAAGGAACCATAACAGTTTTTCCCAAAATTTCCCAAGTTCTTTCTATCATAATGTTTACCTGTGTTTCTGCATCCAATACACAGTCTATGTCAAAGTCTCTTATTCTTGTTTCTATGCACTACTTCTCTTTTAAGATCTCTGGTAAACTGATGTCTCTGTGATCATTGAATGTTTCTTTCATCTGCAATAATATAGTCTCTCATTCTTTCTGTTTATTTAGCATATTATTAGTCTCTTGAACTTGTTCATGGTTTTCTTGTCTCATATTCATCTTTTCATCCTTAGCAATCATTCTAGGGAAATCCAAAACTTCATGTCCAGTAGATTTACAACAAAGGAAAATATGACCTCAACCAGGGCATTCCTTAGCAAGATGTCCCGGTCTTCTGCAACTATAACAAAGAGGAAATCCACTCTTTCTCTTAAATGATCCCCAACCTTTCCTGTACTACACACTGGGATCACAACGATGAACCTGCAAAACATTCTTTCTAGGATCCCGCATCCACTTGTTAGTCCAAAAATTCTTTCTATGCATGGGAATAACATATATTTCACTATTTCTTTCAGATCTATTCATATCAAATCTTCTTTCTTCTAGTTGGGGCCTAGTTTTTAGACTAGGATAAAATTTATCAAACATACCTAGATTCATACTTTTGAAGAAAAAAGTTTCCACTTGTCTTACTTTTATCAGAGCACAAATCTTTAAGATATTACCTTTTTTCTTCAGATCTGGTTCCCTTCTTAGAACATAGATTCACAAGTTAAGTAGAATATTGTGCACTACAAAAATAGATCTATGCACAGAGATTTCTCTTTTCTTCAGTTCCCAACAACCACATTTTAGGTCCCCGCAACATAACCATTTGTTGGCACAGGGGTAGACCCAGGGTTCAACGCTTCCAAAAAAGCACCAAAAAAACCCTTACTACTGGCCCTTTCAACAACACCTATGAAGCAGATGAAGTCTCACCCGAGGTAGAGGAAGGGGGGGTTGTAGGACTAAAGTGCCTACAACCTAGTTGAAACACAGACCTATGATCAAAATACTTAATAGAGTACTTCACAATTATCATTCATTAGTCTTTGACCCTTTATTCACATTGTGGTTAAAACCCTAATTACATATCAATGCAGTATTCATCAAGATCAAGCATATCTAATCATCAAGCACATATCCTTACAACAGATCTAGTATTCATTCAGATCATAAGAAGTCAACATTCATAGATCTATCTATCTTACATCAATATTAATTCACTAAGAAAATATAAACATATCATTAAGAACACATTTCACAAAGCACATCAACACAAGATATACATGGTTCACCCTAGTGTGGGGCTATGCCCACCAACTCTTCTTCTCTTCTTTATTATCTTCTTCCAATCTTCTTACATGCACAGAGCCACACAGCCAAATCCGCATAGGATAGGAGATCTGCACGCACCTAACCAAATCCTCCTTCCCTGAGTAAGGTCAAGGCATAAAGCCTCTTACAATTGCTTTCACCTAGCTCTGCAAGTCTTAACACACAATATCCACAAAGCATTCACAACTATTTGCACTTAGCACATTGGCCTCTTCTTACATCGTCTATCTACTTATTTATACTTTAAAAAAGCGGCCTAAACATTGGTAAACCCATGGGCCAACATCCCATACCCATTACATAAACCCTAAAACAAAAAATCCCATAAAAGGGGGCGAGATCCCATGTTCTCCACTTCTCCTGGGTGCTTCCTCTTCAATCAGCCTGTCGAAGTCCCAAAAATGGTCAAACATGATCAAGGTTCACCAAAAATTGGTTGAGGGACAACAATATACAATGGAATGCTTGATCATCTTTGTTTGGTATTTGATTACTCTATCCTTGGATATAATACCATCATATTTGGCATGTACATCCTCTAGATGGAGTTCAACTTCTTCAGATATCTTTTGTTGATCTTCTTGAATATTGTCTTATTTCTCATTTTGAAGCTTCAATGTCACCCCATTTATCAAATCCTGACATCCTTCTTCAATTCTGGATTGCATTTCTGACTTTACCTCATCAGTATTTAGGGATTATTCAACCTTATTGCAATTTTTTTCTTCAATTCTTCATCCAACATCCTTCTTTCTTCTTGATTTTGACAATTCTTATTTTCTTATTTCGATCTCTTTACCTCATCCAATATTTTTTAATTATGGTTTTGTAATCTACAGATCCCTTTATCTTTCTTTTTCATAACTTCCCTTGACTCATTATTTTCCCACTTTGATTTAATATTCTTTTCTTTCTTTAAGTTCTTAACCTCAATGAGTGATTCATTAAGGGATTCCATCTTGGAAAACTCATCATTTTTCTTCTTGATATCTTCCTTTTCTTCTTTCAAATCATCTTGAATTCTATACATTTCCTCCATATTTATATCCTTAATCCATTTATTTGAGAAGAGTTCTTCAAAGTTTTCCCATGTACAGTGCCATCTAGTATCTTGATCAATACTCATCCACCTCTTCCAAGCTTCATCAAAAAAACAATTTATTGCCTTCAAAGGATTCATATTATATTATTTTACCAATCTCAGGCATTCCATAGGATTCATTTCATCTTTACCTTCATCTCCTATAAATTTAGGTATTTCCATTGATTCTTAATCGAGGTCTAAGCCCAAACTTTAACTTACAACCTCAATATATTAAGGATAATTATCTAAAATAGTTATAATCCTTATTCCCATATAATATTGTAGGTTCCTCTTTCCAATGGATTTTGAATCAGCTCAATCAAAATTTATGCTAGTTTTAAGTGAACATACCTTTGAAACCCTGATTTGGAGTCTGTCCTCCTAGTTGACCTTTCGTTTGAAGTAACTCTGCAATTTCATCCCTTATGAGTCTAAAATTGTGAGTTGTAGTACTATAAAATGTTTTCATTTCAATGCCACGGGTCTAATCAAAATTGGATATTCCAAGTGGAAGTTATGGTAGTAACTTCCCCACACCTTGTTGATTTTTTTTCTTCCCAAGAGAGTGGACTTCTATAGTGTTCCACTTGCACAATAATTGACTTCTGATTCTGAAAATTGTACTAGAAATTCTACGAAAAATACTTGTTCCAATGGAATTTTTCTCATTGAATTTGGATCTGATAGGAATATTTTATGACCTTTTTACCTAGAACACTTGTTTGAGACTAGTTAGTAGTACTAGTCAGATACCCTATCTTCCATAGAGTGTATCTCAGAAAGTACAATGACCCATAAGCTTAAATTTGTACTATGGGTGCTATGGTAAGTATTATAAATATCATCTAGGTTTCCCTTCTGAAAATTCTCCAATAAAACATTATAGAGAAAATTCCAAAATGACTAGCTTGAGGAAGCAAAACCCTAGGATTGGTTCTCTCATACCAAATGTTATGAACCAAATGCTAAAAAATATCATATTAGAACAGAAGTACACACCATATACAAAATATGAGCATGGAGAAAAACTCCAAGATAGATAAGTTACATGATAAATTCTTAAATAATAGGGTAACCCCTTCCAATTAACCAAATACCATTCATACTTGACAATTTACGTCCCACAATAATGAATACATTATCTCTTATATAAAGTTGTTCATACTTGCACATAGGGCCCCTTTACTACTAGGCTGACCCTATTACATATATATTTACACATTAAATGTACATTTACGCCCATATATTCCCCCCCTTTGGGTCATATCATATACATTTAGCCATATATATGGCCCCCTTGGGTCATATCATATACATTTAGCCATATATATGCCCCCCTTGGGTCATAACATAATTGTATGGTTTAACTGTTCATCATTGACTGCTGGTAAATAAAATATTTTGATTTAAAATAAAGTTGTCGTAAAATATATTGTGTAATGTTGATTCACCCCCATCTCAGTATTTCAACAATTGGATAGCCAGTTCCTTTAGGAACATGCTAACCGTTGGAAGGTGAATCCTCACAATGGAGGGACATGAAGGGTTCTCCACAAAAAGCCCCAAAGTTTGATGGATCAGAATATGTCTTCTAGAAAATAAGAATGCAATAATTTTTTATGTCACTTGGAAATGATGTGTGCGATTCAATATTAAATGCTTACAAAGATCCAGGAACTCCCCCAACTGATACAACTGAAATCAGGCTCAATAATAATAATTCTAGGGCCATAAATGTTAATATTTGCGGATTAAAAAAATCAATATACACCAAAGTCATGCATTGTGCCTTATCTAAATAAATGTGGGACAAAATAAAAAATATTTATGAAGGAGATGATAAGGTTAAGAGAGAAAAGTTACAAATATATAAATGACAATTTGGGACTCTGAAGATGAATGAAGAAGAGAATATTACAACCTATCTTCTTCGTGTGGATGAGGTTGTCAACTCCATAAGAATATTAGGATAACATATTGAAGAAGATATTATTGTGCATAAGTTTCTCAGGTCACTTCCCTCAAGATTTAATCCCAATATATTTGTTATTGAGGAAATGAAGGATCTAGATAAACTAACAATGGATGAACTACACAGAACCCTAACTTCATATGAAATGAGAATAGAATAGGATAACCCACCAAGAACATCGAGGAAGGATGTATCCTTTAAACAACCAAAGAGGAAAGAGTGAAATATAAGTGATTGCTCAAACACTGAACTTGATGAGGAAGAAGAAACAAAATTCAAGAAGCTCAAAAATAGATACAAAGGTAATCTCCCTTTCGAATGTTTTAATTTGGAAAAATCGAAAACTTTGCTAATAAATATCCCTATTAAAATACCAATTAGAAAGAAGAATTTAATTTCAAGAAAACCAATAAAAGGAAGATTGAAAAGAAGAAAAATCCTTATAGACAAAGGAATAATCTATATACCAATGAAGACAATTGCTCATCAGATGATAGTGATAGTCAAGCATACGCGATTCTCTTTATGAATCTGGAAACAAAAACAAATGAAGATACAGACTCAATAGGAGAAAAAAATTATGTTAAATATGTAGAAGTAAATCTTGAAGTAGAACTCACTAGTGCCCTAGAAGAAAATTACAGACTTGAGAACAATAATAGAAAGTAAAAGTGGGAACTAGAGAAATATAAAGAGAAGGAATGTGATGATAAGGAAACAGAGAAGACAATAACTACCTTAAAGGTTCAATTAGAAGAATCAAGTAACATTGAAGAAGTTCTAAATGCTCAGCTAAAAGAAAAATAAGATATATGCAACACACTTGAATATGAAATAGTACACCTGAGAAAGAAGTTTGAGAAATCAACAAGAAGCTCTACAACTTTAGATGAAACCCTAAATAATTAAAGAGCACCATCTGAGATAATTGGTCTTGGATATAGTGTCAGGAAGGAAGTTTTCAATTAATAAGTATCAACATTTTCAAAACAACTAAGAGAAGAAAGAACCAAGAACTATGTTGACACTCTTAGAAATCCAATTAAAGTTGAAGATCACAGAAGGAAAGAACAATGTCATCAATAAGGGACAAATTTTACTCACAATGATCGAAGCTGGAAAACTATCCCATCAAGATGGAATCACTCATCTAGGTACAAAAACTCTTTCTATGGATATTTTTATTCTTTTAATGGATTTGGTGATAAAGTAATAGACTATAGAAGAAGCATAAGGAGAAGTTACATGAGGAATAGCTACTAGGATATCCAGGGATTCTAAAGAAGAAATTACAATTCATTTTCTCCCTTGATGAACTATAATCACATATGATATAACTACAATCATTTTGGACATATAGAAAAATAATGTAGAAGTAATATCAAGCAAGATTCACCTATAATGAGAAGGAGTTGGGAACAAAAGAGAGAAAATTCCATGTTTGTCCAAGAAACTCTTTGTGCTCAGAAAAATAAGGATAAGTGGGTTATCGACAGTGGATTCTCTAATCATATGACAGGAAATAGAACAAATTTCATCACCTTGAAGAAAAATGATGGCAACGTTACCTTTGGAGACAATGGTAGATCGAAGATAGTTGCAAAAGGCACCCTCAACCTTAACAATGGAAAATATAAGATAGAAAAGGTTTTATGTGTTGAAGATATAAAACATAATATTCTCATTGTAAGCCATATGTGTGATCAGGGAAACAATCTCATGTTTAATTCCCGATAATGTGAAATCATAAAAGTAGACATAGGAAACCTGATAGAAAAAGGAATCATAACACTAAGTAATGTATATTTTCTTAATGAAATTAATGGAGAGGAGTGTTTTATAGGACAAACAAATAAAAGTTGTTTGTGGGATAAAATAATGGGCCATATGAACTTTGAAAATCTAGTAAAAGTAAGTCCAAAACAAGCAGTAAGAGACATTCTAAGAATCATAAAGCCCTTAAGCACTATTTAGAAGCAATGTCATCATGGAAAACAGTCAAGGGTGAACTTCAAAACAAAAGGAATGTGCAACTTCCAGGCCTTTTGGAACTTGTACATATATATCTTTGTGGACCATCAAGGATTAAAATATTGCAGGGAGAAAGGTACTTCATGTTACTCATTGATAACTATAAAAGAATGACTTGGTGTGGGCCCAGGACTAAGGTTTGGAGAACCGTGGTCGTGTTTGACCATTTTTGGGACTTCGACAGGTTGGTCGAAGACAGAGCACCTAGGCAAAGTGGATAATGTGGGATCTCACCCACTTTTAAGGGATTTTTGGGTTTAGAGTTTATGTAACGAGTATGGGATGTCGGCCCATGGGTTTACCCATGCTTAGAACTCTTTTTTAATGTATAAATAAGCAGATAAGACTTAGAGCGAAGGTTGCCTAGAGTTACTAGAGGTCTGATTGTAATAAGTGTGAATGTTCTGAATGCTTTGTACATATTGTATGTTGATACTTGCAGATGTTGAGACCACATATTGTACCCTTTTACTCATACTTTTTGCCATTGTTATACCCTTCATCACCTGTATTTAGACCCATATTATCACTTCATCTGATCACCTCAAGGTATACAACGTCCTTTCTCATCACTATATGTTTAA
>ML802740.1:36029-58837 GCA_009831015.1 Picea engelmannii | reverse complement strand
ATTTTTCTTTATCTATTACTGATGATGATCCCAGAACTGTCAAGGAAGCAGTGAATTCAGAGGATAGTAAACTATGGAAGAAGGCCATGGTTGAAGAAATGGATGCCTTGGATAAGAATGAGGCATAGGATATAGTTGAGTTGGTAGCTGGAAGAAAATCGGTTGGTAGAAAATGGTTGTTCAAGAAGAAGTTTAATGCACAATGTAAAGTGGAGAAATAAAAAGCTCGGTTAGTAGAAAAAGGTTATTCCCAGGTAGAGGGAATTGACTTTGGTGAGATTTTTTCTCCTGTTACTAAGTTAACTTCTATTATATTTATTTTATCTATAGTTGTTGCTTTTGATCTTGAAGTGGAACAGATGGATGTGAATACAACATTCCTACATGGGTATCTGGAAGAAGAAATCTACATGAAGCAGCCAAAAGGCTTTGTAGTGAAGGGAAATAAAGAGTTGCTCTGTAAGCTAAAGAATTCACTATATGGTCTGAAGCAATCACCTAGGATGTGGTACCAAAATTTTGACACATACATCCTTGGATTGGGATTTGTAAGAAGAAGGGTTGATCACTGTGTATATTCCAAGCAGGTTGGTAATCACTTCATTTATGTAGTGTTGTATGTTGATGACATGTTTTTGGTAGGAAATAACGTGGATGTTATCAAGGAGGTGAAATCACAACTTTCCTCCAAATTTGACATGAAGTATCTCAGTGCTGCTAACTTCATTTTGGGAATGGAGATTAAAAGAGATCGTGAAAACATGAAACTCTGGTTGAATCAAAGAAAATATGTTGAGATGATATTGCAGAGGTTTAATATGCATGGAAGTAAACCGGTCAAGGTTCCTATTCCGATAGGTGTAAAGTTATCTATAGATCAGTGTCCCAAGACACAGGAAGAAGAAGAGGACATGTCCCATGTTCCATATGCCAGTGCAGTTGGCAATTTGATGTATGCAATGGTTTGTACTAGACCGGAAATTGCACATGCAGTGGGAGTTTTGAGCAGGTATATGTCAAAACTAGGGAAGGAGCATTAGACAAGAGTAAATAGGGTCTTCAGGTATCTTCATGGCACCACCAGTTATGGATTGTGCTACCAAGGAAGACCAGGATTAGATAGGGTGGTGGACATACATGGCTTTGTTGATGCAGACTAGGCTAGAGATCTAGATTGTAGAAGATCTACAAGTGGGTATGTGTTTAACCTATTTGGAGGAGCAATAAGTTGGATGAGAAAAATGCAGGTTGTAGTGGCACTCTCAACTACAGAAGTTGAATACATGGCAACCACTCATGCAAGAAAGGAAGTAGTATGGTTAGAAATATTGTGTTCAGGTATTGGGTTGGTACAACAAGCAGTGAGATTAGATTGTGACAGTCAGAGTGCAATATTCTTAGCAAAGAACCCATCTTATCATTCGAAGATAAAGCATATTGTTGTTCAATATCACTTTGTGAGAAACATGGTTGAGGAAAAGAAGGTGTTGCTGGAAAATTTTGACACTTTGAAGAATGTTGTAGATTCATTGACAAAGTCTATGAGCACATAAAATTTCTCCTGGTGTAGAGTAACAATGGGCATTGTTGCCCTGGATTGTTGATTATATAATCCCTTGGACCCCTGGATGAAAAGAAAACAACAAGTGGGAGAATGTTGGGTATGTGTTATATTCTTTGCATGTGTGTGTGTGGGCATGTCAGATATGACAACTACGTCTGACGATTTTTGCTATTTTTAGCGGATTTTTCTATTTTTAGCAGAATTTTCTATTTTTAACGGTTTTGTAAATTAATCCCGGATTAAGGGATTAGGGCTTTGGTATCTACAGAATACCTAAAAACATTGTATATATGGTATGGTGAATGGTGAAATTTGATATAATGAATATAAGAAAGGTTTTCCGAGTTGAGGGTTTCCGATATAAAATCTTTGTGTACTCTATGTATGAGCCATTGATTAATTTTTGTCTTTCTTAAGAATCTATATGCATTGCTTTACTTCGCAGGTTTAAAACTTACATTAGAGACTCTAGTCGGTACAAGATGAAGCCTATACAATGTTTGAAGAAATCGAGGGACAAGGTGCAGAGCTGGAACAGATGGTCACCATAGTGGAACAATGTTTGAAAGGGCATGTCACCGAGAAAGTCATCCAGGAGTTCATCGCGCAGGAGGCACTGGCAAAGCAACAAGTCAAGGAAGCTCGAACCAAGCTCGAAGCATTCAAAGAGAATTTCCCAGATCATAGTGACTTGGGATGATTCATAGATGAGTGTTGGGGGCCTGTTGGCCCTCAACCATGTTTTTTAGAACCTTGGTCATGTTTGACGATTTTTGGGACTTCGACAGGCTGGTAGAAGATGAAGCACCCAGGTGAAGTGGAAATCACGGGATCTCACCCCCTTTTACGAGATTTTTGGGTTTAGGGTTTATGTAACGGGTATGGGATGTTAGTCCATGGGTTTACCCATGCTTAGGCCTCTTTTCTAATGTATAAATAAGCATATAAGACTTAGAGAGAAGGTTGTGTAGAGTTACTAGTGGTCTGATTGTGATAAGTGCGAATGTTTTGAATGCTTTGTACAGATTGTATGTTGATAATTGTAGAGCTAAGTGCAAATAACCTATAGTGCTTTGTGCGCATACTATGTAATGCTCCATGCTTTGAATTAACTCAAGGTAGGAGGATCTAGCAAGGTGCACGCAGATCTCTTGTCCTATGCAAAGTTGGTTGTGTAGCTCTATGCATGTAATAAGAATGGAAGAAGCTAATAAAGAAGAGAAGAATATTGGTGGACGTATCCCGACACTGGGGTGAACCACATATATCCTGTGTTATTGTGCTTTGTGCTATATCGTTCTTGTATTTGCTTAGTGCACTTTTATGATAGATAGATATGCAAATGATTAAGTGATTTATGATGTGAATGAATGTTAGATCTGTTGTAAGGCTATGTTCTTGATGATTAGATGTGCTTGATATTGATGAGTACTACGTTGATCTGTAATTATGATTTTAGCCACGATGTGAATAAGGGTTAAGGACTAATGAATGTGAATTTATAAGTTCTCTGTTAAGTATTGTGATCACCGATCTATGTCCCATATAGGTTGTAAATGCTTGAGTCCTACATAAAGTCTCCTACAATCGCTTTCACTTATATCTGCAAGTCTTAACACACAGTATCCACAAAACATTCACAACTATTTTCACTTAGCACATTAGCCTCTTCTTACATCGCCTATCTACTTATTTATACTTTAAAAAAGGGGCCTAAACATGGGTAAACCCATGGGCTAACATCCCATACCTGTTACATAAACCCTAAACCAAAAAATCCCATAAAAGGGGGCGAGATCCCATGATCTCCACTTCTCCTGGGTGCTCTGTCTCCGATCAACCTGTCGAAGTCCCAAAAATGGTAAAACATGATCAAGGTTCTCCAAAAATTGGTTGAGGGCCAACAATATACAATGGAATTCTCGATCATCTTTGTTTGGTATTTGATTACTCTATCCTTGGATATAATACCATCATATTTGGCATGTAAATCCTCTAGATGGAGTTCACCTTCTTCAAGTATCTTTTGTTGACCTTCTTGAATATTGTCTTATTTCTCCTTTTGAACCTTCAATGTCACCCCATTTATCAAATCCCGATGTCCTTCTTCAATTCTGGATTGCATTTTTTATTTTACCTCGTCAGTATTTAGGGATTATTCAACCTTATTGCAATTTTTTTCTTCAATTCTTTTGGCATATTCTTCATCCAAGATCCTTGTTTCCTCTTGATTTTGACAATTGTTATTTTCTTATTTTGTTCTCTTTACCTCATCCAATATTTTTTAATTATGGTTTTGTAATCTACATATCCCTTTATCTTTCTTTTTCAAAACTTCCCTTGACTCATTATTTTCCCACTTTGATTTAATATTCTTTTCTTTCTTTAAGTTCTTAACCTCCTTAATGAGTGATTCATTAAGGGATTCCATCTTGGAAAACTCATCATTTTTCTTCTTGATATCTTCCTTTTCTTCTTTCAAATCATCTTGAATTCTATACATTTCCTCCATATTTATATCCTTAATCCATTTATTTGAGAAGAGTTCTTCAAAGTTTTCCCACGTGCAGTGCCATCTAGTATCTTGATCAATACTCATCCACCACTTCCAAGCTTCATCAAAAAAACAATTTCTTGCCTTCAAAGGATTCATATTATATTATTTTACCAATCTCAAGCATTTCATAGGATTGATTTCATCTTTATCTTCATCTCCTATAAATTTAGGTATTTCCATTGATTCTTAATCGAGGTCTAAGCCCAAACTTTAACTTACAACCTCAATATATTAAGGATAATTATCTAAAATAGTTATAATCCTTATTCCCATATAATATTGTAGGTTTCCTCTTTCCAATGGATTTTGAATCAGCTCAATCAAAAGTTATGCTAGTTTTAACTGACATTACCTTTGAAACCCTGATTTGGAGTCTGTCCTCCTAGTTGACCTTCCTTTTGAAGTAACTATGCAATTTCATCCCTTATGAGTCTAAAATTGCGAGTTGTAGTACTATGAAATGTTTTCATTTCAATGCCACGGGTCTAATCAAAATTGGATATTCCAAGTGGAAGTTATGGTAGTAACTTCCCCACACCTTGTTGATTTTTTTTCTTCCCAAGAGAGTGGACTTGTATAGTGTTCCACTTGCACAATAATTGACTTCTGATTTTGAAAATTGTACCAGAAATACTACGAAAAATACTTGTTCCAATGGAATTTTTCTCATTGAATTTGGATCTTATATGAATATTTTATGACCATTTTACCTAGAACACTTGTTTGAGACTAGTTAGTAGTACTAGTGAGATACCTTATCTTCCATAGAGTGTATCTCTGAAAGTACAATGACCCATAAGCTTAAATTTGTACCATGGGTGCTATGGTAAGTATTATAAATATCATCTAGGTTTCCCTTCTGAAAATTCTCCAATAAAACATTATAGAGAAAATTCCAAAATGACTATCTTGAGGAAGAAAAACCCTAGGATTGGTTCTCTCATACCAAATGTTATGAACCAAATGCTGAAAAATATCATAATAGAACAGAAGTACACACCATGTACAAAATATGAGCATGGAGAAAAACTTCAAGATAGATAAGTTACAGGATAAATTCTTAAATAATAGGGTAACCCCTTCCAATTAACCAAATACCATTCATACTTGACAATTTAAGTCCCACAATAATGAATACATGATCTCTTATATAAATTTGTTCACACTTGCACACAGGGCCCATTTACTATTAGGCTTACCCTATTACATATGAATTTACACATTAAATGTACATTTAGGCCCATATATTCCCCCCCTTTGGGTCATATCATATACATTTAGCCATATATATGCCCCCCTTGGGTCATAAAATAATTGTATGGTTTAATTGTTCCTCATTGACTACTGGTAAATAAAATATTTTGATTTAAAATAAAGTTGTGGTAAAATATATTGTGTAATGTTGATTCACACCCATCTCAGTATTTCAACAATTGGATAGCCAGTTCTTTCATAAACATACTAATTTTTGGAAGGTGAATCCTCACAATGGAGGGACATGAAGGGTTCTCCACAAAAAATCCCCAAAGTTTGATGGATCAGAATATGTCTTCTAGAAAATAAGAATGAAAGCATTTTTTATGTCACTTGGAAATGATGTGTGGGATTTAGTATTAAATGCTTACAAAGATCCAGGAACTCCTCCAACTGACACAACTAAAATTGGGCTCAATAACAATAATTCGAGGGCCATAAATGTTATTCTTTGTGGATTAAAAAAATCAATATACACCAAAGTCATGCATTGTGCCTTAGCTAAATAAATGTGGGACAAAATAAAAAATATTTATGAAGGAGATGATAAGGTTAAGAGAGAAAAGTTACAAATATATAAATGACAATTTGAGACTCTCAAGATGAATGAAGAAGAGAATATTACAACCTATCTTCTTCATGTGGATGAGGTTGTCAACTCCATCAGAATATTAGGATAACATATTGAAGAAGATATTATTGTACAGAATTTTATCAGGTCACTTCCCTCAAGATTTAATCCCAATATATTTGTTATTGAGGAAATGAAGGATCTAGATAAACTAATAATGGATGAACTACACAAAACCCTAACTTCATATGAAATGAGAATAGAATAGGATAACCCACCAAGAACATCGAGGAAGGACGTATATTTTAAAAAACCAAAGAGGAAAGAGTGCAATATAAGTGATTTCTCAAACACTGAACTTGATGAGGAAGAAGAAAAAAAATTCAAGAAGCTTAATAACAGATACAAAGGTAAGCTCCCTTTCGAATGTTTTAATTTTGGAAAAATCGGAAACTTTGCTAATAAATGTCCCTATTAAAATACCAATTAGAAAGAAGAATTTAATTTCAATAAAACTAATAAAAGGAAGATTGAAAAGAAGAAAAATCCTTATAGACAAAGGAACAATCTATATACCAGTGAAGACAATTGCTCATCAGATGATAGTGACATTGAAGCATACGAGATTCTCTTTATGAGTCTGGAAACAAAAACAGATGAAGATACAGACTCAATAGGAGAAAACAATTATGTTAAATATGTAGAAGTAAATCTTGAAGTAGAACTCACTAGTGCCTTAGAAGAAAATTACAGACTTAAGAACAATAATAGAAAGGAAAAGTGGGAACTAGAGAAATATAAAGAGAAGGAATATGATGATAAGGAAACAGAGAAGACAATAACTACCTTAAAGGTTCAATTAGAAGAATCAAATAACATTGAATAATCTCTAAATGCTCAACTAAAAGAAAAATAAGATATATGCAACACACTTGAATATGAAATAGTACACCTGAGAAAGAAGTTTGAAAAATCAACAAGCAGCTCTACAACTTTAGATGAAACCCTAAAGAATTAAAGAGAACCATCTAACAGAACGGGTCTTGGATACAGTGACAGGAAGGAAGTTTTCAATTAATAAGCATCAACATATTAAAAAAAACTAAGAGAAGAAAGAACCAAGAACTATGTTGACAATCTCAGAAATCCAATTAAAGTTGAAGATCACAGAAGGAAAGAACAATGTGATCAATAAGGGACAAATTTTACTCAAAATGACCGAAGTTGGAAAACTATCCCATCAATATGGAATCACTCATCTAGGTACAAAAACTCTTTCTATGGATATTTTTATTCTTGTAATGGATTTGGTGATAAAGCAATAGACTATAGAAGAAGCATAAGGAGAGGTTACATGAGGAATATCTACTAGGATATCCAGGGATTCTAAACAAGAAATTACAATTCATTTTCTCCCTTGATGAACTATAATCACATATGCTATAACTACAATCATTTTGGACATATAGAAAAATACTCCAGAAGTAATATCAAGCAAGATTCACCTATAATGAGGAGTTGGGAACAAAATAGAGAAAATTCCATGTTTGTCGAAGAAACTCTTTGTGCTCAGAAAAATAAGGATAAGTGGGTTATCGACATTGGATTCTCTAATCATATGACAGAAAATAGAACAAATTTCATCACCTTGAAGAAAAATGATGGCAACGTTACCTTTGGAGACAATGGCAGATCGAAGATAGTTGCAAAAAGCACCCTCAACCTTGACAATGGAAAATATAAGATAGAAAAGGTTTTATGTGTTGAAGATATAAAACATAATATTCTCATTGTAAGCCATATGTGTGATCAGGGACACAATCTCATGTTTAATTCTTGATAATGTGAAATCATAAAAGTAGACATAAGAAAGCTGATAGAAAAAGGAATCATAACACTAAGTAATGTATATTTTCTTAATGAAATTAATGGAGAAGAGTGTTTTATAGGACAAACAAATAAAAGTTGGTTGTGGGATAAAATAATGGGCCATATGAACTTTGAAAATCTAGTAAAAATAAGTCCCAAACAAGAAGTAAGAGACATTCCAAGAATCATAAAGCCTTCAAGCACTATTTAGAAGCAGTGTCAGCATGGAAAACACTCAAGGATGAACTTCAAAACAAAGGAATGTGCAACTTCCAGGCCTTTTGGAACTTGTACATTTATATCTTTGTGGACCATCAAGGACTAAAACATTGCAAGGAGAAAGGTACTTCATGTTACTCATTGATAACTATAAAAGAATGACTTGGTGTTGGCCCAGGACCTAGTTTTGGAGAATCTTGGTCGTGTTTGACCATTTTTGGGACTTCGACAGGTTGGTCGAAGACAGAGCACCGAAGCAAAGTGGAGAATGTGGGATCTCACCCCCTTTTAAGGGATTTTTGGGTTTAGAGTTTATGTGATGTGTTCCCATGGGTTTACCCATGCTTAAAACTCTTTTGTAATGTATAAATAAGTAGATAAGACACAAAGTGAAGGTTGTCTAGAGTTACTAGAGGTCTGACTGTGTTAAGTGCGAATGTTCTAAACAATTTTTACATATTGCATGTTGATACTTGCAGAGCTAAGTGAAAGTCACTTATAGTGCTTTGTGCGTAGATTGTTTAAGGCTCTGTGCTTTGACCTAACTTAGAGAAGGACAATATGGCGAGGTGTGCGGAAATCTCCTATCCTATGTGGAGTTTCTTGTGTAGCTATGTGCATATAAGAAGATTGGAACAAGCTAATAAATAAGAGAAGAAGATTGGTGGACGTAGCCCCACACCGGGGTGAATCACATATATCCTGTGTTATTGTGCTTTGTGCTATATTGTTCTTGTATTTACTTAGTGCACTGTTATGATAGATATATCTATCAATTCTTAAGTGCTTTATGATATCAATAAATGCTAGATATGTTGTAAGGTTATGTGCTTGATGATTAGATGTTCTTGATCTTGATGAGTACCGCGCTGATATATAATTAGGGTTTTAACTGCGATGTGAATAAGGGTTAAGGACTAATTAATTTGAATTTCTAAGTTCTTTATTAAGTATTGTGATCATAGATCTGTGTCCCAGCTAGGTTGTAGATGCTTGAGTCCTGCAACCCCCCTACCTCTACCTCAGGTGAGACTTCATCTGCTTTGTTGGTGTTTCTGAAAGGACCGATAGTTAGGGTTTTGTTGGTGCATTGTTTAAGCATTGAACCTTGGGTGTGCCCCTGTGCCAACAAATGGTTCCATTTCCAGGACCTAAAACTATGATTGCTGGGAAATGAAGAAAAGAGAAAGATTTGTTCGTAGATCTATTGCTCTGGTGCATAATACTTTTCTTGAATTGTGAAGCTCTGTGCCAAGAAGAGAAGTCTGATCTGAATAAAAGAGGTAAGATCTTAAATCTTTGTGCTCTAGTAAAGGTAAGAAAAGTGGAAATTGTTTGCCTCAAAAGTATGAATCTAGGTATGTTTGATAGATTTTGTCCTAGTCTAAAAACTAGGGCATAACTAGAAGAAAGAAGATTCAATATGAATATATCTAAAAGAAATAGTGAAAGATATGTTATTCCTATGTATACAAATAATTTTTGGACTAACAAGTGGATGAAGGATCCTAGAAAGAATTTTTTGCAAGTCCGTCACTGTGATCCTTGTGCACAGTAAAGGAAAGGTTGGGGATCGCTTAAGCGAAAGATAGGATTGAATCTTTGTTATAGTTGCAGAAGATCAGGACATCTTGCTAAGGAATTCCCTGGTAGAGGTTCTATTTTCCTTTGTTTTAAAGCTATTTGACATAAAGTTTTGGATTTCCCTAGAATGATTGCTAAAGTCGAGAAGATGAACATGAGACAAGAAAACCATGAAGAAGGTCAAGAGACTAAGAATATACTAAAGAACCAGAAAGAATCAGAGGCCATATTATTACAGATGAAAGAAACACTGAATGATCACAAAGACATTAGTTTACCAGATATCTTAAATAAGAAGCAGTGCATAGAAACAAGAATAAGAGACTTCGACATAAACTATGTATTGGATGTAGAAACACAGGTGAACATTATGACAAAAAGTACTGGGGAAATTTTGGTAAATCCCGCTATGGTTCCTTCATTGGGAGGGATAGGATTTTTTAAAGGAAAGATGATAACGCTATGTGGAATACTTACTCATGTACCTATGATTGCAAATGGAACATCGACAGAAGAAGAATTTGAGGTCATTAAGTTTGTTGAGAACAACACTCCTTTTGTACTTTTGTTAGGAAGGACTTGGATTGAGAGAGATCATATCCGAAGGAAAGAAGAAGAGGAAGCTATAGAACATAAAAAAAAATAAAAATTAAGAGATTTCATGGCTAGGAGAATAACGCGCTTAATAGAAGAACATGAGGACAAGTCGAAGCAACTGGGGGATAGAAACCTGGCTGTCGATTTTGAAAGAATGCAAGAAGGCTTAAAGAACTTATTCACATAGGAGAGAAGAGCACCTACTCTAGAAACAGTAAGAGAAGAAGTATTACCCTCAAACCCTGTGAAATACCCTTAGGAGTGTGAAGTTACTATGATAAGAGAATATAAGAACATGAATGGAAAGAGGAATCCAGAGACGCATATCGTAGGAAAGAAAGAAAGAGCGATCAGTAAGAAGAAAATAAAGATAGAAAAAATTCAGGAGGTTCCAGAGAGGACTTCGTAGAAGGAAATCTTGCAGAACTTGAACCTTGCCTGAATAGCTGACCAACACAGACTGGTGCTTCTCCATGGTGAATCAATAAGACCATTGGAGGCATCCTTACCATTAGAACGATGCTCCAGAACATCTAGAAATGAAGTTATTGCTGGAAAGATCGCCATTGGACCATTGGGACCGCACAAAAAATGGATAGAATCATATTTATTTGAGGCATTCCTACCTATTGGAGGAGTCTGTTACAACGTTTTTTACTTAATACATCGAATGTATCACCAGGGACAATTTTGCAAATTGTGATTATCAGAGCCTACAGAGAACTGATAGCTATCGCATTGTGCGTATTGAGACCCCACCACCCATTTTTGCTTGCCTTGAGTGTTTGTTCTTCGATCTGAGATACTTGATCATGAGCATGTATGTCGGACAAACACAGGGAAATAGAGAAGTTTGTAGAGGAGATATTGATAGATATCATGGTTAAGAAGGTAATGTATGTAGGAGCACAGGCCTCATCGACGAGAGGATTGCAGGCATCCACATCGATTGCACGTCAATTTGGGCCATCTTGAACTACGATAGACAAAATAAGTAAGCATCGCGATGACCTAGAAAATGTGAATCTCATTATGTCGGTCTTGCCCAACTATATCCCACCTCTGGCTGGCGAAGTTAGTCATGACAGTGTCCCGACATATTTCAACTATACATTGATCATTGCGTACCTCCCGAAGGGGATACACGCAGTTGGATTGCAATTGGGACAGATTATGATGCTCAAGATCAATGATTTCAACTTAGGAGACCACAAGAATTATGGAATGCTCGCACCACATAAGTACTTGACAAATACAATGGGGAAGAAATTGAAGATAGTCCCATAGCCATGGACCATGGACATCGCAAGATAAATAATCCTTAATGTGATTAAGATACCACACTTCGACATACATCAGGAGGTTAACGCGTGCTTTAAAATCCTCCTATTGTGCTTCCATGGAAGTTACCTATGGTTGGATCGGTGCATCATTGTAGATCCGGCGTTGATCCACTCGATCATGGGATTGAGCATGTAAGGAGAAGACCCTCAAGATTTCTACCTAGGGAAGGATGCAGATCGCACCCTGGCGCAGTGAATAAAAGACACCTATGGTGATGCGAAGAAAGGGAAGTGGGGCTACAAGGTAGCCTACATCCAAAATCACGCAATGCTAATAGCTTGTCAGTTGATAGCAGGCAAGATTGTCAGGAAGAATAGATCAACGTAGGTCACAGTGTTTTTCATCGACCTCACAAGAAAGTGCGTTGAAGGGTTGCAGATGAACTGGGTGAGCTACCTCGTCAACCAATTGGAGAAGGATTGCTGAGAAGCATAGGACAAGGGCTACGAGTTTCACTTCAGCGGGTTGTTGATCCCCATTACCTTTGTCACTTGTGAGATGCCGGAGGGAGCGACCTTCCCTGAAGTCGAACCATTTGAACCACTAGTCGCGAGGTTCACTACCATTGTGCCTGATTCACCTGGAGGAGGAGAAGGTGACGAAGTAAACCAAGAGGACGAAGGGGAAGAAGACAAATAAGAACATGGAAAAGTGACATCGCCTAAATATCCCCTTATACGGTCTGAGGTGTCAAAGAAAATAAAGGTTTCTCTAAAGAAACCTTCAGTGTGGAAGAAGTCATGAGCCAATATGTCTTAGTTACAGACGGTGCTCATGGTGGATGTTATTGACCTCATCATCATAGTTGTATCATATACCTCGGAGGACATTTCACAGCAACACAAAGATAAACAGGAGACAATGTATGATAGGATTGAGGCAGAGCTCAAAGCGGTACATCAGTCTCTCTATTCAAGCCACACAATGTCTACTGCATCGTTGTCATCAAGGGGTGTATAAGTAGGAAATGAGCCTTCCCAACTATGCATATTAGCATATGTGACAGAGGCTCACCTTCATCGAGTACAGGAGGAAAAAGGACAGGCCATAGAGGCCTTGAAGCAAGAAAAGGAGGAAGCCCTAGAGAAAAGTTGGGTTGCGTAGCAAGAGAAATATGAACTCCGAATGAAGTTTGAAGAGGATAGAGAGAAGATCCAGTGAGAGAAAGATCAACTTCTTGTGGAGCAAATTGGAGTTAGAGAAGTAGTCACTCGAGGACTTCTCTCAATGTTGGGATTGGCACATATGGAAGAAGAGACTAATGAGAGCCAAGTGTGGAAGCCCGTTGAAGCCATTCAACAACATCAAGCAAGAGTAGAAGAACTGAAATCGCAAGCAGTGTCGAGAACTCTGCAGGAAGTGTGATATTAGAGGGAAGAAACTGTCAGGAGAGTAGTCAAACGAATCAAGAAATTGGTGTTATAATGAAAGAAACTCAGTAACCAAAGTGTGCATACCTATGAGCACCTTGAAGATGACCCATAAATAAGAACATTAGAAGCACAACTCCAGGAGGAAAATAAAAAAGCATCGAAAGTGAAAGCAAAGATGAAAATTATTTCAGCGGTTGAGAAGATGAAGAGGTCATAGGAACAACACATAGTTCAGTAGCAGGTCCATGCCATCCAGAGTAGATTCATGGAAGTGGCGTAGATGTTGGGTATGTGTTATATTCTTTGCATGTGTGTGTGTGGGAGCATCAAATATGACAACTGTGTCTAACGATCCCTTGCACTAGTGCTCTGTCATGTGCACCGAGCGATTTCCTAGGGGGGTCCAAGGGGGGGGCAAGTATGCCCCCCCATGGTTATGCGCAGCCTTCAGGGTAGGGGCCCAATTTTGTTTTTTGGGCGTTTTTTTCTATTTTTAGCAGTTTTGTAAATTAATCCCAGATTAAGGGATTAGGGTTTTGGTATCTACAAAATACCTAAAAACATTGTATATATTGTATGGTGAATGGTGAAATTCGATATAATGAATATAAGAAAGGTTTTCCCAGTTGAGGGTTTCCAGTATAAAATCTATGTGTACTCTGTGTATGAGCCATTGCTTAATTTCTATCTTGCTTAAGAATCTATATGCATTGCTTTACTTTGCAGGTTTAAAACTTACATGTGGTATCATAGCTCGTTTTTGGCTTCAGAGGGATGCCTTTGTTGTTGAGGGTTTGTCTCGGTTTTGATAGATCAAGTTTATCTTGGGTCTATGATAAACCCGTGTTTAGTGGGAGCTTTTGCAGTGGATATTCGAGTATAGAAAGAGGAATGGTGAGCTCATCTAGAATTGAGATAAAGAAGTTCAATGGTAAAAAATTTGAGCTATGCAAGCTCAATATGGAGGACCTTCTTGTCGACAAAGACCAATGGATCTTTGTGGATCTTGGTACATAGCCTATTGGTACATCATATACTAGCACATAGGCTACTGGTACACAACCTACTAGTACAGTAGATACTGGTATGTCGAAGGAAGATTGGGAGAAGTTGGACAGAAGAGAAAGGAGTATTATTCGACTCTACATGGCAGATTCGGTGTTGTTGAATGTCTCGGGAGAATCTACAGCCAAGGAACTATGGGATAAGTTAGGGAATTTGTATCAATCAAAGTCCCTGGTAAACAAGTTTTTTCTTCGAAAGAAGTTGTATCATCTTAGGATGGAAGATGGAGATTATGTGACAGAACATCTAAATGCCTTTAATACTCTAGTAAGTCAACTTGGATCTATTAATATTACGATTGCAGAAGAAGATAAGTGTATTACTTTGTTATGTTCTTTGCTAGACTCTTGGGATAATATGGATGTAGCAATAGGTAGTACCACTCAATCTACATTGAAGTATGAGGATGTAGTTGCATCCTTTTTATCTGAAGAGATGAGGCGAAAAAGCATGGATGGTCACAACACATATGCTTTATTTGTAAGAGGGCGTACCAAAGACAGGAACCCCGGTAAGCCTTCAAGGTGGAGATCTAAATCTACAGGTATATCTAAGTCTCCAGGAAAATATTTGAGGAAATGCTGGAAGTGTGATAAAACAGGGAATTATAAGAAAGATTGCAAGTCTAAGAAGGTTGAAAAACCAAAGGGATCTGATAGTACCTCTTCCAAAGAGGCAAAAAACTCCACTGAAGAAGGAGGTGATCTTTACCTAGCATCTACAAGTACACATGCAGACCATGATGTATGGTTGATCGACTCAGGTGCATCATACCATATGACTCCTCATAGGGAGTGGTTCTCTGAATATGAAAAATATGATGGTGGTGATGTATTCATAGAAGATGAATCGACAACAAAACTCTTGGGACGTGGAAGGGTTAAGTTGTTGCTAAACGATGGAAGGATTAAAATTCTCCCTGGGGTTCTACACATTCCAAAACTAGCTAGGAGCCTAATATCCGTAAGCAAGTTGGGTGATGCAGGAGTGAAAACTATATTTGAAAAGAACACTTGCAAGATGGTAAGAGGAGCAATGGTGTTGATGAGGGGATTTCATTGTGGAACTCTATACAAGTTGTTGCGAAGCACTTATACTAATGGGTGTAATAGTTATGTTGTCCCTGAGCAGAGAAATGAAGGTGACAAGACCAATACTGTCCCAGAAAAGAAGACCATGTTGTGGCATCAAAGACTGGGATATTGGAGAAAAGGGCCTTCAAACACTACATGGTAAAGGTATGGTTGAAGGTATGTCTAATTGCACTCTGGATTTTGATTTCTGTGAAAATTGCATATATGGTAAACATAATCGAGTAAGATTCCCATCTGGTGCTACAAGAGCAAAGGGGATCTTAGAGTTGATACACAATGATGTGTTTGGACCTGTTCTTGTTCCATCCCTAGGTAAATCTGTGTATTATGTTTCATTCATAGATGATTTTTCAAGGAACACTTGGATTTATTTTCTTAGAAAAAAATCTAAGGCATTTGATAAATTTAAAGAGTTTAAGGCTCTGGTAGAAAATCAGACAGAGAAGAAAATAAAGGTATTGAGAATAGATAATGGTGGAGAATTCTACAGAAATGAATTCGAAGAATTCTGTGGTATTGAATTCGAAGAATTCAGTAAGAAGTGTGGTATAGAAAGGAATAAGACTACTCCATACACTCCTCAGTAGAATGGAGTTGCAGAAAGGATGAACATGGCATTGATGGAAAAATCAAGGAACATGCTCAGTGATGTCGGGTTAGGACAAGAATTCTGGGCATAGGAAGTGGGTACAACATGTTACCTAGTCAATCGATCACCTTCATCAGCGTTGGATGATAAAACTCCACACGAGGTATGGTATGGAAAGAAACCCCCTCTTCAACATCTTAGAGTGTTTGGTTGTGATTCTTGTGTACATGTTCCAAAGGAAAATAGGAGTAAGCTAGATAATAAAGATGAAAGTGTATCTTTATTGGTTATAAAGATGGTGTGAAAGGTTATAATCTTTGGAACACAGAAACCAAGAAAATTGTTTAGAGTCGAGATGTTGTTTTCAGAGAGGTTAAAGATGTGTCCAAACAGGAATTTCCTCCAATGCAAGACGAACCTGAGAAAATAGAGCTTGAGTTGGATGATGCAAAATATGAATCATCTGAAGAAGAGGAAGCATAAGAAGAAGAAGAAGAACCTCATACCCTAGTATTGAGGAGATCAGTGAGAGATAGAAGGCAACCAGAAAAGTATAGTCCACCTGATTTTCGTTCCAATTTTTCTTTATCTATTATTGATGATGATCCCATAATTGTCAGGGAAGCAGTGAATTCATAGGATAGTAAACTCTAGAAGAAGGCCATGGTTGAAGAAATGTATGCCTTGGATAAGAATGAGGCATGGGATATATTTGAGCTGCTAGTTGGAAGAAAATTGATTGGTATAAAATGGTTGTTCAAGAAGAAGTTTAATGCACAAGGTAAAGTGGAGAAATACAAAGCTCGGTTAGTAGCAAAAGGTTATTCCCAGGTAGAGGGAATTGACTTTGGTGAGATTTTTTCTCCTGTTGCTAAGTTAACTTCTATTATATTTATTTTATCTATTGTTGTTGCTTTTGATCTTGAAGTGGAACAGATGGATGTGAAGACAACATTCCTACATGGGGATATGGAAGAAGAAATCCACATGAAGCAGCCAGAAGGATTTGTAGTGAAGGGAAAAAAAGAGTTGGTCTGTAAGCTAAAGAAGTCACTATATGGTTTGAAGCAATCACCTAGGATGTGGTACCAAAATTTTGACACATACATCCTTGGATTGGGATTTGTAAGAAGCAGGGCTGATAACTGTGTATATTCCAAGCAGGCTGGTAATCACTTCATTTATGTAGTGTTGTATGTTTATGACATGTTGTTGGTAGGAAATAACATGGACGTTATCAAGGAGGTGAAATCGCAACTATCCTCCAAATTTGACATGAAGGATCTCAGTGTTGTTAACTTCATTCTGGGAATGGAGATTAAAAGAGATCGTGCAAATAGGAAACTTTGGTTGAATCAAAGAAAATATGTTGAGACGATATTGCAGAGGTTTAATATGCATGGAAGTAAACCAGTCAAGGTTCCTATTCACATAGGTGTAAAGTTATCTACAGATCAGTGTCCCAAGACACAGGAAGAAGAAGAGGACATGTCCCATGTTCCATATGCTAGTGCAGTTGGCAGTTTGATGTATGGAATGGTTTGTACTAGACTGGACATTGCACATGCAGTGGGAGTTTTGAGCAGGTATATGTCAAAACTAGGGAAGGAGCATTGGACAAGAGTAAAGAGGGTCTTCAGGTATCTTCATGGCACCACCAGTTATGGATTGTGCTACCAAGGAAGACCGAGATTAGATAGAGTGGTGGATATACATGGATTTTTTGATGCAGACTAGGCTGGAGATCTGGATCGTAGAAAATCTACAAGTGGGTATGTGTTTAACCTATTTGGAGGAGCAATCAGTTGGATGAGCAAAAGACAAGATGTAGTGGCACTCTCAACTACAGAAGTTGAATACATGGAAAACAATCATGCAAGAAACGAAGCATTATGGTTACAAAGATTGTGTTTAGGTATTGGGTTGGTACAACAAGAAATGAGATTAGATTGTGACAGTCAGAGTGCAATATTCCTGGCAAAGAACCCAGCTTGTCATTCAAAGACACAACATATTGTTGTTCAGTATCACTTTGTGAGAGACATGGTTGAGGAAAATAAGGTGTTGCTGGAAAAGGTTGACACTTTGAAGAATGTTGTAGATTCATTGAAAAAGTCTATGAGCACAGAAAAGTTCTCCTGGTGTAGAGTAATAATGGGCATTGTTGCATTGGATTATTGACTATATAATCCCCTGGACCCCTGGATGCAAAGAAAACAACAAGTGGGAGAATGTTGGGTATGTGTTATATTCTTTGCATGTGTGTGTGTGGACATGTAAAATATGACAACTACGTCTGACAATTTTTTCTATTTTTAGTGGATTTTGCTATTTTTAGCAGATTTTTCTATTTTTAGCAGATTTTGCTATTTTTGGCGATTTTGTACATTAATCCCGGATTAAGGGATTAGGGTTTTGGTATCTAAAGAATACCTAAAAAAATTGTATATATTGTATGGTGAATGGTGAAATTCGATATAATGAATATAAGAAAGGTTTTCCCAATTGAGGGTTTCCGGTATAAAATCTTTGTGTACTTTGTGTATGAGCCATTGATTAATTTTTGTCTTGCTTAAGAATCTATATGCATTTCTTTACTTCGTAGGTTTAAAACTTACACTAGAGACTCTAGTCGGTACAAGATGAAGCCTGCACAATGTTTGAATAAATCGAGGGACAAGGTGCACAACTGGAATAGATGGTCACCATAGTGGAACAATGCTTGGAAGGGCATGTCACCAAGAAAGTCATCCAAGAGTTCACCGAGCATGAGGCTCTGGAAAAGAAACAATTTGAGGCAGCTCGAGCCAACCTCAAGGAATTCAAAGAGAATTGACTAGATCAGAGTGACTTGGGATGAGTCACAGATGAGTGTTGGGGGCCTATTTGCCCTCAACCATGTTTTGGAGAACCTTGGTCATGTTTGACCATTTTTGGGACTTCGATAGGCTGGTCGAAGATGAAGCACCTAGGTGAAGTGGAAATCGTGGTATCGCACCCCCTTTTACGATATTTTTGGGTTTAGTGTTTATGTAATGGGTATGGGATGTCGTCCCATGGGTTTACACATGCTTAGGCCTCTTTTGTAATGTATAAATAAGAAGATAAGACTTAGAGCGAAGGTTGTCTAGAGTTACTAGAGGTTTGATTGTGATAAGTGCGAATGTTGTGAACGCTTTGTACATATTGTATGTTCAGAATTGTAGAGCTAAGTGAAAGTGACCTATAGTGCTTTGTGCACAGACTATGTAATGCTCTGTGCTTTGACTTAACTCGAGGTAGGAGGATCTAGCAAGGTGCGCGAAGATCTCTTGTCCTATGTAGAGTTGGTTGTGTAGCTCTGTGCATGTAATAAGATTGGAAGAAGCTAATAAAGAAGAGAAGAAGATTGGTGGACATATCCCCACACTGTGGTGAACCATGTATATCCTGTGTTATTGTGCTTTGTGCTATATTTTTCTTGTATTTGCTTAGTGCACTTTTATGATAGATAGATCTATGAATGATTAAGTGATTTATGATGTGAATGAATGTTAGATCTGTTGTAAGTCTATGTTCTTGATGATTAGATGTGCTTGATATTGATGACTACTACATTGATCTGTAATTAGGGTTTTATCTACGATGTGAATAAGGGTTAAGGACTAATGAATGTGAATTTATAAGTGCTCTATTAAGTATTGTGATCACTGATCTGTGTCCCATATAGGTTGTAGACACTTGAGTCCTGCAAGCGCCCTTGCCTCTACCTCAGGTGAGACTTCATCTGCTTCACAGGTGTTGATGAAAGGGCTGATAGTTAGGGTTTTGTTGGTGCGTTGTTGAAGCATTTAACCCTGGTTATGCCCCTATTCCAACACTTGGGTTACTTTCCTTGAAAATAATCTGAAGC
This sequence comes from Picea engelmannii, assembly GCA_009831015.1. Classification (NCBI taxonomy): domain Eukaryota; kingdom Viridiplantae; phylum Streptophyta; class Pinopsida; order Pinales; family Pinaceae; genus Picea; species Picea engelmannii. The sequence goes on along the minus strand of ML802740.1, from coordinate 39,265 downwards.
ATTTGACACATTCAAGGCATTCAAAGCTCTAGTTGAGAACAATACAGAGATGAAAATCAAATGTTTAATGGAAGGTTGAAGACTAAATATAAAATATATATTATTATTTTATAAATTTACTATTCAATGATCCATACAATGTACAACAACGTGTATTAAATACACATGAAAGAGTAGAGTCACATATTTTTATCTTAAAATATGTGACTTTACATTAAACATATAATAATTACATTAATGATTTAATTTATTAATTAATGACATTGTAATATACGTATGGTATATTACAAGTCATCCTTCTTTGAAAATCTTTTTCCTTGAAGCATGGGCAAGGAGGAATGTTTAGATCTAAACTCCTTATCTTCCCAAGTGGCTTTATCTTCAAGAAGTTTCTCCCATTTGATCATATACTCATTAATTCTTCTAGAATGTATGAATTTGGTTTGTACTTAGAGGATTCCTTTAGGAATTAAAGTCAACCTTCCTTCTTCATCCAAAAGAGGCAAATTTGTTTGTATATGGATGGTAGGACCTAGTTTTTTCTTCAAACAAGAAACATGAAAAATGTCATGCAATTTCCCTTTATTTGGAATATCGAGTCTGTAAGCAACTTGTCCAATTCTCTTTCAAATTTGATAAGGTTCATAAAACTTCAGAGCCATTTTGTGATTCTTTTAATTTTTAAGAAAATTATTCTTGTAAGGCTACAGTCGAACAAACACCCAATCACATGTCGTAAATTCTCTATCAGTTTTTCTTTTGTCATCTTGTTATTTAATTTGGTTCCTTTCTTGTTCGAGGTGAGATTAATGAGTATGTAGAACTTCATCCGATGTGGATAGATAATATTTCATGGTAGGAACCTTAGAATTTATAACATACTCCTTAATAGAGGGAGGCAGATAACCATATAGTGCATCAAACGAGGACATTTTTGTTGCGGTGTGATATGTACTATTGTCCCACCATTCTGCGAGATGTAGCCAATTGATCCATTGTGTCTGATGATTATTCAAAAAATTCCTTAGATATCCTTTGAGGAATTTATTAACCAATTCAATTTGGCCATCTATTTGGGGATGATATGGAATACTCATGTTTAAGGATGACCCCACCTGACAAACTATTTCCTTCCAAAAATTTATAGTAAACTTGGGATCCCTATCGCTTACGATAACTTTGGGAAATCCATGAAGTTTAAAAATATTTTTAACATATCTATCAACGACTTGGCTAACCTTTCCATTTGAAGATATCCCGAAAAAGTGGGAATATTTGGTTAATTGGTCAACAATTAAAAATATAGTGTCTTTTCCTTCAGAGGTAGGAACAAAATTAATAAATTCCATAGATATTTCAGACCATTTTTGGGCTGGGATATGAAGGGGTTGTAGCAGACCTGGAGGAGCAACAGTTTCAAACTTTTTTCATTGAAAAGTGTCACATTTTGCCACATATTTATGAATGGAATATCGGATGCCTTTACAAAAGAAGGACTGGCATATGTTTTAGTAAGTTTTGAAAAAACCCACATGGCCTGCTAACGGAGAATCGTGATTTTCTTTCAAAACTTGGAGTTTGAACTTGGAAGAGATGGGAAAAAGTATTCGTTGTTTGTACCACAATATGTCATTCTCCTAGGTTGGGGAAATATTTATGGTCTTGTGAGGATGGAGAACCCTCATGAGTTATCTAGAATCCTCTAGAAAGTCAAATAATTCAAATTATTCTAGAAACTCCTAGAAGAATTTATCTAGTCAAAGTGGGTGAAACTAGGAGTTAATCATGGGTTAAGTTGTTGCAGTAAGAAAATAATTAAAAAAAAAATAGTTGCAACTATAAGTGGAGAGTTCACTATTTGTGGATAAAGTGGTTATAAGTGGAAAAGTGGTTAGAAGTGGGTTATCCCTAAAAGAAGGAAGCCGGGTTAAGTTGGTTAGAAGGTAAGCCCTATAGGAAACTACTTAGAGAGTATAAATAAGAGAGAAAGGGTCTCCTATTATCACCTATTGAGAACATTAAATATCTATTATTGTGTAAGGTTTATTGCAACTAATCATTGATACATCTGAAGTTATGCAAGTCTGAGGTAGTAAGAAAGGTTGACGACGAAAATTTTGGAGTTGCATAAATATTGAAAAACCATATTTTTTTAGGTGTATGCAGGCTGCAGTGGAAGAGATCACATACATACACATGCTAGAAGTAAAGAACGGTGCATATAGTTGGAAAACACATGAAATATTGATTTTTTGAGAGTGACAGGTTCTTAGAGTCTGAAAGAAATCTCCTAGGAAGGTCTACAGTGATAAGGTCCAATAAATATATCTACACGTTCAAAAGGTATGTCTTATTTTTATGAGTAGGTGGATATTGTTGTCTACATGAGATATGGTTATGCGGGTTTGAGGATTTTCCCTAGAGAGGGTATTGACTGTACGAAACTTATTGTATAATTCATATCTACAAAAATAATGTGTTGGTGTATATGATATTTATCATTGGTAGATCTTGTTAGTGTTGAGGCATATATTGTATTTCTTAGCACATGGTTGAGGGATTTTGTGGTACATGGTTCAAGACTTTTGGTTGTGAAGTTTTTTGTGTAGTGTGAGGTTGCATTTTAGTGAGGGTTCGATGTCTAGTCCATGTGAGGGTAATTACACTTGATCATGATTGTATACACATGTATGGAACATGACTAGAGAGACATGGATGCACTTGGTCAAGGGATATGTATGATGATGTATGCATAGGGAACAACTACATATTGGACACAATGAAAGGTTACAAGTTGATTTTATAGAGGCAACAAAGATTCTGAGTTTCAGAAAGACGAAAACCATAGATTTCTAAAGGTGTACGCAGGCTGCAGTATAGACATGCCATGTACACATGTGAAATGTAGTATAGACAGGTCACGTACATATGCGAGATACAATATATATAGGTCGCATACCTATTGGTATTTATTGGTACAAGATGGATTTTGGTACATGTTTCTTACAAGATATTGGTAAAGGTTGGTAACAGGTTGTTGACACATATTAGTACATGTTTATAGTGGTATATCTCACAGTGATAGTGTGGCATTGGTTTCATCATTTATTTGACACTTATATTTCAGGGAGGTTGGACAGAGAAATGATCAGTGGTTTTAGTCACCTTTTGATTGTAGCTGGAGAACATAGGGGGTTTTAGACTCCTTCTGGTTGTATCCAAAGAATTGGGGAGTT
>ML802740.1:0-25677 GCA_009831015.1 Picea engelmannii | reverse complement strand
TCCTTAATTATTTTGTAGAATTGCATAGAACACATTTTTCTAGTGTAGGGGTATTTTTTCAAAATTTATAATGTTAATTTTATATATTTTTTAAAATTTTGAAAGTCAATATATCCTTGAAATTACAAGGCCTTGCATTAGTGAGGGTATGGGGTATTAACATTATCAAACAAATTTTAATTTTTAACATTATCAAACAATTTTAATTTTTAACATTATCAAACAAATTTTATTTTATTTTTAGATTGTAGATCTTAGTCTCTACTAGTGAAACATATAACGCTATTTAAAATATGATTAAGGTGATAAAAAATTATAGAAGGAATAAAAGAGGCATGTATTTTAAGATTTTGATACATGCCAAGACAACAATATATTAAAAATAGTAAACAATATATATATTTTTAAATTCTATATTTGGAATCTTCATAGTCGATTCTATATGTTTATATAGTTTCATCAATGATAAATTTGTGTAACCTATAAAAAAAAGTCAAAATAGAGTTATTGAGAGGTATTAGAAAAAATGGAGGTTTTAATGTATTTGTATCCCAAACCATCAGGTTTGTCAATCTAAACCTAAATACAAGGAAAACAAATCAACAAAAATGTATGCTAGATTTGTCACTCCTGCCCCAAAAAAAATTGAAATGAAAAGAGTACGCACACATTCTTAGAACACATACGTGTTATTAGGAGAGAGTGCACATTCCTAATAAAACAAAATCCTTGTAAAACTTTGAAGCGACCAAAGAGTGGACCAAAAACAACCCACAAATTTTGGTTAGGATCTTCCACCACTGAACCTTAGATAGGGGGGGCCTAGCCACCCCCCCTTGTGAACCCCCCCTCCTCAAGCAAAAAACAACGTATGTGTACCATTTATAGGAATATGGAAAAAAAACCTACAACTCAAAATCACCTAGTGGCACTCACATGCCTAGCCATAGGCTAGGTCCATGAACAACACCTTTAACTCATGCATCCAAGGCCATGAACAACACCTTGAACTCATGTATCTAGGGAAATGAACAACACCTTGAACTCGTTCATCTAGGGAAATGAAAAATAACTTGAACTGACATGAAACGTTAAACCCACACACATGACCTCCCACATGTATCATTTACCTCTTAGTGGGCATATTGGCACCTTTAAGGTTTTTGGAGAAGTAGGTATCATTCCAAAGACTTGAACCAATGTGAAGTGATGAAAATTTCTCATTAGAAATAAAACATAGCTTCCAAGTCCCAATATCCACCAATGATTCGTCAAACCACCACATATGATCTCTCTATGTCATATTTTTCATTCAAATTTCAATATGGACACCATTAGAATGTTTTGAGCACCAAGTATGGGTCATGGGGAATTAGACATGGTCAAGGGATAAAAATTGAGAATTAGGACCTAAAATAATATTCCAAGAATCAAAATCCAAGGAAAATTTCTTTATCCACCACATATAATGTATTGAAAGTATCATCCCCCTCCTAGTTGGTATATGGGCACCATTAAAAGGTTCTGAGCTCTAGGTATGAGTCTAATTTCCTAGAACATGGTTAAGGGAGGAAACTCGGGCATCAATCCATAAAGGAAGAATATAAGGTTGAAGGGACTTGAATGATTACTTGAACCACCACATAGGACCTTAATACGATATATTTGGTTTTTAAGAGGGAATATGGTATCTATTAGAATGTTTTTAGCACTAGATTTGGGTCATTATGCCTTGAACATGCTTGGGGAGGAAACCCTATCCTTAGGCCCTAAAGAAATATTTTGGGCATCTAGGGCCAATAATGTCAGCTAAACAATGGGTCTCTGGGAATTGTACATGGTTAGGGGAAGAAACATGGAACTTATTCTCTAAAGGAATATTTTAGCTATCTAGAGACAAGAAGGATACCCTGAACAACCGCACATGGCTTCATATCCTTGGCCTATGATTGAGGATGTTGGTGCTGCTAGGTGGTTTTGAGTAGTATTATGTGTCCTAGGGCCCTAGAAATGATATAGGAAAGAAGGCCATGAATTAGGTCCTAAAGAAATCTTTGAGGCATCCAAATCCATTAAGAATTCCTTGAAGCACTACACATGACCTATGGAGGGTATCATTGGCATCTAAAAAAGGATGTTGGTGCCCTCAAAAGCTTTTGAGAATTAAATATGGGTCTCAAGGCCTTGATATGGTCGAGGGGGGGAACCTAAGCTTTAGTCAAAGTACAAATATCTATGGATCTAAGAAAAATGATGCCTCAAACCACCACACCCCACCTCTTAGGGTTTAGGAAGCTTCTAGGGATAAAGGGTCATGGATCACACTTCAAACCAATATTGATGATCTATTAAGGAGATTTGTGTCCTTCAATTTGGGATATGGGAATCCTTAGGATATTTTAAGCACCAGGTATCGACACATGGACATGATTGAGAGATGAAACCCAAGCCTTAGATCCTAGAGGAAGATTCTAGGCATATAAGGTTAATAATGACATTTTGAACCATGACAAAGGCACTTTCTAGGGTATCCTTGGTCTCTATATTGGGATAGTCAGTATTATTAGGTTTTCAACATTAACTATGAGGATATGGACCCTAGATATGGTTAGGGGAAGAAACCTAAAATTTAGTCCATAATGGAGTCTTCTAGGATTCTAGGGCCAATAATAACAGTTTGAACCACCACAAATGACCTTTGAAGGGAATCCTTTGCCTCTAACTAGGTATATAGGTACCATTAGCATTTTTTATCACTAGGTATGGGTCTTATGGTCTTGATCATGGCTAGGAGAGGAAACATGAACCTCAGGCCCCAGCGAAATCTTCTAGCCATCGAAAGCTAAGAAAGATGCCTTAAAAAACCACACATCACCTCTTGAGGGTATCCTTAATGTTGTATGAATAGGGATTTTGGTTCCACTAGGTTTTTTTGAGTTATAGGTCAATGTCCCACTAGGAAAGAATGCCATGCCTTATATACTAAAGAAATATTTGAGAAATCTAGAGCCATGAACATTTCCTAGAAGCACCACAGATGACCTTTGTAGGCTATCCTTGGTTTCCAAGAAGGGATGTTAGTTCCCTCACAAGGTTTTGAGCATTAGTTGTGGATCTCAAGGCATCAACATGGTCAAGGGGTGGGGGGGAGGGGGTACCCAAKCCTTTGYTGAAGTACAMATATTCTAGGACTCTAGGGTGAAACATGATGTATCAAACCACCTAGGGCTCAAGGGTCATGAATGACACCTCAAACAACCATAAATGAACTCATGAGGAGACATTTCACCTTCAAGTGGGGATATGGGAGTTGTTATAATATTTTGAGCACTGGGTATGGGTCTTGTGTACTTGGACATGATAGAGAGAGGAAACCTAGGCCTTAGGTCCTAAAGGAAGATTCTAGGCCTCTAGGTCCAACAACAACACGTCAAACCAAAACAAAGGACCTTTCTAGGGTATCCTTGGTCTTCCAATGGAGATAGTTAGCATTATGAGTTTTTGAACATTAAGTATGATTCTATGGACTTTGGATATGGTGAGGGGAACAAAATCAAGAGTTAGGTCCTAAAGGTAGATTCTAGGATTATGGGGCCAATAAAAACACCTCGAACTACCACAAGTGACCTCTTAAGGGAATCATTTGCCTCTAAATAGGTATATAGGTACTATTATCATTCTTGAGCACTAGGTATGGGTCTTGGGGCCCTACACATGGTCAAGGGAGGAAATATGAGCCTTCATCCCTAAAGTAATATTTCAGAGATTTATGGATAAGAAGGATGCCTTAAACAACCACACATAGCCACTTGAGGGTATCCTGGCCTATGGTTGGGGATGTCAGTGCCATTATGTGGTTTTGAAAATTAGGTATGTGTCATAGGGTCCTGGAAATAATAAATACACATTGTTTGTTTTTTTAGAGGGGGGGGGGGGNGGGGAGGATAGCCATGCCCCTTGTCGCTAGGGTTGAGGAGACCTCGATCAAAATTTTGAGTTGTTTTTGGTCTTCTCTTTGGTCACTTCACAAGGACATAATGGGAATGCACTTGTGCTCCTCCTTAGAAACATGTTCATGTTCCTAAGCATATGCACACTCCTACTCATGAACATGTGAAAGTTTCAAAAAAGAAATACAAATGGTTTCACAGGGTTTCCTAGAAACCAAAGTTTGACCTTGTTGGAAACCTATGTAACCCATGTTGGTACCCCTCAAGTAGTATCACATTAGAAAACATTTGTACATGACCATCACTTCCACATATCATAAGGTGTATCAGAATTCCCCTAGGTCTCCTAAAATGAGACCTAGATAAACTGATCGATCGTTTGGTTGTTATAGTTCCATTAAGAACAACAATTTGGAAAAAAAATCTCTAGTGCCTGGGTAATCAGGTAGTACAAATAAGGGTACGATTGAGCCTCCTTAGTTGGTGCCCTGAGATATTGGGCCGAGTACTATTGTTCAACCCTGCACATATATCATAGAGTTATAACATAGGGTAAATATGTGTCCCTATGCACCCTGTAAAACCTAACTTGGTGGGAACATACAAGAGAAGAAAAATAAAGGATATTTTGGTAGCATAACCTTGCCTCCTACATTCTAGTTGCGAAATTACTACACATTGTTTCTTGCTAATAATTTGGGAATTTCAACACTACTGTATTATTCAGTTCGGAGTATAACTTTGCAAGAGTAAAAAAAGAAATTTTTTTATCCTTCCCACACCTTTATTTGAGACCAATCCCATTGGATTCTCCACTTTTCCCTGATTATTGTGATACCTATAATTTTTAACACTTTTTTTACCCTATGGACCCATAACCTTCCTGGAACCCTTATTTCCCACTTATCCCAGTAACTTCCTCTTGTTTCCCTAATCATAGTGGTATATATCACTTATCTTCTTTTTTGGATCCACCCCTCCCCTAATGGATCCCACTTTCTAAGAATAAACCTATCAGAAACTAAATAATGACATTATTTCCATTCAGGCCAAAGTGAATAATGACATGAATATTACCATGCATGCCAAAGTGGACCTCATCCAGGACCAACTCAATAGTCGATTGGACGAAATCTAATCCGCTCTCAAAAAATTCATGTCCCAATCCCATTGTCTTTTCTCCTCTGGCCCAAAATCCCAATTCAAAGGTGTTAACTCTTCAAATCCTATGAACTTTCATTTCAATCATGACCCCTATCGTCCTAGAGTTTAGGTGAAAAAAATTGATGTCTTGGATCCAACATCCTGGGTCACTCATATGGAACACTATTTTTCCTTGCATGGCATTACTAATGAATTGAAAAAACTTTGTTACAGTGTTCTCTACTTGGATATGGAACGATGGAAATGGTGGCAATGGCATTGAAATGCACGCCAAGGGTATGTTTCTTAGACATAGTTTGTTGTTGAGTTGTATGAATGCTTTGACATAGACACCCACCATTTAGGTTGCTTGACCAAGTCGAAACAATATGGAATAGTGGAAGATTTTACCATTTCCTTTGATCACTCGTATTTTTGAATGAAGGGTATGATTGGTGCCTTCTTCCAATATTTATTTATCAGTGGCCTCAAGGATGAAATCCAATCCCATGTCTTCACAGCTCTCTCCCAGACTTGGTTGGAAGAAACTGAATGTGCCAATGAGGAATAATAGGTCATATTTTCCCAGAAAAATAAACTACTTTTATTTCCCATCCTAGAGCCCCCTATCCTCCCCCTCCATCCACTCCTCTCAAGGTCCAAAAATTAACACGAGAAGAAATGGATGAATGGCAAATCAAGTGTCTTTGTTATAATTCCGATGAGAAATACTTTCCTAGGAATGAGAGTAAATAACATAAAACATTTATGTCCATTTCGAAGGATGTTGTTGATGAAGATGTTGAGGAAATGCTACCCCAAACAAATGATCCTACACCACCCTCAGATGCTCCTGAAGTTGAACCATCGATTTCGTTGAATTCTCTCACTATATTTTCTTCTCTCCAACCCCTTCAATTGATTGGTTACATTAAGCACATGAAATTCATCATCCTATTGGACATTGTAACACTCATAATTTCATTCATCGTGGCCTTGCCCAAGAAATCAATTGATATATCCTTGTTGTCAACAATTTTCAAATCATGATTTCCAATTGTGGTTCCATGAAATGTGGGGGGCATTGTGAAAATGTGCACATACAAATTGGCGAGTATAAATTGAAATCTCACATGTTTTCCATTGAAATGAGTGGTTTTGAAATCATTCTTGGTGTTGAATGGATATGCACTACAGGCCCCATAACCAAGGATTTTAAAGATTTAACCATGCAATTTCAACATGAAGGACACCAATCTAAATTCCAAGGCATTAAAGCAAGATCATCAGAGATCATCGATTCCCACCACATGGAAAAGTTACTCAAAAAAAGTCATTCTGGCATCATTTCCCAAATCCATTCCCTTCAAGCAGATGAGACACCCTCTGTGCACCCCGACCTTCAATATATCCTTTCCAAACATCACATTGTTTTCCAAACTCACTAGGGAATTCCCTCCTCCCATGAGGACCATGACCATTCTATTACTTTAATCCTTGGAAGTCTTCCTCCCATTTTCATCCTTATCATCATTCCTTTGCTCCAAAAAATGAAAATGAGAAAATTGTCCAAGAATTGCTAGAAGCGGGAGTTATCTATCCTAGTTGTATCCCCTCTTCTTCACCTGCAATCATGGTCCTAAAAAGGGAAGGCACTTGCCACATGTGTCCTAATTTTCATTCCCTCAACAAACTTATCATCAAGGACAAATTTCCCATTCCTATCATAGGTGACCTTCTGGATGAATTCAGTGGGGCTCAATACTTTACCAAACTTGACCTATGTTTTGGATACCACCAGATACGTATGAAAGAGGAAGACATTCCCAAGACTACATTTCACACTCATGAGGGCCACTATGATTTCTTGGTCATGCCCTTTGGTCCATGTAATGCGCCCTCCACTTTTCAAAGTTTCTTCAATCATGTATTTCACCCTTTCCTCCACCACTTTGTATTAGTTTTCTTTGATGATATTCTCATCTATAGTAAAATGTGGCCAACCCATTACCACCATGTGGATCAAGTTCTCCATCTCCTTTCCAAGAACCAAATTTTCCTCAAACAGCCAAAATTTTCTTTTGGAATCTCTGAAGTTGAGTGCTTGGGTCATATTGTTTGCAAGGGTGGATCCTAAGAAAATTGAAGCTATGCAAAATTGGCCTTACCCTAAAAATCTTAAAATTTTGCATGGTTTCTCAGGTTTAATGGTCCATTCTTGTGAGTTTATTCATAATTATGGAAACATTGCAACTCCCCTAACAAATATCCTTAAAAATAATGCTTTTATTTGGAATCCAACAACTGACCAATCCTTCCAAGCCTTTAAAGAAGCTATGTGCACTATTCATGTACTATCCCTCCCTGACTTCACCAAGACCTTTGTTCTGGAATCTGATGCATAAGGGAGTGGAATTGGGGAAATCCTCATGCAAGATGGATGACCTTTATATTTCACCAACAAACAGGTTTTGGAGTGACATTTGGGCCAATCGATCTATAAAAAGAAAATGTTGGCTATTTTTCATGCATTGGATCTATGGAACCCTTATATATTGGGACAACGCTTCCAAATTAAAACAGAGCATCAAAGCCTCAAATACTTCCCGGAACAACAAATTTCATCCCTGGAGCAACAAAAATGGGTTACCAAGATATTTGGATATGATTATGATATCATTTACAAAAAGGGAAAAGAAAATGTAGTGTTTGATGTCGTTTCCAAGAAAATATGAAGAAGAGGGGCCCATCTTTTCCCTCTCATTCATTTTCTTTGATTGGATTCTAGTTGTTTTCTAGGAATGGTTGCAATAACCAAAAATTGCAACATGATCCCCAAGCTTTTCTAGTCTACTCTTGGCACAATGAAGATTTCTTATATAATTTTTGTCTGCATTTAATAAATGAGTAGTCCCTTAAATCCACGGTTCTCTCTATGTTTCATGCTTCACCTACAACTGGGCATTCAGGATTTACCAAAACTTATGAACGGGTCAAACTTTATTTATTTTGAGATGGAATGAAATAGGAAATCCACACCTTTGTGGTTGGATGTGATACATGTCAAAAAAATAAGGGAGACACTATCAAAACTCCTGGCACACTCCAACCGCTTCCGATTCCACCTACTGTTTGGATGGATATTTCTATGGATTTCATTTTTGGCTTACCAAAATCAAGAAATAAGTCAGTCATCAAGGTGGTAGTGTATCGTCTTTCCAAATATGCTCATTTTTTTGCTCTTCAACACCCATTCACCGCATCCACAGTGGCTCAATTTTTTATGGATAATATATTCAAACTCCATGGAATGCCTCATTCTATTGTTTCTGACCATGATCCAACTTTTACCAGTAATTTATGGAAATAATTATTTAGGCTCTAGGGCACCGAATTGCATCTCATCACAACCTATCATCCCCAGAATGATGGCCAAAACGAAGTGGTTAAAAAGTGTTTGGAAACATATTTGAGGTGTTTTGCGTCCGACAAACAACATTTGTGGGTTCGGTGCTTACCCCTAGCTAAATGGTGGTACAACACCTCTTACCATACTACCACTTGCATGATTCCCTTTGAAGCAATATATGGAAAAAATCCATCATCGGTTCTCCCATACATGTTGTGTGTCTCCAAGGTTCAGGAGGTTGATCACAACCTTACAGTCTGCATGACCATTCTCCATACTCTCAAAGAAAATTTGGTCATGGATGAGAACCACATGAAGTAATAGGAATATCAGGGTCATTCTAAATGTCAATTTGTTGAAGGGGACTAGGTGTTTCTTCATTTACAACCATACAAGAAGACTTCACCAAAATCCCAATAGTGTCAAAAACTTTCCCCCAATTTTTTTGATCCTTATATTATTCTCAAATGCATGGGACCAATGGCTTATTAGTTATCTTTTCCCAATCAATCCAATCTACATCCTATTTTTCATGTCACATTATTGTAGAAAGTGATTGGAAACAAGTGCCACCCCCATACCATTCTACCAAAGTTGGATAAAGAAGGTCTCATTTAGTTGCACCCACAAGCAGTATTGGACCAGTGAGAGCATCGTCTCCATTAGCACACCATCTAGGAAGTATTAATTCAATGGAAGGATACTCCACTAGAATATGCTGCCTGAGAGCCAACTACCATTTTGCAACAATTTCCTCATGTTAATCCTTGAGGACACTGATCTTTTTCAGGGGGGCATGTTAGGGACCTAACCTCCCTAACCCATCATGTAGATAGAATAATATATTTTCCATGTAATAAAGGCCAAAATTAGTTAATAAGGCCTACTTAATAAAGGTGAACAAGTCAATGTAACAAGACCTAATAGAAGCTTCTTTTTCTACAAAGATGTTCCTCTAGAATGTTCTTTACAAGATAGAATTAGTATAAATAAGAGTAGGAGACATGAAAAATATTTGTCTTGAGATTTATTATAATAGAGATATTCTGTACTGGAGGTTTCCCCCTTGAAGAGGAAAGTGAACATTTCTTTCTTTCAATAAAGGTATTATTGTTGGTATTGATATTCTCAATATTTTACTATTCCATTGGTATTTGTTGAAAAAAATTTCTTCTTCATATTACATTACGTCTGGTACCTTATAGTGTGTGGTGGTTCGATGAGGACCAAAGTTCTAGGATTAGGAATGTGCGCACGACTCTAAGAACATGCACATGTTCCTATGTGCGCATGTTCCTTCACACCCCATTGCCACTTTTTTTATTATCAACTTTGTACGAGCACCCTTCAATGCTTTTGTTAGTTCTATTCCTTCTATTATTGTTATGTTCTCTATGTATGGAGATTAATTGTGTGTATGATATTAGTTATTTCCATTTTTTTAAAACATTGGAATCTTATGGAAGAAGCGATCCTCTCCAATGGAATGAAACATGAGCAATTACATATATATAGTTAGCAGAAATGGAGATGGATAAAAAAAAATCTAGCACAAAATTCTAACCCAATTAGTAAAGTCCAAAAACTATCCACTGACACTCATTAGTAAATGCACCTACAAATGGAAGAATTATGGATATGACAAACAAGCATGAATTGGCATGTATTATTCTTTGATGGGGCACCCAAGGGAAATCTAGGGGTGGTAGGGTTGTTTATTAGAGACCTAAAATATGTCCAAGGAATCAACACAACCACAAACAATGACGTAGAGACCCCTAATGTGTTCCAAGGATTATCCTTACTAACAAAAAAAGGAGTTTACAAAGTCACAATCATTTGTGACTCAATGTTTATCCTAAGAGGTTTGCAACATTGGGAACTTCCCTAAAGATTTAAGCTATCTCGATTATGTCACAAAGTGTTATTTATTTGATAATATTACACCTCCAAATCATTTTTTCATACCCTCTACAAATCAAATATAGCGGTGGATTTGCAAGAAAATATAGGTGTGTGATATCCAAAAAGTCAGGGGACAGGGGGTGGGGTGGGGAATTCACACCTCCACATGCCCTTCCCTCATTTAATGACATTTAATCACAAAAAAATGGAAAACACCATGGATCATATCTCATGCATTGAAGAGAAAATACCATTAGCCCATAGTACCCTACCTCATTCATTCAACATTGACCATAAGTAGTGAATAGTACAATTACAACATAGGTTCCTTCACATGGGAGAAATTTGAGGTTTTGGGGTTTAAATGGAAATTGGAAGGCTCTGGATGGAAATGTCAATGTGAAAGAGAGCAGGATTCACCTGCCACTTGCTATGTGAATCACCATTCTAGGAATTCCTTAGCATCGAGTGAACATCCCCATGGTGTACTATCATTGTACAAACAAGTGTAACCTCCTCTAACACTTGGAGGACTTAGGAAAAGGGATAAAAAAATGTTAGAAGGATATTGCAGAGACTAGTGGGAATGTGACATAGTCATCACTTCATTAGAATCATTAGAAGAAAGGCTTCGAGAGGTCCTCGAAGGAACATAATCGAATAAGGGATCAATGCACAACTAATATGGGAGAGCACATTCTAAGCTTATTGGAATGGGAAGTGTAATGTAGGACAACCCTAGTAGCAATGTGAGGTACATGGACTAAAATGACCTCTGAAATTGCCTCCATGCAATCTCTACTAGAGCTTATTACAACATATTCAAATCTTTCCCCTTGAATTCATTGCTCCTCCTCGACCTAGTTGCATGGAGAGCTTCATGGACTCAACATCCTCAAACTCCCATAGCAATTCAATGGAGTTTGATGTCGCTCACCCCACTTGTAAAGATGGTTTACCTCTTGCTCATAGAGTCACATCTAAGACTCTCAAGAAATATCCACTCATTGGGACCATTAGGTGGATGTCCATTCTCGACATATTAAAAAAAAATTGTTTTTATGTAAGGTGTAGTGTTTTTTCATACTCTTCTTAAGTTAGTTTGCTCCACAATATTTTTACTCAAATATATTTTAAACAATTATAATTTTTTTTAAATTTATAGACTAATAGTGCAGAAAAAGTAAAGGATGATCTCTCCATATACTCCCAATTTTATAATATTCTCACAATGTAAAGTTTAACATCAACCCATTTTATTACAATTCCTTATCCATTATTCTCAAATAATAATAACAATAATCAAAATAAAAAACCCTTACTTCACTTCCGGATAATTTTCTGGGTGTTTTACAATTTTCCACAAATAACTCCTGTATAAATTATCATAATATATATTTCAAACCCAACTTGGTGGGAACCATTCCTGTTTTAAGAATATATATATATATATATATATATATATATATAACCTTAAAAACCGGGCATACGAAGCCCACCAGAAGGAAAAGATGCTATATAATGACATACATTTCAAACAGTTTGTTGTAGTGTTAGATGGTATGCAAAAAGTACAGAGTGCAAGTGTGTGTACGATTTTTTTGGTGCGGAAGGCTTCGGCAACTATCGATCCATATAGAAAACGACCTACATAATTACAGGTAATTCCCTCTCAATTGTCTTTCCTGCTCAATGGTTTCCACTGTTTCCAATCCTGCTTTTTTCATATGGTTTCCTCAGTTTTGTACATTTTTGCACAATATTACGATCAATTGTATATGGGGAATTTTGCATCTATTATTATCATTGAATGGATTTGGGTGTTTCCAACGTCAATTGTTTTAATAATGTCCAATAACTTATGATTTTGAATTCTGATATCTTGCTTGTTATTGATTTTCGCTCGATTTTACTGTTTAAACATTTTTTTCATTTTTCCTGTAATCATGGCCGCAATTAGGGTATCATGAAAATTCGGCTATGTAATTGTGGGTAAAACTACATTTTTAAATTCCTAAAATGAGTCAACCCCTGAAAAATCTTTAGAAAACTTTAATAGTGCAATCTTAACTACTGATATTTTCAGCATTCCTGAAATCTACCTTTCCAACCATACTTCTAAATCTTTTACTGAATTTTGTGTAACACTAGTCTGAAAGATGGACCCAGAATTTTAAAACGTCGCAGGATTTTTGCGAAAAAATTATATGCCAAGCTGGAACACACAAATCGAGTGCAAATAAGGTAACGATTATTCTGGTGTGTCGCGTTTAATTGAAGCTATTGCTTTCCTTTAACAATGGAAACCCTAAAAATATTCGCTGCGGTGTTCTTTCTCAAAATTCCTTTGAAAATGATAACTACCATTTGCATCCTCGTATTCTATAATATGCATCGTTTCTCTGCAAGCAGTGGGCTATGACAGGATTTGAAGCACTGCCAAAATCATGACCACGCCATTTTGAGCGTTTGGCATAAATAAGACTAGGGTTCTACCATAGTCAAGGGGCCCCTTCCTTATTGCATATTTATTTCACACCATAAGACTAATGGTTCTCTTCTTGCTCCTGGAAATCCATGAAAGGGCAAAGTATTGGGTTATGTCAGCTTCCACAGGCACTCTACACCATCACCTTGAATGTGAAATTCTAACCGAAACCAATTGCAGATCTTACAGGGTTTGGCATCCTCATGTCATACATATATAGTAAATTTAGTTATTAAGGGTGTATTAGGATACGCAAGTTTTCAAACCCATGACCTAATGGAATATAATATTCAATAGAATTCACTAGACTAAGAAAGTGAAAGTGGCTGACCCATAACAAATGATCTATTAGTGTACACATGACTACCTGTTAGTCCATGAAAATATGCCATTACATGGAATATATATTCCGAGATAAGACGAGATATGAAAATAAAATTTATTGCATGAAGTGTTTGTGCCACACTTTGTTTTTTCATTAATTTTTTTTTTGGATAGTATTGAATCAATCAACCTTAAGAGAAGAGGTTTAGGGACATGATTAAAGAGCTAAAAGAAAAATTCATGAATAATTTGGCTCTAAAAAGTTTGTAATATAACTTGGATATCAAACCCATCAAAGAGAAAATGAATAAGCTCATAGAGTTAGACCATGAATGTACCAAAAAAGCCTTGAACTTTTATTTTATTTTTTATAATAGAGCAGAAAGATGGGGAACTAAGAACTAAATTACAAATTGAAACAACTTCACAAGTTCACAATAGTAAAGGAAGAACTAAAAACTAAATTACAAATTGAAACAACTTGCATCATAGAAGCAAATATGATGGGGAACTTAATTGAACATAAAGATAGGTCGATTCTGGTTACGGTAAGCTCTAATGACCATAAATATGGCATACTCCACTATCGGAATCAATATAGGACTATTTTTTTTTCTTACAATATTTATCAATTTATTTCTTCACCATTCATAAGAAGTTAATATAAAATGCACATACAAACATATAATCCACAATACACATAGATTTAACGTGGAAACCCAAATGGTAGAAAACCACAAAACCCGTTTTCTTGTAGGAACCAAACTACTATTGCAATGCTTGCAAGAAACTACCTGCATGAGACACCAATATGCTCACCTGAGAACCATCTCAAAACTAATGTTTACAAGTGCCAACCTACAAGAGACACCAATCCCTTTTAACTAAGAACCAACTTAGTTTTCCCTGTAGGCACCAACCTACAGTTTCTATATTCGCAGGTACCCACCTACAAAAGACATTAATCCCCTTAGTTGAGCACTCACTTAGTACTGCATGTAGATAATGGTTTCACTTGAAACATCAATCTCTTCAAGCTATAAATAATACCATATTATCTCTTCCATTCAATTCAACCCTTCATCTACACCAGTCTGTTGATTTGTCTCTACTATCACACTTCACAATCTTGCATAGTTTTAGAAGTTCCTTTGTCCTTACACCTTCGAGCCTCCCTTACATTATATTTGTTTTTTTCTCTAGCATCCTTGGGCATTAGAGCCTCAAAACTTCTCTTCACATGAATCACACTTCTCACACTTCCATTCTTCCACAATTATTCACACGCTTGAACTGTATTTTGAACATTGTTATTTATACAAAACATACACCCAAATGTTTTTCCACATATCCATAGAATGTTTTTTATGGGGTCGACTTTGATTCCTTTTCTTCCTTCAAATCACGATATGAAAACACCTCCACAAAAATTGGTCTCAATCTACTTCCACTACACACAATCTGTTCAAGTGCTCTTATCACTTAGGAGACATAAGATATTCCCTCAGATTAATCCTTAATCACAGATATGATCTCATTCACATCACATCCATTGGACTACTGGGCCCCCATGACCTCAATCTTCAACTATTCTCCCTCAACACTCAACCACCATCGTATCTATATCTTCATTCAATTTCCACCATTAATTATGCGATCGCATTCATTGGGACCATTGGGTTTATTGGGTCCTCGAGGTATCTGGATATCAGCCTATTGGCCTCTCTTTGGCCCTTAGAATCCTCTCCATTGGAACCCATCTTCTCATAAACAAATCCACTCCGACCGGAGCCACTCCCATGGCATGTATTCCCATGGATCCAATGATCCTCGAAGTCTGAAATGAATGGCTTCGATAACATCGGTCCTTCAACCTACATGATGTTTATCTCCCATCACTCTAATTATTCACGAGATGGTCAGTTGGGACCCAAAATGATCCATGAATAAGATTGCATCTCTCCTATTTTTCGACCTATGATCCAAATCATTCCTTAAAGCTCTTCTTCATTAGGGTACATCCACTCTGATGGCTCCTACTCCAATAGTCGTAAGATATTCTTATCAAATCAATTGTGGTTGTTGATCCATTCTCTATCGATCAAAAAACACAATGCAACCACAATGCATTTGATCTTCCCTTGATTATATCTTAGTCGTTGATCTATTCTTCTATATCATATCAAGACCACTTGGTCTTCAACACACAACCATTGTCTGATTAGATCTTAGGTTGATCTCGACCATCAATATGTCTTGATGGATTCACTATGAGTCTAAAGCATATTTCTTCGTTATTTTAGACATCTGTGACCTACAAATTACACCCTCAAGTTCCGTTGTACTCATTTTTCACCTATACATAGACACATTTCCAAGCATTTCTCTGTGGGTCTAATCCATATCTTTTCATACTTTTGTGACTTCCAGAATGCACCTATGCATTTCTCCACACTCACTTTGCACCTATAGTTAGAAACTTTTCTAAATATTTCACCGTGAGTCTATAAGATATCACGAGTCATCGAATCTCTCACCCTCAAGGCCATTTTATATGCATCATGTGGTGATCTCCTGAGTCGTCCGATCTGTGAAAAGTGGCGACCTCCTAAGTCCTCCAATCTATGAAAAGTAGTGATCTCCTCGTCCATATGATTGATTTTTCTTGGTACTTAGTCATTTCTTCAAAATATTACTATAGGTCCACACTCATTTCTTCACATACTCTCGATTCTCCTTCGTGCTCACTATCTCTATGAAATCTTGGTACTTAGTCATTTTTTCTAACTCTTACTGTGGGTCTCTTACACTTCGTTTATTTTCAAACTCTTACCATGGGTCCGTGGGTCCACGGGTTGGGTCTCTTACACTTATTTTATTTTTGAACTCTCATTATGGGTCCGTGGGTCCATGGGATCACGCTCATTTCTTCACATAATCTTGATTTACATCGTGCTCACTATCTCTACGATGTCTCGATACTTAGCCATTTTTCAAGAGCTTTGTGTTGATGTTGTAGATGATATGAATTCCATGTGGACATCTTCGTATTTTCTAGATGACATGGCATCAACATGTTTTTTGACACGTGGTACTATACGTGGCATCTGCAGAGCTACTTGTTATATAAATTACATGAAATCCTTCTAATGTGGCACTTATTTGATTGTTCATGTGGTTCTAATGAGGTTGATATGGTCCACTAGGTATCACGCCTCAATATTCAATCATAAATGTTGATCTCTCGAGATGAACGGTCAGGATTTAACCTGCTTTGAGTCCACATTTTTCCATGCAAAAATTTAACACCTTTCACAGAGTTCCATGACTCTTCGTTCACATTAAAATTATGTTCTTTTACATTTTCATAATAAACCCTTTGTAGTTTTTTTTCCTCATGAATATGGCATATGTCAATATGGGTTTTTTCCCTACTATCTCTTGCATGATCATGACTTCTTCGCATTACTAATATCTCTGCACCCTCACACTTTGACTCTAGATTTCTTATTTCTTCTCATACCTTTTATGGGGTCATCTTGTCGATTTTCTAGTTGCACATCTTCTCCTTGTGTTTGTGTGGCCTGAATTCACCTGGATCGATTAATCATTGTCATCTTTCCTTTAGTGCATGATCAACACTTCATGTACACTCTTCTTCTTTTTTCTATCCATGGATTAGTGTTTCTGGTTAGATCCTTGGACCTGTCATTTGCAGGTTATTTCATTCCTTTATTTCTTGTTGGTGGACTCAATCATGTCCAGTTTCCATTCTTCGTTAAGCTTGTGCACATCCTTTGTTTAATTTGTGATTGTTTGTTTGCAATCATCATGTATTCATCTTTTTAGGGAGTCACTCAACAAAAATGACATCAATGACAACTAATTGTGCAAAATATTATCATCTCATGGCAACATAGTCTCCCCTTATCATTGAAAATAGTAATTCCCCCCCTACATATGATATCTATGACATCCTTTGACATCAATGAAAACAAAATTTCCAAAGAACTCTCTCTTTTTCATTGGTGACAATGGTTAGTTATTTTGTTATGCCTTTTTTTCCTACAAGTCTCTCTTTTTGTAAATATATTCTTGCAAGCCTCTCTTTCTATAAATCCCCCCCTTTCTCTGTACTCTTCCCCTTTCACATCAATGGAAAAGGTATTTTCTCCCCCTTTTAGAGTACTCTTTATTCTATGTTCAACAACCATCGACATTCTTCCATTTTTGCAACTCCCCTTGAGTCAGTTATCTTCCTATATTTTTTTAGTGATTGGATGGCATATAGACTATCCCCAAATTCTATCTGAGATACTCGAATACTTCTCTAGGAAGAGATTATGTAAATATATCAGAAATATGTTCTTTTGTGCTGATATATTCCATCTTGGCAATCTGTCCTATCACTTTCTATCTCAAAATATGATACTTGATTTGGATGTGCTTATTCTCCGAATGCATGACATGTTTCTTATATATTTTTATTTCACTAGTATTATCACATAAAATTGATATGGGTTGATCGTATTCCACCTAAATGTCTTTCAATGTTTGTTTCATCTAGTGCACTTGCGAACAATAGGTTGTTGTTGTAATGTATTCTTCTTTTGTTGTAGATAGAGAGATTGATGATTTCCTCTTGCTGAACGAGGACACCAAGTTGTTTCCTCGAAAGAATGCTCCACCACTGGTGCTCTTTTTTTCATCCACACTACCTACCCAATCTACATTATGTAAGCTATCAGAGTAAAGTATTTTCCTTTGAGATACCATAAACCAAACTCCAACGTCCCTTTCAAACATTTGAGCATTATTTTTACTTCATGCGCATGTTTTTCCTTTGTTGCATATTGAAACTTCCAACTAAGCCTACTTCCTGCATTATATATGGCCTTGCCCATCATTGATCGGTATAGAGTTTGATTAGCTTCCTTTGATTCATCCCTTTTGCTTAGTTTACAACCAATGACCACGGGTGTGCTGACAGGTTTATAGTCTTCCATTTCAAACTTCTTTAGCATTTCCTTGATGTATTTGGTTTGACAAATGAATATGCCTTTGCTAGTTTGAGAAATATGCAATCCTAGGAAGAAGGATAATTCTCAAAGCATGGACATCTCAAATTATTTTTTCATATATTATGAAAACTTTTGACTCATTCTATCAGTATTAATTCCAAAATTTATATCATCCACATAAAATACAATGACTCTCATCTATGTATTGTCTATTTTGATGTAAACATTGATATTCGTTGTTCCTCTTTTGAAATCTTGTTGTTGCAAGTACTTGTTAAGTATTGAATACCATGCTTCAAAAGCTTTCTTTAATCCATAAAGTGCTTTCTTCAATATGTAAACGTAATCTTTATTTTATGACAATAAGAATCCTTTAGGATATTCAATGTACACTTCTTCCTCTAAATTCCCATTCAAGAATGTTGACTTCACATCCATATGATACACCTAAAAATTATTGAAGCTTTCAAATGACAAAAACATTATAATTGCTTCTAGTCTTGGAAAAAACACAAAGGTTTCTTCAAATTCAATACCTTCCACTTGAGAATACCCTTTACAGACCGATATTGCTTTATTTCTTACTACTTTTCCATATTCATTCAACTTATTTCTGAATACCCACTTTATACCAATCACATTTTTATCTTTGGGTCTTGGGACTAGTTCCCATGTTTGATTTTTCTCAATCTAGTTTAACTCTTCTTCAATAAAATTTAGCTAATGTTTTTCACTATTGGATCTTATAAAGCATTTAGGCTCTATTTTGGACAACAAAGAGAGATTTACCTGTTCAGAACTATTTGTCAGTTTTCTCCTAGTTCGAGTCTGATCATTCTTATCACCAAGAATTAAGTGTTCTGAATGACTTTTATGTACAAAATTTGATGGTATTTGTGTATCTTGGCATTATATTTATTCTTCTTCTTCATTTTCTTGTTCTTCATCTATTATGACATTAACACTTTCAACAATATTTTGCAGTATTTTGTTGTAACATCTATAGGAATTTATTTTCAATGAATATACAAAAAAAAATCCTTCATCTACTCCTGATTCAAACTTTCCCAGATCCTCATCATCTCATTTGATGTAACACATGCTTCCAAATATTTTGAAATGTTTGACATATGTTGGTCGACTATTCCATAGTTCATAGGGTTTCTTGTCACTACTGACTTCTATTTTCCCTCTGTTTAGAATGTAGACAGTAGTGCAAATTGCTTCTCTCCAAAAGTTGTCTGAAATTTTTGCTTGATTTAACATTATCCTGGTGATTTATTGTACATGTTTATTTTTCCTTTCAACTACTCAATTTTGTTGAGGATTTCTTGCAACTGAATAGTGTATTTTTATTCCATGGGTTTCACATAATTATTCAAATTCATTGGATGTGAACTCATCTCCATTATTTGACCTTAAGCATTTTATTTTCAGATCATTCTCATTCTCAACTAAATATTTGAATGCTTTGAAATTTTCAAATGCCTCAGATTTATTTTTGAGAAAGGATACCATGTCATTCTAGTACAATCATCAAAGAGAAACATAAAATATCTTTCTCCTTGCAGGTTTTTTGTTCTTGTTTGTCCACGGAGATCTGTATACACAAGTTCCAATGGCTTGGATGTTTCATATTCCTTTGTCTTGAATATTACCCTTGATTGTTTTCCATGATGAAACTGCTTGCAAACAGTGCTTGAGTGTTTTGAGATTTTTGGCATATCTCTTAATTCTTGTTTGGTACTTATTTTTACCAAGCTATCAAAGTTCATGTGGCCCATTCTTTTATGCAACAACAAACTCTCATCTATCTTCCCCATGAAGAATTTTTCTCCATTAGTTTCATCGAGAATGTATAGATTCTTTGGGGATTGATTTCTTTTGCAACTAGATTGCTTGAATTTTATTTTCTAATCTCATATTCTCGAGACTCAAAAGTAAGAGTGTGTCCTTAGTCACACATCTGGATTACAATAAGAAGATTATGGTTCAATTTTTCAAAAAACAGAACCTTTTCAACTTTATCTCTTCCATTGTCAAGACTGAAAGTGCTTTTTCCAACTATCTTTGATATACCATTGTAGCCAAAGGTAACATTTCCTTCATTCTTCTTCAGGGTTATGAAATTTTTTCTGTCTCCTACCATGTGACTAGAGCACCCACTATCAATTACCCTAGATTAACCTGTCATCATTGCTTCCAAAAATAATATCATCAACATAAACTTCAATTAATAAAATACTATATTGAGTTACCTTGATGTAGAGGTTGTGGTATGCACTTCCTTTTTTGAACCCTATCTTCTATAAATATTTATTCATTCTAGAGTACCATGCTCTAGGATTCTATTTTAGACCATACAAGGCCTTATTCAATTTACACACATAATCTACGTTCTCTGACAATTGAAATCCTCTAATTGTTCAATGTAGACTTCTTCTTCAAGTTCCCCATTCAGAAAATATGATTTGAAGTCCATTTGATACACTTTAATATTCTTGGAGAAGGCATAAGCTAAAAGCAATCATATTTCTTCCATTCTGGAAACTGGGGAAAATTTCTCTTCAAAGTCGATTCCTTCAACCTCTGTGTATCCTTTACATACCAATATAGTTTTGTTCCTTGTAACTTGTCCATCTTCATTTAATTTATTCCTGAATACCCACTTTGTACCAATCACATTCTTATTCTTTGTTGGAACCAATTCCCAAGTGTCATTTTTCTCTATTTGATCCAATTTTTCATCCATGGCCTTATTCCAAAATTCATCCTTGTTGGTCTCTTCAAATTTTTTCGGTTCAATCGTAGATGAGAGTGCTAGGTATGTTTGTTCTGGTGAACGAATTCTTCTTCTAGTCTTAACCCCTGCATCTTTGTTTATGATAATATGATCTGAAGGATGATTCTTCTGTACTCATTTGTTAGGTGTCTTTGGAGGAACTTGTTGAACTTGTTCCTTTACTTCTGTCTGATCCTCTTCATCTTCCCCTTCTACTTCTTCTTCATCTTCTAATTCTTCTTCGTAAAGTTGTTCCATTGATTCATTTTCTTCTTCCTTCAATTATCTTCTACCTTTTTCATCAATTGTTACATTGATTCTTTCCACAACTTTGTTCAACCTCAGATTGTAACACTTGTATGTTTTCCTTGTACTTGAGTAACCAACAGGTACTCATTTTTCCACACGAGAGTCAAAATTTCCCATTCTTCGATCTTATCTTTTGATGTAGCATTTGATTCCAAATACTCTGAAGTGCTTCACATTTGTTGGTCTTCCTTTCCATATCTCATAGGTAGTTTTGTCATGTTTTATTTTGAGAGTTAATCTATTTTGAATGTGAATTGTTGTATGCACTGCATGTGTCCAAAAAATATTTGTCAATTTGGAATCTATTAACATTGTTCGATTCTTTTCTTGTGTAACTATCATCTATTATGATAATGTTCCTTTGCTCTGAAACACTCTCTGAACCAATATATGAATCCATGCTCTCATCCACTTCCATACATCTTTCCAAACCTTCTAAGTGTACTTACAAATCTATATCTCTCCATATTGTCCAAGACTCTACTAGACAATTGTTCATAATGTTGATCCATTTATCACTATAGTATCATGAAGTCCTCACTACTGCAACTGATTGTACAACTTCTAACTGACTACTCTGGATATGTCTACTCAAACTCTGCAAACTTCTTGAAGGATGGTTCTTTATTCTATCACAACTATCGTATAGACTCCCCTTGTCTAATATTCATATTACCTGGGAGTCTCTAAGCCATATGGCTCAGAACAATTCCTTCTCGGATGTGTATTCATCATCATCTTCATTGGTAGGTTCATCATCTCTCTGACATATTTCTTTTTCTCTGTAGAATTTTATTTATCTCTTTTTATTGCCAATCTTGTGATCTTTGGGACCTGGTCTTTGCTCACATGTTCTTCGTGTTTTCTTATCCATACTTTCTTATATCTGATATATGTGTTCTCTTTCATGGAAGTATTGATCATGCTTCTACAATAACTAGCTATGTGTCCATAGTTATGACATTTTCAACATTCAATGTTACGTGGGGCCACATAGGCATTTCTTTCTTGAACATTTTTATAATCCCTATAATCTGCAACCTTATATCCAAAATTAGTACAATAAAAACAATGACCATAAAAGAAATTTGCATACCTGGGAGTGAATGATCTTCTTTGTGGCGTAGTCCTTATGAATTTTTTCCTTGACTAATCATGATCATGATTGAATCTTTTTTGTGGATTGAACAAGGATGGTCTTCTTGAAGATGTATCTTCAATAGTTTTCTTATATTCTAGTTGACCATGATTCTTTCCTTTGAGTACTTCTGCATAACTATTTTTATTTTCTTCATTCTTCTTTTCTAGCAGCCTAGAGTGCTTATCCTCATTCTCTATAAGTGATGTGGATGTTTCTATATCTTCAACATTCTTATTGAGATTGAATATTTTACTTCTTAATGTGACAACTTATTTTTCAAGCTTCTCAAACTCTTCTTCTTTCGTCATTATCTGAGACTTCATGACTTCTTCTGTTCTTTTTGCTTCTTCAAGATGAATTTTTAATGAGATTATTTCTTCTTCAAGTCCTGTCTCTTCTTGACTAAACTCTACCTCAAGCTGGTTTATATCATTAATTATTTCCTTAAGATGATTTGTCAATACCTTCTCTCTCATTTCTTCTTCTTCCTTCTCTGCTACTATGTTGGCTTCCAAATATTTCTTTTGATATTCAAGATTTTCTTCAATCTTTTTGGTTTCTTCTAGCTCAGTTCTTAAGTTATCGATGACTTGTTGGGCTTCTTAAAAAATGCGAGCACTTTCCTTTTGTTTCATCAATTCTTTATTGAGTGACTTATTTTCTTCTCTTACTTCATCTAAAGCACTAATGAATTCTACTTCATAATTGTCTTCCTTTTCAATTAGTTTTTCTCTCTCATTTCCTTCATGGAATTTTATTTCAAGATGTCCTAATTTTTCAAAATTAAGACAAAACAACATACCTCTGGTGATTATGTACTCTTCATCTTCTGAATCTGTTTGAAATGGTGAACATAATTATTCTTGATCTGTATTTGCATCTTCTTTGGCATTTTCTGAATCTGTGATGGGTGAATAATACATGTCATGTAACTTATCCCTAAGTTCTTTGGTTGATGAACATTTACCAAAATTTTATCTTAGCAGATTAGGTAGTCCTTCCCAGATGAAATCCATTGCTATTTTTTTATTCTTCTTCAACTCCTTATTGGTTTCAGTCTTTGCCCTTTTTGAACTATCATATCCTGTAACAATTGATAGCCAAATATAATTCCCATGTTCCACATCTCATAATTTAAACCATTTTGACCATTATACATTGGTAGTCCAATCTCATAATAATCCATGGTCTCCTTCCAGTGGTTAAATTGTTTCCTAAAGGAACCAGCTCTGATACCAATTGTTGGATTACTAAGAGGGGGGTGAATCAGTAATAGAGAAATTCAATCCTTTTATACCACAAAATGCAAGTGTTATATCAATGTAGCATTATCATCCAATAGTTGCAGAGTAAAAAAACAATGAACAAATGAGCAATCATACACATACACAATACACCAGAGTTTTTACGTGGAAACCAAAGCAGGAGAAAACCACAAAATACTTGTTCTTATATGTCTTTAAAAATTACATTCATTGGAAGCACCAACTTCCTTTGTTTACCATTTGCAACTGGAAGGAGGCTCCAACCCCTTAGTTTCTCAGGCTACAACCTGAAGGAAGCTCCAACTCCTCAATTCTCTGGCTACAACCAGAAGGAGGATACAACCCCCTAGTTTGTCAGGCTACAACTTGAGGGAAGCTCCAACTCCCCAATTCTCTAGCTACAACCATAAGGAGGATACAATACCCTATGCTCTCCAGCTACAACCAGAAAGTGGATACAACCACCTGTCCTTGCCCCATCCAACCACCCTGATGTAGAAGTAGAATGATGGAACCATTGTCACATTATCACTGTGAGATATATTGTTGTAAACATGTACCAATCAACCCGTAATCAACATGTAACAACCTGTACCAATAACATGTGCCAACATGTACCATACATCAACCTGTACCTCAAATTGTACCATAAACAAATGCATCAACCATGCACCACACCTATACAAATAACATGTCACAATAACCTATCCAAACAAACTGTAATCAACCTGTACCATAAACAAGTGCATCAACCATGCACCAACCTGTACCTCAACCAAAATCCCTCATCAATTCATCATCCAAATCAGATTTGTAACTCTGTAATAGACCTGGTGTATATGATCACATACCTGCAAACTTTCCTTAACTTTAACAACAAGAAACTAGCATTTTCATCAAATTTTACTTTAGTCTCACATGACTAATTTTGGATTAGTCAACAACCCTAACTTAAAATAATCATAACTATGTACCTGTAATGAATAAAGATATGAAGATAGTACACAATGTTCTTCAGTTTATTTTATGCAATTCCTCTAGTTTCACTACTTGGACCCTCTCAGAAAAGGAGTTCTATAAAAACTGGAATACCTTGTTGAATTCTGGCTTATTTTAGAGAGAGAAATTGTAGAGTGTGCCCCGCACATAATATTTTTTTTATGGATATGAAAATGGTACACAAAACACTAAATACTATACTCCAACCAATACATTTTTTCTTACTGAATTTGGATCTGTTATGAAGAAGTTATGATGTTTTTACCCAAAACACATGTTTTAGACTAGTTTCAGGACTAGCCACAAACCCTATTTTCCACGGAGTGTAACTCCAAAAATACAATGACCCACAAGCTGGAACTTTTATCACAACTACTTGGATATGTTTCCTCAACGACATACAAATTTCGAGGTGTGAATCATTCTAGAAAAAACGTTATTGCGAAAATGGTGAGATGACCTATAAATAACATACCTTAGAAAGCATCATCAAAAGAATTTATCCTTCCTTGAATTTCGACCTTCTTTACTTCACCTTCCCTCTAAAATTCGGCTTAGATATCCTTTGGTTACCTCAGTCACTTGTATATATTCAATATGCTCAAGTTTGATTTTAAAATGGGAGACCCTTGCCTTGTATTTATAATTTTATGTAGCTTTCTCAAGGGGTTACCTTCTAACCATCTTAAACCACTTTCCTTATTTTAGGGATAACCCACTTCTAACCACATGTCCACTTAGTAATTTCTCCATTAAATTTATTATTTAAATAATTAATTTTGTATCCACTTTGACTTGTAGTACACTCATCACTTCACTTTATTATTTACCTTCTAAAATCTCTTAAACCACTTTCCTTATTTTAGGGCTAACCCACTTCTAACCACTTGTCCACTTAGTAATTTATCCATTAAATTTATTATTTAAATAATTTCTTTTGT
>ML802739.1:157983-192959 GCA_009831015.1 Picea engelmannii | reverse complement strand
GATAGTACAGGGATGAGTTCTCAGGGAGAAAAACCAACTTGGCATGCAACTCACTTATCATATGGTTTTTAAAGTGTGAACCATGATCAATGACAATGGCATGTGGAACACCAAAGTGTGTGATTATGTGGTTGAAGAAGAAAAGAGTTGCAATATGACCATTATTCATAAAGGTAGTCATAGCCTCAGCCCATTTTGTAAAGTAATCGACGATGATGATTATATAGCCATGCCCCCCGACTGATGTAGGCTTACATTGCATTAAATCAATTCCCCATTTGGCAAAGGGGCTGATGGAAATAATGGGATGCAACGGAGTAGGGTGGGTACATGCCTTTTTGTGAAAAACTTGGCAGGGTGGGAATTTTTTGACTGCCTCAATACAATATTTGAAAATAGAGGGATAAAAGTAGTCGGCACGTAACACTTTCTAAGCTGTAGCCATCCCAGAAAGGTGACCGCCACATTCTCCAAAGTGACAGTCACTAAGAATGTGTTCATCCTCTTCATGAGTCAAACATCGTCAGAGGATAGTGTCAATACCATTGCGATACAAAGTGTCGTCGATGATAAGGTAATGACAATAATGGTGATGAATACATCGACGTTCATCATGAGAGATATCGGGTTGAAAAAGTTGGGTATAGAGATAAAGAAGGATATCTCCATACGAAGGATTGGACATGTTGATGAGCAACAGAGTGTCATCATAGAGAGAATATTTGGGCTCAGTGTCTTCATCGACACGGGGAAGATCATATATGAGCTCCACAAACATCAAGGATTTTTTATCTTTTGATTTAGCAAACTCAAGATCGAATTCCTGAAGGATGAAAATCCATTTGGAGTATTTTCCCCGAAGAACTTGACGTGTCAGAATATGATACATGGGGTTTGATTTCATGATAATGGTGGTGGTGCATAGAAAAATGTAATGGAGAAATTTCTGGACAACAATGATGACTGCGAGAGACAACTTCTCAACATGCAAATATCGGAGCTCTGGAACAGATAGAATTTTTCTTAGATAGTATATCACATGTTCTTCACCATTAGGTTCCTCTTGAACTAACACCATAGCGATAGTGGAAGCAGAGGCCACTAAGTAAAGGACGTAATCCTCCGTATAATTAGGAGGATGTAGCAAAGGCTTATGGGTTAATGCATACTTAAGAGGATCAAAATATCATTGAGCAGTGTCATCCTAGATGGAAGGAATGTCTTTCTGCAACAATCCCATGAATCCTTTGGTAATCTCAACGTAGTTACAAATGAAATGGCGAAGAAAGTTTGCTTTCCCCTGCAAACTTTGGAGTTGTGTCAAATTATTAGGTGGAGGTAAAGCAATGATAGTCTTAATTTTTAAGGGATCCAATCGAATCCCGTCCTTTGGAACAACAAAGACGAGGAGTAAACCCGATTCGACAACAAAGATACACTTGTGTGCGTTCAAACGAATACGGTAGAACCGACATCGAAGAAAAATAGCCCATATATGACCAAAATGGTCTGATCGACTCAATGAATGGGTAGGTAAATCGTCGAGGTAAGGTTCCGCAATATGTTTGACATCATGGAAAGCATACGACATGGCTCACTAGAATGTAGCACCATCATTTTTTAGGCCAAATGGTAGTTTTCGATAGGCAAAAGTTCCCTACAGGAACATGAAGGTTGTCTTATGCTGATCAGCGGGTAAAATATCAATCTGGTTGTACCCTGAGAAACCATCCATGAAAGATAAAATAACGCTACCAACGCAATTATCAATGATCTATTTGATGAAGGGCATAGGGTAATTGTCCTTCAGACAAGACTTATTGAGGTCCCTACAATCAACACAGACATGAATGGTCCCTTGATTCCTAGTGACCAGAAAAATATTCAAAACCCATTCCATCAAAGGGACAGGATCGATGAAGCCAGATTTAAATAATTTCTCAACTTTTTCCATAATAGTTGTGGTCTTCTTAGGATGGACCAGGTGGATTTTTTGTTGAACAGGTTTTACACCTAGGTAAGTTTTAATCTCATGCACAACGATCGAAGGATCGATCCCTGTAATTTCTTTGTATCTCCAAGTGAAGACATCGTAGAATTATTTTAAATAAAGCACTGTAAGAAACCACTTCCTCAGGGGAACAATTAGCACCGAGATTAATATTTTCCACAACACCTTCCTTTATTGAAATATCAATAATGACCGTAGAGGAAATTTTGCTCATATTCCCTTCAAAAATAGTATCTTTTGTAAGTATGGGTGATTGTGGAAAGTCGACAACATCGGGGGGGTGGGCTGATAGAGTGTATATATTCAATAGGTTGAAGAAAATAGGATCGATGATGGTTATCATCCCAAGGTACATCGTCAATGCTGATCATTTCCATGATAGATTTGTCTGACAAAAATATTTGGGAAATGTAGTCAAAGGAAGACGTCAAGGAATTTAACCAAGATGGCATTGAGTAGGTGTCAGATGCCAATAGATGTTGGACCGGAGAGGTGGAATGAATAAAATCATATGAAGCCTTTGTTGGACTAAGTGGCATGGTGTCACCTAGTGCATCAAACTCTAGAGGAATAGGTACAATCCAAGGATTAGAGGATTCTAAGGACTGATAAGTCGTAGATGAAATGATATTAATAGTGGTAATATGATGTGTGGAAGGAGGAAGAGGTGCAGGGAAAGTACACAGAAGGGTGGAATATTTTAACAATACTACACCAACACTTTCATACATGATCTTGTGATATCCCAAGAAAGGAATGTTGTTGGTAGCGGGAGCATGAGCATCAGGTGTACAAAAGTCTAGTTGATCGATAATGACAATTTTGAGATTTTACACATCGAAACACCAATGAAGCGATGACAGTCATAGCATAAAACTAAATTATTCTAAATAATAAGTTGTAATAGAGGGGATCATCGACCACCTCGACGCCAACATAAACAGTTTC
Source organism: Picea engelmannii (assembly GCA_009831015.1). NCBI lineage: Eukaryota > Viridiplantae > Streptophyta > Pinopsida > Pinales > Pinaceae > Picea > Picea engelmannii. The sequence goes on along the minus strand of ML802739.1, from coordinate 190,000 downwards.
TCCACCCAACTGAATAGCTAGGGACTGCAAGAGTCTGTGAGGATGAAAACCTCAGCCATCGAATGCATGTAAAATTGTAGGGGATTTTTTAGGTGAGGGTGATTTTAAGATTTTCCAACAAGCCAAAGACATGACACAAGTAGAGGCTCCCTCATCCAAGATAGTTCAGTGAATTTGTTGATTGTGAACAACAACATCAATTTGAAAAGCTAGTTGGTGAGAGAGTTGAGACTTAAAGTTATCCCGGTTAAACGAGATATTATTCGACGAATCAGAATCAAAAGCACCAATAGCGGCTAAGGTGTTCTACGTTGACTTGGAAAGTGTTGTAGAAGTTCCAACGTGGACATAACACACGGTGCTTGAGCCAAATCTTCAACAATGTTGTAGTTTTGGGTGGCACGTGAACTAGGATTAAAAGTAGATTTACGGATGGTTCTCTTGGGAGGGTGTAATATAGAGTCAAAGGATTTTTTATCTATCTGAAGTGATCCAGACGGAGGACAAACAAATGGAGAACTAATGGAGGATGGTGATGGATCCGGTCAAGAACCGTTAGTGACCGTTTCTTTGTCAAGTTTAGCTGGTGTGTCATAAGTTGTAGAGAGAGTGGTTAAATCAATCCTGTTAAACATACAAATATGGGCACTTGTTGAGGCCTCGTCATGAGAAGGATGGCTAGAACTTCCCCCAGGAGAGGGGGTTTGAGAAAACATGGATTGTTGCTGTGGAAAAGGCTGAGTAAGCATTGCGGGTTGGGAATTTCCCTTGAAAATTTTGGCCACTTCATCGCGATGTGGACAATCTCAAGTGTAGTGATCGTCACCACAAATGATACATGGGAATTTTGGTTTTTGTTGTGGTTTCTTTTCAGTAGAGGGTGTTTGAGTTTGAGTTTTGGGTTGTTCATTGTTATTATTCTTATTTGGTTTATTTTTTGTCTTTTTCTTACCTCTGGATTGTTGTGAAGGGGCAGATTGAACTGCATTCACCTTTGAGATTTGAGTTTGGGGGAGGTAGAGGATAGTGAGGTTGAACTGGGAGTGGGTGTCGAAGCATATCGATGTGTCATTCCAGTCGACTGAGAATCATATTGGGTTTTGACGGAGCCGATAAATCCATCTGCATGTGATGTGGATGAAGATTTAGATGGATCGGTAGTGGCATGGGTAGCATTTGGGATCAACTCATACAAAGTACGAGATTGTGAATAAACCAAATCTAAGTACTGATCTCAAGCAATGGATTATTCCTTGGTGACTACATCACCCATGGAAACATCACAAGAAATCGGGAGTAAAAATGATTTAGTAAACCATTCCGCCAATAACTGGTCACGAATGACTATTTTGATCAACCTTCGTCGTCATCTCCATTCCTGAATATGATCAGAGATATGCATGGAGTTGGTTTGGAAAAGGGAGGTCAAAATTTTGGTACCCATATCATAACGAATGGGTAGTTGAAAGTGCATGAGAAAGGACATAGCAAGGGAGTTGAAATATTGGAAAGAACCACATGGAAGTTCAATATACCACTTAGATGCAAAGCTTGTAAGTGTTCGCTGGAAAAGACGTAAACGTATAGAATATTCCATTAAGGAGATTGATGAACACCATAAATGGAAATTCGTCACATGGTTATTTCGATCTTCTCCTAGTTTATCGTCAAATTTTGGGATATCAGAAGGTAATTTAGCAAGAATCATTGGCCAAAAGGGATAACGTAGTATAGGATCATTGGTCAACCAAGATAAGTCTGGGAGATCTAGAGTCACAAGAAATGGTAGTTGTCAGTTAACCTAAGGGTGATACTGGTGTAGCATAGGGACACCCGTAGGACGGTAAACTGGGTTAGATGGATAATTGTATCCAATAGGTCCGCCTACATACAGTTGTTATTGACCAGTATAACCAAGATTTGATGGTGGTTGAGAAGCATTTGCAAAGGGAGGATAACCCTATGGGTTATGAGGATTGTAAGCTTGATTATTTATTTTCCCATAAGGAAGATACATATTTTTTCCATGAGAAGGATACATATTAGTCCCATGGGAAAAATAAGGTTGTTGTTGTCCTTGAGAATTTTGTCCCCTAGAGAATAGTGGATTTCCTGGAAAAGGAATGTGCCAAGGATTTTGTATGGAATTTTTTCCATATAATGGGCTATGGATTTCAGTCTGAGTTTTCCCCCCAACCATAGGTTGTGTCCCGATATGAGTTTGACCACCAAATGGATCTTGCCCCCCAAATGGAGGTTTCCCCTCAGTAGGAAGTTAAGTGCCTAGAGGGATCTGGAAACTAGAAAGGAACGAATGAATGGTGCCTCCAATTGGATTAGATCCACCAATACCAACTTCTCCAAGTGAAGGTGTAGGTATAGAACTAGAAATGGCATTATATTCAGGAGGAACAAAAATTCTAGAAACTCCGGGTGTAACCTAGCTAGTGTTGGCAGTGGAAGGATTCATAGCTCTATACCCAAGTGGGAGAGATGGATTTGGTCTAAGTGGTGTTCCAATTGGAGCTTGATATGGTGTCACATTTCCTGTGGGGATTGTAGAAACATGCGAGACCATAGTAGAATGGTCCATCTGGAGAGAAATGGTCGAACCAGGACCAACTGATTATGTGTAGTAGAAAAGTGATCTCAGGGTACCATGTATGTAGCAGATGTTTTGGGTAATTGGGATATGACAAGTATATCATCACCTGCCCCAGAGCCGAAAATATCCTCCACCGTGAGAGGTGATTTTCCAAATATGTCAGTAGTCCAAAAGGGATTCTCTCCTTTAGGGCCTATGAGTGGCCAGGTTGATTCCAGAAGTGTCAAAAACAAGTTCTTCCAATAGATTTAGTCAGAGAATACGTCTCTCGTAACCGTGAGGAATTCAGAAAGACTTTAGAGAATAAAAAATTTAGAAATTTTCTATAGAGTCAATCATTTCCACTTGTGAAGTGGTGGTGTCGTGGACCTCACTCTGTTGAGGAGAGCCCTCTAGTGGATCAGTAGGAAAAGGTTGATAACCCTTCGGATCTTCCATGGGTATCCCTTGCATTCTATGTGAATGACGTGGATGGTCAATATTTCGAACCAAATACTTTACGCAAAAAATCTATGGCCAACTAACAAAAAGAAACATCACACACTAAAAATCTAGGAATCAAACCAAGAAAACAAAAACTTCTCTCAATGATTGTACTAGTTGGTGATGAAATCCAACATCATGTGATCAAGTCAAGAAGGGGCTAGGATATGAACAGGTGGAACAGTTACAATGGCGACTTGCTTAACGGACTTACACCCTGGTGCAAGCTTCCACGTAGTAATTGTGGATTTACCGTCCAAGGAGCCTGAGTGAGTTTGACCAATCTCTGTTCCAGGTACAATGAGACTTTGCTTCACCATCACCTTGTATAAATACACTAAGGATTATGGCTACTAATGAAACCAACTTGCATTCAGCCCCTAGACGGGTATAGTTGAAATTCCACTCCGAACATATGGGCAGGATAACAAGTCCAAAATTATTCGAGAGAACTGAGGACAAGTGGACCAGTAAAACTCCAGAGGACCCCGAAAGGATTCAAAATTCACGAAGCACCGATACCAAATGATGATAGTTTATCTTCTAGAAGAACCCCCAAAATATCTTCTAAATACTATGAACAGTTGAACCAAAAAGGGATAATATTCATAACTCTCCCAAATGCAACCTCGTGCGTAACCCCTGTCTGAGAGGGGGATCCCAGAAATCCTATATGACAATTGGATTTTCTCTCCCTATCGTAGGATGATAATGTTTGTTTTGAATGATTTGGAGAGTTGTGTTCACAACCTAATCCAGATCACTAATACTAGTATAATGTTGGTGGAAGATTCTAAAAACAAAATGTTCTAGATTAATTTTAATTAGCATTAATTGTGCAGTTGTTCTTTACTTAGGGGTGTATGAAAGTGAAAATTATGGTAGTATGACTCAACTCCCAAAAATGCATAATAAATGATAAACAAATTTTTCTTTCAATGAATGTCTATTTAAGGGAACGAGAAAAAATGTTATTTCACTGTCAAACACTAAGATGAAGTAACCTCATGCAATTGTTTCTCAATCAGGAATCCAATCGAATGCTAAAACTTTTAGAAATTTGTTCTAATATCCAAACCAATCACAAAAATATAACCCTTTGTTTATATGTGAATGATAATCAACTTGATGTAAAGCTTCCTATGTCAACCAGACTTCAAGACCTATGAGATTTAAACAATCAGAAGAAAACTTCACATAAACAAAAACACACTCTCGTTATGATTAAACAAGAAACAAAAGGAAAACCAAATTGCCAAAAGAAAAACCAAAAATCCTCAAACAAAAGAGAAATGCTGGAAGAATGACCTCAAATATCAAATGGAATGGTTCATAGATCTCTGAAATTCCTTACCATAGTTGTCACTCAGTCAGATAAATAAAAAGAAAACAGTAAAATGATTACAATTCTTAAAAGGAAGAATAACTCAAAGTAAGGGGAAAATGTCATAAAATCCAAACAAAAGGGGTGATCAATTCTCAGAAATCTAGGTGTTGGAGACCCAAACAAGGATACACTGAGGTGATAAGAACTTTCAGCAAATGAAAACAACAGGAAATGGACTCAGGCATCAACTCCCTACAAGATTTCTAATAGAAAAAGAGCAGCGCTCTGGTGTCAAGGGCACCATAGTGTTGCAACGCTCTGTGGAAGCCTGACAAGGAGCGCCAGCACTCAGGTAGCAGAGGTAGGGGAGTGCTAGCCTCTCAAAATTCAGAAAAATGCCCAGAAATCCAAAAACTCAAGCAAACTCAGAAATTCAAAGTGTATGGGATGCAGTAAAGAGCCAATCAACACATATAAGAATTAGAGACGCGGGATGAATAAGATCAAAAAGTGAGCAAAGGATAAAAAAATATCTAGGGAGGAAACCAAAACTGAAAGCTTCGATCTACCCAATGGAGTCGCCAATTTCTGTTACAGATAAATCCCCCTGCGGATAAGTGGATTCTCTCTTGGGATCTAGACTCCTAATACCAAGACATAAAGCATGCTAACGTTGGTCACTAACATCCCTTTAAATCTAGCTAAACTAATGTATAGAGAAGAGGAAGAAAGGTGTACATTTTTAACGATGTTCATCCTCATATAGTTCGATTTGAGATTTGATCCCCAAGCTCCTCGATAAGTCTTGCAAACCAGACAAAGACAGAACAAGCTTCCCATTCTACTAATATTAGCTTGAAACCATATCTATCTAATAGAGACAAGTTCATGTAGAATAAACACAACCTTGAAAGAAACAGGCCAAGAACATATGTATATTAATGATAACAATAGAAAATAGTTACAAACCTTTGATGAAGGTGCAACAACCTCTCCCAACTTTGCTTGTACAAACCTTTGCTCAAGTAATCCACTCACAATTTGATTATGATTTAATCATATCTCCCTTATGATATCATAAGTTTGATGCCTTCAATGTCTCCCCCTTTCACCATGAGGAGGCCTCCTTATATAGGCTTGGAGAGGCCTAACCACTTAAGAGATTATTAGGATAGGTTGAGGATCCTTCTCCTTCAATGTGGATCTTCCCTAAGATTGAGACTCGACCTCAGATCCGAATCCAATCAACTCCAGAGATGAAGAGGATTCTTCCATGATTTTCCTCAATAGTCCAAAATTCGCTCAAAAAGGATAGCACTCCCTCAGAATGGGGCACAGAGCATTGAAATTCTCCCCTAAAAGAGGGTACAGAGCGTTGTCACTCCCTCACAGTGTATAGGGGAGCGTTGCCTTCCAAAACTGATTTTTGAGTGGTTTTTTCCATGGAAAAAGACTTGTACTCTTTGTCAAATGATTTCTCCCCTTCAAAACCAGTCTTTTGAGGTGTCTTTTAAGTGTTCTTGATAATTTTTTCTGAGTGATGCAGGAGCATCGCCAATGCATCAAACGAGCCAGCGCAGAAGTGGAGACCAGCTGGACAAGCCAGCAAAAATTTTGAAAATGCTTTGGGGACTGTTGCGCAAATCTTTAATGAAGTCATTTAAGAGATGGCACACTTGTGTATTGTAATGGACCATGAGCCTTTAAGTTCTTGTCCTTAGGTAGATAGTCGACATTTAATAGATTTATTGTTGGTAGATAGGGATTTATTATAGATTTGATATTTTTAGCATCCAAGAGGGAAAACAGATATAGACACCCTCATTGTATCATTGTATTATCATCAATCCAGAAGCAGAAGAGAGAAAGTAGAGAAGTGTATGAAGAACACCCATGTACAAACATTTGAATTAATAAGAAGAAAGATTTGATTCAAATTCATGGTTTGTGTTGTTTCTCTGGGTATTGATGTTATGCTCATGAATGTTTTCTTCCTGTTATACTTTTTCTTTTATATGTTGTGTATGTGATTTCATGGTGATATTGAAGTCTGAGAGGAAGAAGGAATTAGTTTCAATTGTTTCTCTATTCTGAGCCAGAGAATTCCTGCAAGGAGTGCAGTTGAATTTGTCTGCAAGGAGTGCGTTGACAGGGAGGGTTTCAGATAGAGATAACTTGTGTTCTAAGGTTCTAGAAGCCCAGTTGAGTAGAGGAGTGGTGCAAGGAGTGCGCAGGCCAAGTTAAGACTCAGAGTTGTGATTCTGAGCAAAGGGAATTAAGACTGCTACTGCAGGTGTGCGCAGAGTCGAAGCTTCAACACTCAGTCAAGGTTGAAGATTTTCTACAAGGAGTGCATGCAAGAGTTTCCTGAAGGGATCTGAAAGTCATGGGAAAATCTCAGGAGGGATAGGCCTTCAAACTTGTGGAAGGACGAAGCAGGAAATTTGTGGCTTGATAGCTGAAAGGAGCGTCGCAGAATTTGCGCGCAGGGTGACGAGTTCTGTGGAAGAGCATCTCATCATTTCGTAGATTTCATTTGGAAGGGACGGACGGTCGAAATCCTCCGAGGATATTTCGCGAGGATCCATGGATCGTTAGATCTCACAGAGGTGCGAGAAAGTTACAGCGCAAGTGTGGAGAGGCTAAAAGTTCATAAGAGCAGAATCGTTGATCCAAGTCCATCAGGGTCATTGGATTGATCGCGGAATCGCCTATCGGAGTTTCGCGACAAAAGAGCCGGGGATTTGGTCACGGGAATCGCGATGTTGTGATAAGCAATATCCCGATGGCTTCATAAATAGTGTGGGCCATAGGAGCTGGTGACGTGGACAGGTGATGCGAGTCATCGGAATATCGCCGCGAGAAGTCCCGAAGTATTGGTGCTAGGATTCGCGATCCCGCGAGTTCCGAAGTCCCGACGGGAGACGTGACCGTGGAAAAGTCAACTCACGAGCACATCAGAATTTCGTCACATCGAGAACTGGGAGTTGGGGAATCGAGTGTTCGGTGTTGTGAGTAGTGAAGTCGCAATAGAGCCGAAGTCCCATTAGAGGTAAGAGGAAGTCAGCGTTCATTGACACATCGGGTCTTGGGGAATTGAGAGTCCCGTGATCAATAGAGAACTTGCGAAGCCGCGAGTTCTGATCCTCCGATAAATCCAGGAAGGGGGATCGCACAGGAGAAGAGAGTCTGTGGGTAGATATTTCCTGATAGGGAATTAGAAGAGCCTTGGAGTTCTTCGGGCCGTGAAAAGAAGGAGATCCTGTTGAAGCAGACGTGCTCCATTGAGGGTGCGACTGCACTAGGTTGTATCAGAGTGAGGAAGTTCTTTGCTTTCTGTAGTAGAGAAGAAGAAATTCACCATGCCGCCCAGAAGAGAAAGACAGTCACCTGATCCAGAAGATAGGGAGGTGCGAAGAAGGGGCAGGTCGGTCGGAAATCCAGAAATGGAGAGACAAATGCATGATCTCCAAGAAAGACTCGAGGAGATGGAGACAATGCAAAGATGCACAGCTAGTGCAAGGGATTTCAACGATTCAGAGGATGAAATTGAAGCTGAACACGAGGAGAAAGTTGCAGCTGAAGATGTGGAAAATGAACGTCTAATTAAAGCTATCACCATAATGGGTGCAAAGGAAAAGATGGACATTCCAGTCTATGAAGGAAATCTGGATGCGGAAGAGCTACTAGATTGGATTAGAAATCTTGACACCTACTTCGATTATGAAGATATCGAAGAGGATAAGAAGGTAAGACATGCTGTCACATGCTTGAAAGGACATGCAGCATTATGGTGGGACGAGCTACAAGCTAACAGACGTTGCAAAGGCAAGCAGAAAATCAAGAGTTGGGATCGAATGATCGCGAAGATGAAGGCGAAGTTCATCCCAAGAGACTACCAAATTACTTTGTTCAGGAGGATGAAGAACCTAAGACAGAAGATGATGACAATGAAACAATACAGAGAAGAATTCTATCGACTGAACATCAGAGCAGGTCATCAGGAGAGCGATGATGAGAAGGTTTTTAGATACCTGAATGGTATAAGATATGACATTCAGGATGAATTGAGCATGGTTACCATCCGAACGATGGAGGATGCTTATCAGATGGCTCTGAAAGCTGAGGAGAAGCTGAGCCGAAAGCAAAGTCAGAGGGGCAGAGGAAGAAGCCAGCCCAGATGCAAAGTAGTTGCCCAGGACAAATACCAGAATCCCAAGGAGGAATGGAAGAAACCTCAAGGTAAAGTTGAGAGAGGTGGAACCTCACAGAGAGGAACATACATTGAATAGAGAGAACATCATAATGAAGAGAGAGGAGATTATGCTGACGCAAAAACTTTTCCTCGTACTAGAGGAAGAGGAAGAGGTCGAGGTGGAGTAATCACATGCTTCACATGTGGAAAAAATGGACACAAGTCATACGAGTGTCCAGAGAAAAAGAAGGACATTGGAGAAGCTCACATCGATGAAGCACAGAAGCGGGATTTTGAGGCCAAAGACACAGAAGGCGAAAGGTTGCTGATGATGCAAAAAGTCCTTTTGACACCCGAGAAAGAGGTGGAAAGCTCAGTGCAAAGGACAAGACTGTTCAGAACAACTTGCAAAACCAAGGATAGGGTGTGCAAGGTTATTGTTGACAGCGGTAGCATGGATAATCTCATTTCAACCGAGATGATAGAGAAGCTAGAGCTGGAGACGATTGATCATCCAAGCCCATACAGAGTTTTGTGGCTACAGAAAGGACACCAGGTAACTATTACGAAACAATGCTTGGTTGAGTTCAAGATAGGGGGATATCATGATAAGATTTTATGTGATGTTATTCCCATGGATGTATGTCATTTATTGTTGGGTAGACCATGGAAATATGACCGAAATGTGATTCATGACGGAAGAATGAACACATATACCCTGGAGAAGAATGGGAGAACCCATAGGTTGCTTCCAATAAAAGATAAGGAGGGGAAGCCAGAAGTATGTAATACAATACTTCTCATGAGTGGGAAGGAGCTTCTTACAAAAGTGGAGAAGAAGGAAGATCCACAATTCTTTGTGGTCAGAAAACCAAGGATCGTTCTGACTAGCACAAGAGTGGATGATTACCGGATGAAGTTCAGGAGCTACTGGAAGAGTTCGCTGACATCATAGTGGATGAATTACCTCGTTCGTTGCCACCGATGAGGAGTGTGATTCATCATATAGACCTCATACCGGGAGCCAGTTTACCGAACAAATCCACGTAAAGGTTGACGCCACAAGAGAATGAAGAGGTTAAGAGGCAGGTCCAGGAGTTGATGGACAAAGGATTGGTCAGGGAAAGCTTTAGTCCATGTGTTGTTCCAACAATACTCAGTCCGAGGAAGGATGGAGGCTGGAGAATGTGTACCGATTCCAGAGAGATAAATAAGATAACCATCAGGTACAGATTTCCATTGTCGAGAATGGATGATCTGATGGACTGCCTGAGTGGGACAAAGTATTTTTCAAAGATAGATTTGAAGAGCGGATACCACCAGATTCGCATGAGGGAAGGCGATGAGTGGAAAACAACATTCAAGACAAACGAAGGTTTGTATGAATGGCTAGTCATTTCGTTTGGTTTGATGAATGCACCAAGTACCTTTATGAGGCTGATGAATGAAGTCCTGAGGGAATTCATCGGGAAATTTGTCATTGTTTATTTGGATGACATACTAATTTATAGTAAATCAGAGGCTGAGCATCTGAGGAATTTGGCCATTGTGATGCGGAAGCTACAGCAGGAGAAGCTGTTGATAAATATGAAGAAGTCCTTATTTATGAAGACAGAGCTCATTTACCTAGGTTTTGTTATTTCAGCGAATGAGTTGAGGATGGATCGGGATAAGGTAGAAGTGATCAAGAATTGGCCATCACCGAGAAATGTATTCGGGGTGAGGATTTTTCATGGTTTGGCTAGTTTCTGCCGGAAATTCATCAGGAATTTCAGTGGAATTAGTGCAGCGATGATGGACATAGTGAAGAAGCGGCATAAGTCTTTTCATTGGACCGTAGAGGCTGAAAAGAGCTTCAATCTGTTGAAGCAGAAGATCATAGAACAGCCAGTGTTGGTGTTTCCAGATTTTCAGAAGACATTTCAAGTGAAATGTGATGCAAGCGGGTTTGCTATAGGAGCAGTCTTGAGTCAGGAAGACATACCGGTTGCATATTTCAATGAGAAGCTGGATGAAGCAAAACTGAAATACTCCACGTATGATAAAGAATTTTATGCTATCATACAGGCGATGAATAAGTGGAGGCATTACTTGATCCCGAAAGAGTTTGTTCTGTACAGTGATAACCACGCATTACAGTTTGTGACTCAACAAGAGAAGTTGAATCAGAAACATGCAAAATGGGTAGAGTATATGCAGAATTTCACATTTCTGATTAAGCATATTTTGGGTGCTGCTAACAAAGTGGCTGATGATTTGAGCAGGAAGTGTTTGTTGTTGCAGGAATTCCGAATCAAAACATTAGGTTTTGAAAATATCAGGGACATGTACGCAGGTGATGTAAATTTTGGAGAGGCGTATGAAGTAGCTGAGAATCCAGTTCTCAGAGATAGAATCCCTTGGATAGACTATATGATCCAGGAAGGATTGTTGTTCAGAGGCAATCAACTGTGTATTCCAAAATGCTCCATGAGGGAGAACTTGTTGAAGGAGAAACACAGTGGTGGATTGGCAGGACATTTTGGCCATGAAAAAAAATTTGCGAAGCTGAATGAGTCATATTTTTGGCTGGGAATGCGAGCAAATGTCAGAAGATTTGTTGACAGATGCAGAGTTTTCCATCTTTCGAAGGGAAGGAAGAAGAATGCAGGTTTTTATCAGCCATTGCCCATACCAGAAAGGCCATGGGAGGCAATAAGTATGGATTTTGTATTGGGGTTTCCAAAGACACAAAGGGGATTTGATTCAATCTTTGTGGTAGAGGATAGGTTTTCTAAAATGGCACACTTCATTCCATGCCAAAAGACCAGCGATGCGACTCATATCGCGAGTTTGTTCTTCAAGGAGATCATTCGACTTCATGGGTTGCCAAAAAGCATAGTTTCGGACAGAGACACAAAATTCATAGGGCATTTTTGGAGGACCTTATGGAAGAAGTTGGGGACTAACTTATCGTTTAGTTCATCTTATCATTCATAGATGGATGGACAAACAGAGGTGGTGAACAGAAGTCTAGGAGACATGCTGAGGAGCCTGGTGACAGAGCACCGTAGCAGTTGGGACCACATATTGCCACAGGCAGAGTTTGCATACAATGATTCGGTGAATTGGACCACAAAGAAGAGTCCATTTCAGATTGTGTATGGAATGTAGCCCAGAGGAGTTTCTGAACTGAGGGATTCATAACAGACTGCGACTAGCAGTGCTAGTGTAGAAGAATTCGCTGAGGCGATGAAAGAACTTCACAACCAGGTGAAGCAGTGACTGATAGATTCAAATCAGGAGTAGAAGCGCAGAGCAGACCAGCGAAAGAGACAACTTCAATTTGAAGTTGGTGATTTAGCTCTGGCACATTTGAGAAAATAAAGGTTCCCAAGGGGAACATACAATAAGCTGAAGATGAAGAAAATCGGACCGTGTAAGGTCTTGAGAAGATTTGGAGAAAATGCTTATGATATTGAGTTGTCGGATGGCATCGGACTATCTTCGATATTCAATATTGCGGATTTATATCCATCCAAGACTAGAGAAGCAGAGACTGCAATTGAGCAACTAGTGATCCAGTGGGTGAAGCAGATGCCGATAGCAGAAAAGCCACAGATGGAGTGCATACTGGACAAGAGAGTAGGAAAGAAGACCAGGAGGAAGGAATACTATGAGTATCTAGTCAAGTGGAAAGACCACCCAGTGGAAGATGCCAGCTGGGAAACTGAAGCAGTGATACAAAAGCATGGAAAGACCGTGTAGGATCTCATGGACAGGAGCCCATGAAAGTTTTCAATCCGAGGAGTATGATGCAAGAGAATCGCCAGCGCAACAAACGAGCCAACGTGGAAGTGGAGACCAGCTGGACAAGCCAGCACAAATTTTGAAAATGCTTTGGGGATTGTTGCGCAAATATTTAACGAAGTCATTTAAGAGATGGCGCACTTGTGTATTGTAATGGACCGTGAGACTTTAAGCTCTTGTCCTTAGGTAGATAGTCGGCATTTAATAGATTTAATGTTGGTAGATAGGGATTTATTCTAGATTTGATAGTTTTAGCGTTCAAGAGGGAAAACGGATATAGACACCCTCATTGTATCATTGTATTATCATCAATCCAGAAGCAGAAGAGAGCAAGCAGAGAAGTGTATGAAGAACACCCATGTATAGACATTTGAATTAATAAGAAGAAAGATTTGATTCAAATTCATGGTTTGTGTTGTTTCTCTGGGTATTGATGTTATGCTCATGAATGTTTTCTTCCTATTATACATTTTCTTTTATATGATGTGTATGTGATTTCATGGTGAGATTGAAGTCTGAGAGGAAGAAGGAATTAGTTTCAATTATTTCTCTATTCTGAGCCAGAGAATTACTGCAAGGAGTGCAGTTGAATTTGTCCGCAAGGAGTGCATTGACAGGGGGGGTTTCAGATAGAGATAACTTTTGTTCTAAGGTTCCAGAAGCCCAGTCGAGTAGAGGAGCGGTGCAAGGAGTGCGCAGGCTAAGTTAAGACTCAGAGTTGCGATTCTGAGCAAAGGGAATTAAGACTGCTACTGCAGGTGTGCGCAGAGTCAAAGCTTCAACACTCAGTCGAGGTTGAAGATTTGTCGCAAGGAGTGCGTGCAAGAGTTTCTTGAAGGGATCCGAAAGTCATGTGAAAATCTTCGGAGGGATAGGCCTTCAAACTCGTGGAAGGACGAAGTAGGAAAGATGTGGCTTGATAGCTGAAAGGAGCATCGCAGGATTTGCGCACAGGGTTACGATTTCTCTGGAAGAGCGTCTCATCATTTCGTAGATTTCATTTGGAAGGGATGGACGGTCGAAATCCTCCGAGGAGATTTCACGAGGATCCGTGGATCATTATATCTCCCAGAGGTGCGAGAAAGTTACAGCGCAAGTGTGGAGAGGCTAAAATTTCAGAAGAGCAGAATCATTGATCCAAGTCCATCAGGGTCGTTGGATTGATCGCGGAATCGCCTATCAGAGTTTCGCGAGAAAAGAGCCAGGGATTTGGTCACGGGAATCGCGATATTGCGATAAGTGATATCCCGACGGCTTCATAAATAGTGTGGGCCACAGGAGCTGGTGACGTGGACAGGTGACGCGAGTCATCAGAATCTTGCCATAAGAAGTCCCAAAGTATTGGTGCTAGGATTCGCGATCCTGCAAGTTCCGAAGTCCCGACGGGAGACGTGACCGTGGAAAATTCAACTCGCGATCATATCGGAATTTCGGCACATCGGGACTCTGGAGTTGGGGAACTAAGTGTTCAGTGTTGCGAGTAGCAAAGTCTCGATAGAGCCGAAGTCCCATTATAGGTAAGAGGTAGTCAGTGTTGATTGACACATCGGGTCTCGGGGAATTGAGTGCCCCGTGATCAACAGAGAACTTTCGAAGCCGCAAGTTCCGATCCTCCAATAAATCCAAGAAGGGGGATTGCACAAGAGAAGAGAATATGTGGGTAGATATTTCCTGATAGGGAATTAGAAGAGCCTTGGAGTTCTTTGGGCCGTGAGAAGAAGGAGATCATGTTGAAGCGGACGTGCTCTAGTGAGGGCGTGACTGCACTACCGAGACATGACATAGACAAGATGATGGTATGATATTTGCAACACTTGTGGCCAAAATGTGACACTTGCGACATTGGTAATGATGATAGTAGGCCATCATCGTAATGAGTAATTTTGATGTGTAACAATATGAGGCTTGAACATCTCAACTACAATGCACTTCCATGTTTGCAAAAGATGGTGACATGTATGCCAGTATTTTATTTTGAGCTTGATAGTGTTTGTAGAGGTTGTGCACTCGGTATGAATACAAGGAAACCCTATCCTCACAGCAATAGAAAATATAATGGCATTCTAGATTTAATTCCTTTTGATCTTTTTCAGCCCATGACTACTCCATCAATGCATGGTTGTATTTACTATATCATTTTTATTGATGATTGTTCTCATAAAACTTGGATTTACTTTTTAAAAACTAAAAATGAATCTTTTAGAAGATTTAAATATTTCAAGAATCTTGTTGAAAATCAAACAGGAAGACACATTTGGTTTTTCAGAATAGACAATGGTAAAGAATTTGACTCCTTCAAGTATGATGAACTATGTCGGGCATCTAGGATTAAGAGTGAGATGAATGTGTTGTATAGCCCCCAACAGAATGGGGTCACATAAAGAAAGAACATAACTATATGTGAAGCTTCCAGAGCCATGATGTATGACCAAAACTTACCGTTATCTCTTTGGGATGAAGCTACTGGTACTACAGTCTACATTCAGAACAAATGTCCACACAAATATCTTGAAGTGAAAACTCCAGAAGAATTTTTTACTGGTATAAAGCCTTGAGTTGATCACTTGAGAATCTTTGGCAGTCGAGTCTATATTCACATTTCAAAAGAAAAGACGACTAAGCTAGAGACTTCTGGGAAGAAAGGAACTTTTGTGGGATACAGTGAAACCTCAAAGGCTTACAGAATATATATCCCAGGTCAAAAGTTCATTGAAGTAAGAATATACGTGACTTTTCATGAAGAAGCATCCTTTCGTCAGGCCAAAGAAATTCCATGTGATTTAGGGGGGTAGGAAGATCCATCACTTGATTCTTCATATTCTCCTCTTCCAAATGAATAGAAAGAGGAGACCTCAAAAATTCCAGTGGATCCCTCAAGGGATACTATTGAGTTTCCTTTAGAGAAACCTCATATTAAAAGGAAACCATACGCATGCCAAAAAATTCTAAAGGAAGTTGAAACACATTCACCTCCTAAGGGCACTTTCAGACAAAGTAAGAAACAAAATAATTACTCTGGTCTTATAGCTAAGTTAAATATTGTGATTGATTCAAAACCTTTCACATTTGAAGAAGCTTCCAAACATCAAGTGTGGAAATATTCTATGATAGAATAATATGATTCAATTCTAAAGAATGATATATGGGTTGTGGTTCCTAGACCTCGTCGCAAATTAGTGGTAACTTCCAAATGGATTTATAAGATAAAGCATGGAACAAATGGTAGTATTGAAAAATACAAATATAGATTTGTGGCTCATGGTTTCTCTCAGAAAGAAGGAATTGATTATGACAAGATCTTTTCTCCAGTTGACAGATATACTTCCATCAAGATTATTATCTATCTTGCCACAATTTTTGGTTGGAAACTTCACCATATGGACGTTAAGACTGTTTTTCTTAACGATGAAGTTGAGCAAGAAGTGTATATTGAAAAACCTGAATGTTTTGTGATCCATGAGAAAGAATATCATGTTTACAAACTCAATAAAGACATGTATGGGTTGAAGCAAGCTCGGAGATATTGTTATGGTATAATAAACAACTTTCTATAGAGTCTTGGATTCACCAAGAGCATGAAAGATCCCAATATTTATATAAATATTGTACAAAGTCATCGAGTTATCTTAGTATTATATGTGGATGATTTGTTCCTCACTCGAGAAGAAAACTTGATAGCTCAAACTAAGAGGGATATTCCCGCATAATTTGAAATGAAAGACTTGGGTCTCATGCATTATTTTTTGGGCTTGGAGGTGTGGCAGAAACTAGGTGAGATATTTCTCTCACAGAGAAAATATGCAGTTGATGTGCTCCACATATTTGTCAAGATGGAATGTAAGTCCATGACCACACCAATGATCTCTAACCTAAAGAAACTACAATATCAGGTTACAGGTTCAGATCCATAAGACCCCACGTTATATCGATAGATCATTGGGTCATTGATGTACCTCGTACATACTAGACTGGACATTTGTTATATGGTAAATGCCATCAACCAGTTCATGTGTGAAAAAAATAATATACATATGGTTGTTATTAAACATATTCTAAGATATGTTCAGGGGACTTGTAATGTACCCCAAATTTATCAAATAAAAAAAAATGATAGGTGCATTAATACTTCTTTACTATGTTATACTTAATCGTTTTAAGACTCTAATCGTTGCTATCGAAATACGACGTATACTTACTCGTAGTTACAAGAAACTAATAACAAGGTATATAGCCTTTTCGTGAAGTCATGCTTATTAAACTAATTTGGTACATGTCACAAACAATTTGTCTTAACAGACTAGAGTTTAAACTATACATGAAAGATCTCAAATCAGGGTGTTTCCACAAGTCTATAATAATTCTATCCTAACATGGCTTCTACCTTTAACCAACTCTTGTACCCTCCACTTCATATCCAATGAGGGAGTACTTCRAATTTACGAGAAACAATCCTTTATAATAAGTATTATTTTCTTATTTATATCTTTAAAACCCATGTATCGATACAATTTTGGAAAAGTTATTGGATATACCATCCTTACTATATTCCTTATATATATATATATATATATATATATATATATTACCTATGCCTATAGTCATGCAAGGTAGTCTATTTCTTGAGTTTAATATGTATGCTAGCATATTTTTTAAGCAGAGTATTCAACGTTGTACAAATAAAAATATACAAGTCTATTTTAAAAAATTATGCCCTTTCTGTATGCGCACTCTACCCATTATATGAAATAGATATTCTTGATAGTTTTATTTTTGTAAAAACATTAACATGGTAGTTAGAGTGGACTTAACATACATCAGTTTTATATGATAGGGTTGATCGAATAAGGATGTTTACAACTGAGGCTTGGTGTCCCAACTGGCATGAAAAGTCATAACCCTAGACCCGGTAACCTATTGAATCCAACCCAATCTTATTGTCCATCCAAAAACTCCACCTCACTTAGTGACATGGATTTTCACTAACAACCTTTAAGGTTCAGTTGAATGTGAATTCAAACTTGTCTGTAAATGTCATAACTTCTCTCATTTGAAAGTTATCAGGGTTCTGCAACTGTATAGAACCTAGGTTCTTGTGGCCAATGTGGGTATGCCAAGAGAATTTGTTAACATGGCCAGCATACCCAACACATCCCATTTCCATTACTCTGTGATACAAGAGTCTCCTGGGTAACTAATGTCTCACTTTCCTTTGGCTCTTTCGCATTTCGTAAAACCACCCAATGTTAACCTCTACAACACTTCTCTGCGATGAAAAATCGGTGTTAAGGAGGGTTCCTTCTCTATTTAAGGAAAGAAGACATATGCACGACCATCTGGTTTCCTCCTCTACCAAGTAATTCCACCACGACTCCATCGGTTATCTGTAGTATATATGGAAGGGTTAGTCATATTTAAGATTGTCTCTGTAATTGGTTTTCTTATGGTTGTTGGCTGAGGTCGTCCCTTCGCTATTCTTAACTCTTTGAAGTATTCCCATCCATGCTCTGTATAAGAGAAGTATTTCTAGATACTAGCAGTTTTGGCCCTATCGTGAGGCAGTCATCCACTACTCATGGATTTCATTGGGATTTGTATGCCATTTTACACAGGCAGTTTAGTTTTCTTGATTCAGGGATAGCCCTGTAACATTGTTAGGGTTTTTTAGGCAAGATATTATCCTCATTCTTCTCCTTAATGCTTAGGCTTGTATTTTTTTTTTGATCCACTCACGGGATACCTATCGTCGAAAAGAGTGACCATAAATATTCCACATATGGTGTCCACTGTATATTATTTCTCTCTTTGTATTATGTCATAAATATCTCTTACATTCATAACGAAAGAGGGTTCTTTAGGTAAGACAGAGACCTCGATCTTCTGTTTGTCGTTATACTCACATTTTTAATTAGGTTGTCCACGACATACCTCTTTCCCGAGAACCCCTTGGTTAAATATTTCTCTACAGCCATTCCTAAGTTTTCTTATGGTATTCTCTATAAGTATAGGTTGAATATTTAATATTCCTTTTTTTATTAAGTGATGAGCCTTCGACTATCGAGTCTTGGAAGGTTACGCATTCGAACTTACTATGAATTATTGCATTCTCGAATTAAAAGTTTTGAAGTTGTAAATGAAATTCCTATGATTGTGATAAGGTTTCCTTGCTGTTGTGTAAAGTTTAATAACTAAATATATTTACCTTACTTTTACTAGTATAAGAATTATTACATTCCTAAGACTTCCACTGTGTGTAATTATTCCAAAATTTGTAAACTAATTTTAAAGGATTTACCCTTACCCTCTGTTGTGGAATTCCGTGATTAACTTTTCTAATTTTACTTCTTTAGAGTAACGAAAAAAATGAAAATTAAGTATCCTGGACTCTATTCTTGAGTGTGTTTTCTTTATCATCAATTGTAAGTTTAGATAATTTAGGAGATCACTATCTCGCAGCCCGATCTGTAGTCCGAATTGGAAAATTCTGCGGGACACACTTTCTACTATGCAATCTTTATTGTTTTGGTTATGTAATATATTACGTGTTTAATAATGTTTGATCTACTTGCTACATTCTAAGAACTTAGTTCATTTTGTTTGGTTACAAAACTAATGATGGGAACCTTGTTTCCATTGTGAGGGTGCCCATCAGTCATTTCAAGGTCCATTACTCCCCTTCAGAATGTGGACAATTCACTTAAGTAGCACCGACAGGAAGTGCACCCACGCCAACCTTAAGTTAATTGTTATTCATGTGTTGTACCTTCTTTGTTTAAATTTCGTGGATTCTTCCTAAACATTACTTTATCTTCAATATTTAATTTCGACGACTTGTTTCATAACCTGGTTTACTAATTTCTTGATTTTTCCCTTGCAGGACTTAATCGTTCGAGGACATGGATTTATGAGATTGCCTCACTCGAAAGGTATTTGGGTTTCAAATCTCAGTGTTAAAAATTAACCTCCCAGGTTTTGTTTATAGTGCTACAAGGTTTCACCCTAGGATATTATTCTTATGATAGTTTTGTAGTAGATTTCCATAGATAACTAGTTATTTGTAATTTTCTAATTCCTTAATGGGATAAACAAATTTGAACTCGGAAGAAACCCTATATTCAATACAATTCCACTTTTTAATAGTTATGATCGGATGTGTTATGTAAAATTTAAAAACTATTGAACCGCCTCTGTAACATGTAGCATTTTCTATACCCCTGAATTTTTTCTTAAGGGTTTTTCTGTAATGTAAAAGACTGAAATTCTCTATGCTTTTTATATAGATTGATAAATGGAAAATAATGGAAATATCATGTGATTCAATACGTCTATAAAATATTTCTATGTATGAATCCTTAGATGTTTATGCAGCTCTACGTATCTAAACATACAACAATATATATATATACATATATTTATATCTTGTATTCATTTCTAGAATTTCATTTAGCATTTTCAAGAGTCCAACATTCCTTAAGTTGAATACATGTATGTATATATTTACATACCTCGTAAAGGTTACAATTAAAAAAGTAATAATTTCTATTTTATTTAGCTTAAATGCATATCTTATGTACATGTATATTTACATAACTCAACTTGATTAACAACTAACACTCATAGTATCTTTATTAACTTTACTCAATGAATAAAATCAAACCCTAAAGGCTTATTCTACAATTCATTTCGTTCTACCAGCTATTAATCAACAAAACCATTCAACAAGGAATAAGTAGATGTACATATTTGAACAAAGTGCTCGGACAACAAATGGAACAACCAAGTTCCACGCAACCATAGAACAAAATATCCAATCTACTTTCTCCGTTCACCCCCTAGCCTGACCATGAATCCATAAGGGCGAACCCCAATGCTCCTCTTTCACTATAGTCCTCTTTTAGATCATAAAATTCCCCTTTCCTCACACTTAGAACAATGCTTATAACAACAAGTGATAACCTTTCTCCAGCATACTAAGAAGCGTCATGCCTCCTCCCCTATGTTGTATATGCTATTTAGCATCTTGTGCCTAGGTTTTTTCCCCCCTTTGGGAATACTCGCAACCCTCCAAAAACCTGATTTTCATGGGCTTCTAATGGCCAAATGCCTCATTTTCCACTTGTAAAATTCATCCCTGAGGTAGTTCAAGCTTGTTCCCCACTCATGGATTCATGGTTGATTGATTTCAACCTGGCTATTCCATTTGTCCTTCAACAATTAATATAATAAAAAAATTCTTTTACAAGTGTCATAGTCAAAGAGTTGGTTGGAAAAATCAAATCTTTTCCCAATAGTCACAATAATTAATTACAATTTAACCAAACTCCAAATTCAGAATTGCCATAAATGGTAATAATTTTCAAAATAGGAATTTGCCAAAAACAAAAATAAATTCCTAAGTGCATACCGACTTTAATAATTAGTTATTTTAGGGGATATTACATCCTCTCCCCCTTCAGTACAACACTATCCCCAATGTTCATTCCTTTCTCAGAACAGGTTTGGATAATTTTTTTGCAAAGCTTCCTACAATTCCCAAGTGGCCTCCTCAGGACTAAAGTGCTTCCATTGCACTTTTACCTTGCTGATGGCTCTGTTTCATAGTATTGTTTATCTCCTGTCTAGAATGTGCATAGGTTCCGCTTGGAACTTGCCTTCTAGTTCCACCTACACCATGTTCCAATCGATCATGTGAGTACGACCATGAACATATTTTTTTAACAAAGAAACATGAAATACATAATGAACTTTCAAATTTCCAAGAAGTGCAAGTTGATATGCCACAGGTCACTTTCAAGCTAAGATATCAAAGGGGCCACAAAACTTGGGTTTCAACTTTGAACAGTTTCCTAGATTTAATGAACTTCTCCTTGCTTTGAAGTTTAAATACACGTGATCTCCAACTTGAAATTCTTCTTGTCTTCTTTTCATATCTGCGTAACTTTTTTGTCTATCGTGTGCCTCTTTTAAATTATGCTAGACTTTTCTTACCGTTTTCTCCATCTGCTATAGAATTTCTGGTCCCACCATGAGTCTGTCAACTGGGTTATCCTAGCTAATCAAAGTTGTACACTTTTTGTCGTACAATACTTCAAAGGGGCTCATCTTAGCCGATGTTTGATAAGCATTATTGTACGCAAATTCCACCAAGTGTAGGTAATCCTCCCACTTAGTTGGTTTCATCCTTACGTACATTCGTAGCATATCTTCCACAATATGTTTTGTTCGTTCAGTCTTCCCATTCRTTTGTGGATGGTAKSTTGTGTTGAAATTCAAGTTAGTATTCAACCCTGCAAACAATTCTTTCCAAAACGTAGATGTAAATTTGACATCTCTATCCAAAATCACCATTTTAGGAATACCATGCAGTCTAAAAATTTCCTTCATAAATATTTTAGGGATGTTAATAGCTTTATAAGTAGATTTCACAGGAATAAAATGTGCAAACTTGCTAAGTTTATCAATTACTACCATAATTGAATCATTGTGTTTTTGAGTTTTAGGCAAACCTGTGATAAAATCTAGTGAGATAGTCTCCAACTTCCATTCATGTATAGGTAGAGGTTGTAACAGGCCAACTGGGTGCTAGTGTTGATCCCTCACCTGTTGAAAATCTGGGCACTTATATAAGAATTATGTTGTCTTGCCTTTCATGATAGGCCAATAAAACAACTTCCTCAATGTTGTTACCATTTTCTGGTATCCCGGATGACCAGAATATGGCCTCTTGTGTACTTCATCCAAAATTATAGCTTTAATTCAACAAAATTTGGTATGTACATCCTGATTTTGAATCTTAGTAATCTATTTCTTTCCAAACTCAGATCTGTTTTGTCTAAATTTTCTGCATTATTTTGTAAATTTTCCATTGTTTTGATGTATTTTTCGTCATTATCACTTGCAACTTTTATCCTTTGCTCAATATCTCTTTCCACCCTACTAATATTTGTCTCAAACAGCTCATGAATTCTTCTACTTAAGGCATCGACCACTTTGTTTTCCTTACCCTTGATATGTCTTACCTTGAAATCGAATTCTCTTAAGAAGGCCAACCATCTTGCTTGCCTTGTGTTAAGATCTGGTTGACTAAACAAGAATTTCACACCACTTTTATCAGTTAGCAACAAAAATTTTCTTCCCATTATATAGTGTCACCACATTTTTAATGCATGGATTACAGTTGCTAATTCCAAGTCATGAGTGATGTAGTTTCGTTCATGCTCTTTTACTTTATGTGACTCGTAGCAAATAACATGCCCTTCTTGAGTTAGGACACCTCCCAATCCTTTTTTGCTCGAATCGATGTGGACTGTAAAGTCTTTATCCACGTATTCTACCCTTAAAATAGGTGTGGTTGTTAACAGTTATTTTAACTTATTAAAACTTTTCTAACATTTCTGTAACCCAATAAACTTGGTTCCCTTTCTCTGTAAGGTTCTGATAGGGTATGCAATCTTAGAGAATCCCTCTAAAAATCTGTGGTAGTACCCAGTGATTCCCATGAATGACCATATTTCCTCCACATCCTTAGGGATAGGCCATTCCATGATGACTCTTATCTTCTATGGGTCGACTGCAATACCCTCTTTAGATAGTACATGTCCTAGGTATTGTATTTTCTTTTAGTAAACGTCACATTTGTCAAATTTTGCATACACCTTGTGTTTTCTTAATGTCTGCAATACTATCCTTAGATGTTCTTCGTGTTGTTCTTCCATTTTTGAATACACTAAAATGTCGTCAAGAAATACCAAAACAAACTTATCCAGATATTGACTAAACATGTTATTCATTAAACACATAAACGTTGTTGATGCGTTAGTGTGACCAAATGGTATAAAAACAAATTCAGAATGTCCATATCTTGTTCTGAACATTGTTTTACTTATGTCTTCATCCTTTATTCTGACCTGGTGATAACCAAATATTAAATCCAACTTAAAAAAAATCTTTGCCCCTCCCACTTCCTCAAACAGATCATTGATTCTGGGTAGGGGATTTTTTTTTTACAAGTGATTTTGTTTAGCTGTCTATAATCAATGCATAATCTTAGAGTTTTGTCTTTCTTTTTAACAAAAAGAATTGTTGTTTCTCATGGTGAGATGCTTGGTTTGATGTATTCCTTGTCCAATAGTTCTTGTAGTTGAATTTTAAACTCTGTTAATTTGGGTAAACTCATCCTATAGGGTGCCTTAGATATAGGGGTTGATCTAGTCAGAAAATAGATAGATAAGTCTATCTCTCTTCTTGGGGGAAGTTCTGGTATTTTGTCTACAAAAAAATATCTAAAATCATGTAAGACGGTAAAATATTCTAGGCTAGGTTTTTTTTTTTTCCCAACAGATTTGTCACTTGAATAGAATAAATCTAACAACCTTTATTCATGCACTTCTTAAACTGCATTATTGAAATCTGCCTAACTAAGACTGGTTTTTTTATGCCTTGTATTGTCCTAACAACTTTGTTTTCATCTCTGTAAGTAAGTGATTTTTCATAACAGTCAAAATTTTCTTTATGCTTCTCTAACGAGTCCATTCCAATAATTATATCGTAAGACCCTAATGGTAGAATATTCAAATTTAACTTTATGTTTTGACCATTTAAACTGAGTTCACAATCAGAAATGAAATCTATTACTTTCCTTTTATCCCTTTTGCTAGCGATACTAACCAGGATTTAGTATGCTTTACCTTCCTAATCTTGTTTGAATCAACTATACCAGGAGTAACATAACTTGGAGTAGCTCCCATATCAATTAAAATAGAAATAGGATTATTATTGAATTTACCTTCAACGTCCACTATAGTGGATTTGTGATTAGCTTGTCGGACATCCACAGTTGCATTGATAATATGTACGCTTCTGCCCACATCTCCCACTATAGAGGCCTCTTGCAGGTTGTGAGTTGTGGTCCTTGTTGTAGAAGTTAAACATGGACAATTCCTCCATAATTAAGGTTCTCCACATTCCCATAATTTTAACGGTTCCTTGGGGTTGTCTCCAAACTTCTTGAATCCTAGATTAACTGGTCTCCCTCTCCCTTGGTTGTTATGATTATTTGAATGAAAATCTTTTCTTGGAAAATTCCTTAACGCATTTCAGAAAGGGGTTGGTTGGAACCCCTTCTTCTGCTGATTCATTATGTCATGTTTCTTATCTTTCGAAGACTTTGGAAGTTCAGACCGTTGTTTATATTGGTCATAACACATCCGGTCCTTTATAAAAACTTCACTCAATGTTTCAGCGTTGTCGAATTAAATTCTATTCTTTTAGGACCGTGGTAAGCATCTTAGAAACCGCTGGATTTTTACTTTGTCTTCCATGATATAAGGCATGAACGTTAATAATTCAAGTAATTAGTTTATCAGGTCATCTGTAGTCATTTGACCGAGTCTTAGCTCATAAAATTCTTTGTTCTTCCTCTTGTAATAACTTTATGATAAATACTGTTTCTTAAAGTATTTCTTGAAATATGACCACTCCATATGTTTTTCCTTTAAGCCCTTGGACAACTTCAGGTCCTGCCACTATATACCTGCCTTTCCTTTGAGGTTATAAATGGCCATTCTAACTTTCATGTTGCTGGAATAATTTTAAATATGGAAATACTTTTTTATGTCCAGTAACCATGCTTCATCCTCCTCCCCTCTTGTGGATTCTTCGTAAAAAGTGGATGGTTTGATTTTCTTAAATTCACCCTCCAGGTGGTGCACCTATTTCCTCTTTCTTCCTATGGAGGTATCATGTTCTTTTATTGCTGTACCTTCAAAAGAACTGTTCTCGTTTTCTGTTTTAGGACCAAAATTTTTGGAGGCTCTTTTGCTAACCTCTTCTTACTTGTCATTGTCTTTTGGGATCTTCTTTGTTTCTATGTTATGCATCAATACTTCATTTATTTTCTTCTTCTCTTTGTGTGTCCTTTTCAGTTTCTCATTATCTACCTTGAAAACTTGCATGTCCACGATAAGGTTCCTCATTGTTTCCAAAAATTGGCTAGCTGAAATTCCTTCACTATTCTGCCTAGGTTCTTTAGGAGGTCCTTGTTTGAGATTCTCCTCAAGTCTCATCTCCTCTTCATTCTGTTCTTCCATTATCACAACAGAAATAAAATTTTTATGTTTGTAATAGTAAACGTTTTTGTTAGTTTTTTTCATTATACATAAAAGCATGTACTAAGAAAAAATTTTGGCCCTGCTTTGAGGTCCAAGTGTTGTAACCTTTCACGTGATACTATATGTAATGTACCCCAAAGTTACCAAATAAAAAAAAATTGATAGGTTCATTAATACTTCTTTACTCTACTATACTTAATCGTTTTAAGACTGTAATCATAACTATCGAAATACAATGTATACTTATTCTTAGTTACAAGTGACTAATAAAAGGTAGATAGCCTTCTCGTGAAGTCATGCTTATTAAACTAATTTGATGCATGTCACAAAAAAATTGTCTTAAGAGACTAGAGTTTAAACTATACATGAAAGAACTAAAATCTCGTTGTTTCCACAAGTATATAATAATTCTATCCTAACATGGATTCTACCTTTAACCAAGTCTTGTACCCTCCACTTCATATCCAATGAAGGAGTACTTCCAATTTACCACAAACAATCCTTTATAATAAGTATTATTTTGTTATTTATATCTTTAAATCCCATGTATCGATACTCTTTTGGAAAAGTTGTTGGATATACCATCCTTACCATATTCCATATATAAGAATATATATATATATATATATATATATTACCTATTCCTATAGTCATGCAAGGTAGCATATTTCTTGAGTTTAATATGTATGCTAACATATTTTTTAACTAAAGTATTCAACGTTATCAAAATAAAAATATACGGGTCTATTTTCAGCAATTATTCCCTTATTGTATGCGCATTCTACCCATTACATGAAATGGACGTTCCTGATAGTTTTATTTTCGTTAAAACATTAGTATGGTAACTAGAGTGGACTTAACATACATGAGTTGTATATGACAAGGTTGATCTAATAACGATGTTTACCACTGAGGTTTGGAGTCCCAATTGTCATGACAAGTCATAACCATAGACCCGATAACCTATTGAATGCTACCCAAACTTACTGTCCAGCTATAAACTCCTCCTAACTTAGTGACAAGGATTTTCACTAAAATCCTTTAAGGTTCGGTTGAAATCAAATTCAGAGTTGCCCGTAAATTTCATAACTTCTCTGGTTTGAAAGTTATGAGGTTTCTGCAATTGTATAGATCCTAGGTTCTCGTGGCCAGTGTGGGTATGCCAAGCGCATTTTTTCACATGGCCAGCATACCCAACACATCCCCTCGCCATTACTTTGTGATATGAGAATCTCCTGGGTAAGTAATGTCTCACTTTCCTTTGGCTCTTATGCATTTCATAAAACCACCCAGCGTTAACCTCTGCAACACTTCTCTGCGTGTAAAAATTGGCGTTAAGGAGGGTTCCTACTCTACGTAAGGCAATAAGATGGATGCACGACTGTCATGTTTCCTCCTCTACCAAGTAAGTCCACCACGAATCCATTGCTTATATGTAGTATATATGGAAGGGTTAGTCGTATTTAAGATTGTCTTTGTAATTGGTTTTTTTATGGTTGTTGGTTGAGGTCCTCCCTTCGCTATTCTTAATTCTATGAAGTATTTCCAGCCATGCTCTGTATAAAATAAATATTTATAGCTTGTGGCGGTTTTGGCCCTATAGTCTGGCAATCATCTGCTACTCATGGATTTCATTGGGATTTGTATTCCATTTTACAGAGGCGGTTCAGTTTTTTTGATTCAGGGATAGCCCCGTAACATTGTTACGCTTTTGTAGGCAAGTGATTATCCTCAGTCTTCTCCTTAATTCTTAGGCTTGTATTTTTGTTTGGATCCACTCACGACATACCTATTGCCAAAAACTCTCGTGGTTAAAACCTGTTACAGTGACCCTAAAGATTCCACATATGGGATCCACTTTATATTGTTGATCTCTCTGTATTATGTCATAAATATCTTTTACATTCGTAAGGAAAGAGGGATATTCTGGTAAGACCGGGACCTCAATCTTCTCTTTGTCTTTATACTCGCGTTTTTAATTAGGTTGTCCACGACATACCTCTCACTCGAGAACCCCTTGGTTAAATATTTCTCTACAACTATTCCTAAGTTTACTTATGGTATTCTCTGTAGGTATAGGTTGCATATTTAATATTCCTATTTTGATTAAGTGATAGGCCTTCGACTATCGGCTCTTGAAAGGTTACGCATTCGAACTTACCATGAATTATTTCATTCTCGAATTAAAAGATTTAAAGTCATAAATCAAATTCCTATGATTGTGGTAAGGTTTCCTTGCTATTGTGTAAAGTTTAATGACTAAATATATTTACCTTACTCGTAGTATGTTATAACCCTAATTTTCACCAGGCATGCGTACTTGGCATCAGGTCATCTCAGATTCCTTCGTTTCCAAAACACCGTTGAAGAAATCTTCTTGAAAACCCCTTTTATAAAGGCCCACACACCTTGATACTTTACTGTACGCGTGTACATGCTAGCTTACCCAAAAAATCCTGCGTGTACCTACAAAAGAACGAAAAAAAGAAAGTTGTTGACGAAACACACAGCTTTGGGTAAGTTAACTAAACCTTTCGACAATGCATGGCCAGAAGTTTGACCAAAAACCTAGCTTCCTCTAGCCTATAAAAGAAGGGTTAAGGGTCCCATTTGGAAGAGGAGAATCATAGTAAAGAAACTATACCCGATTGTGCATTCCCTTTGTCCCAACATTTAGCCATCCTTGTGCAAAGAGAAGTATAGAGCAAAGAATTTGGAGGACAATTGAAGAGGAGCCCAGGACCAGGAGCCCAGGACCAGGTGGATCCTAGAACCAGGTTCATGGAGCAGTGGCCAGATTCATCATTGTAAGTTGATTTATTGAAGTTAATAATAAAGAAGTACTTTTCTCGTCCCACCATATCAGGTTTTCATGGTTTATTGCATACATATTGATTAAATCTCTAACCCATTAATATGTAGATCAAATGGATGTGGATTTCTTTGTTTGTCTTGTATAAATGCAGGTCATCCTTGGGAGAAGAGCTGTAGTCAAAGAGCGACTAAGCGTAAAGAAGGATCGATATCAAAAGTCTGAAATAAGGTATGCTCATTTGATCTTCTTAACTACATATTTACTTAAGAATAATGGGGATTAGGTCGAGGATGATGATAGAAAGTAGGAATCTTTAGGTCTTTTCTTCATGCATGATAAAACCCTAAGTGCTAGTCCGTAGAGGGATTTCCCACTCACAACATACTGGTACAAGAATTATTACATTCCTAAGACTTGCACTGTGTGTAATTATTCCAAAATTTTTAAATTAATTTTAAAGGATTTACCCTTACTGTGTGTTCTAGAATTTCGTGATTAACTTGTCTAATTTTACTTGTTTAGTGTAATGAAAAAGAGGCAAGTTAAGTATCCTGAACTAGGTTCTTGACTGCATTTTCTCTATTATCAATTGTAAGTTTAGATAATTTATGAGATCAATATCTCGCAACTCGATGTGTAGTCCGAATTGGGCAATTCTGTGGGACATAATTTATAGTGTGAAATCTTTATTGTTCTAGTTATGTAATATACTACATGTTTAATAATTTTCTATCTTCTTGCTACATTTGCAGCACTTGGTTCATTTTGTTTGGTTACAAAACTAATGATGGGACCCATGTTTCCATTGCGAGGGTGCCCATCAGTGATTTCAAGGTCCACTACTCCTCTTCATACAATGGACACTTTGTTTCAGCGACACCGACGGGAAGTGCACGAGCCCAAACCTCAAGATAAGTGTTATTCATGTGTTGTACCTTCCCTATTTAAATTTCATGGATTCTTCCTGAACATTCCTTTATCTTCAATATTTAATTTCAGTGATTTGTTTCATAACCTAGTTTACTAATTTCTTGTTGTTCCCCTTGCATAATCGTCCGAGAACAAGGATTTATGAGATAGCCTTACTCGAAAGGTTTTTGAGTTGCAACTCTCGTTGTTAAAATTTAAACTCCAAGGTTATGTTTATAGTGCTACAGGGTTTCACCCTAGGATACTATTCTTGTGATAGTTTTGCACCACGTTTCCATAGATAACTGATTATTTGTATTTTTTTAATTCCTTAATGGGATAAATGGATTTGAACAAGGAAGAAACCCTATATTGCATACGATTCCACTTTTTAATAGTTATGATTGCATGTGTTATCTAAAATGTAAAAACTATTGAACCCCTTCTGTAACATGTAGCATTTTCTATACCCCTAAATTTTTGCTTAAGGGTTTTTCTGTAATGTAAAAGGATTAAAATTCTGTATGCTTTTTATATAGATTGATAAATGGAAAATAATGAAAATTTCATTTGATTGAAGAAGTCTATAAAATATTTATATGTATGAATCCTTAGATGTTTATGCAGCTCTTCATATCTAAACATACAACTATATATATATATATATATATATATATATATATTGTATTCATTTCGAGAATTTTGTTTATCATTTTCAATAGTCCATAATTCCTTAAGTTGAATACATGTACATATATATTTAAGTTGAATACACTCACAGTAGCCTTTTGAACTTTACTCAATGAGTAAAATCAAACTGTAAAGGCTTATTCTATAATTCATTTCATTCTACCAGCTATTAATCAACAAAACCATTCAACAAGGAATAAGTAGATGTACATATCTGAACAAAGTGATGGGAAAAAAAATGGAACAACCAAGTTCCACCCAACCATAGAACAGAACAACCAAACTACTTGCTTCGTTCACCCCCTAGCCAGACCATGAATCCATAAGGGCAAACTCCAATGCTCATGTTTTGCTATAGTCCTCTTTCAGATCAGAAAATTCCCCTTTCCTCACACTCATAATAGTGCTCATAACAACAACTGATATCCTTTCTCCATCATACCAAGAAACATCCTCCCTCCTCCCCTATGTTGTATATGCCAAAGAATCTGTGCCTAGGTCTTTTCCCCCCTTTGGGAATTTTTGCAGCTTTCGAGATCCCTGATTTTCACGGGTAGCTAATGGAAAAATTCCTCATTTTCCACTTGTAAAATTCAACCATGACGTATTTCAGGCTTGTTCCCCACTCATGGTGTCATGGTCAGTTGATTTCAACCTCGTTCCATCTGTCCTTCAACAATTAATATAAAAAATATTTGTATTTTACAAGTTTCATAGTCAAAGTGTTGATTGGGCAAATCAAATCTTTGTCCAACAGTCACAATAATTAATTACAATTAATCAAATTCCAAATTCAGAATTGCCATAAATGACAATAATTTTCCAAAAACGGAAAAAAATTCCTAAGTGCATAGAGACTTTAATAATCAATTATTTTTTGGGATATTACAGGACTATAGCCTATGGTCTCAGATACACTTATAGTGGAGGTGTAATGCTTAATGGATTTACACATTAATATTGGATGGACAATACAATGGATCAGAAGAGAACTTTCAGATTTTGCTTCAATTTGGGTTCAACGATGATTTCTTGGTCTAGCAGGAAACAGGGCTCCATAGCCCATAGCACTGCAGAAGAAGAATACATTACTACAAGTGTTGCTAGCATAGAAGAAGTGTGTCTTGGGAAGCTACTTTAAGACTTGTTCAATGCATAGCAAGAACCCAAAGTCATCCACTGTGACAATGAGAGTTGTATAAAGCTCTTCAAGAATCTGGTGTTTCACGATAGGTGGAATCACATTGAGATGAGATATCACTATGTTCGGGACATGGTGGAGAAAGACATTCTTAGTATTCAATATGATTCGACGACAAAACATACAACATATATTTTGACCAAGCTAGTGTCCTTGACAAAGTTTTTGTACTTTTGAGATAAGCTTGGTTTTGGTGAGAATGCCTCTCTTGCTGAGAGGGAGTGTTGAATTTAATGCAGCTGAGCCATTCTCTCTAGAGGATGGAATAAGACCCTAGTTGTGGACTAGGGCCCAGTACACTTCTAGGGTTCTTGGTCTGGGACCAAGCAATTAGAGCCATGTAAAAACACCCCTATGAGGCCTCTAGTAGATGACTGGGGTTCTTGGTCTATGAGGCCTTGATTTGTTCTAGGGTACCCATGCCTAAAGCATGGGTTGATCCTTGGTCTTGCACCTTAGTGGATAACACCCCAGATGTGTTTTGGGGCAACCTAGTCTTTGATTAGGTAGATCATGGTGTAATACCAATATGTGTTGGTGTGTGACTATGAACATGAGCATGACCACATTGTGTGATGTACCCCTTATGGAGTGATGATAAAGTTAATTGGTCACCTTGAGAATCATATGGACATGTGTTTCCACTAAGGAAACCCCCCTCTCCTAACCCCTTGTTTGTTCCTCACCCTTTGGTTTTTTATTTTGAGTTTGAGTGAGGTTTATATTTTTGTTTTTAAAGCTTAATAAAATTAAAATATAAATATTAATTAATATTTAAATGTGACATATTAAATTAATATTTCATTATATTAATTGTATTTTTATTACCCTAAACCCTAGCCTAAAACTATAAATAGAAACTCTTTCCCTCACTTTTCACTCACTCACTCTCCTATG
>ML802739.1:112864-128527 GCA_009831015.1 Picea engelmannii | reverse complement strand
TTTATTGTTCTTGTTATGTAATATATTACATGTTCAATATTGTTTTATCTCCTTGCTACATTATGAGCACTTGGCTCATTTTGTCTGGTTACAAAATTAATGATGGGACCCCTATTTCCATTCTGAGGGTACCCATCAGTCATTTTAAAGTCTATTACTCTCCTTCGGACTGTGGAAGGTTCTCTTCAGCAGCACTGACCGGAAGTGCAACCGTTCCAACCTCAAGCTAAGTGTTATTCATGTGGTGTACCTTCGCTCTTTAAATTTCATCGATTCTTCCCAAACATTACTTTATCTTCAATATTTAATTTTGGTGACCTGTTTCATAACCTGGTTTACTAATTTCTTGATTTTCCTCTTGGAGGACTTAATCATCTGAGGACAGGGATTTATGAGATTTCCTTACTCAAAAGCTATTCGAGTTCCAACTCTGAGTGTTAAAAATTAACCTCCCAGGTTTTGTTTATAGTGCTACAGGGTTTCACCCTAGGATAATATTCTTGTGATAGTTTTCCACCAGGTTTACGTAGATAACTGGTTATTTGTATTTTTTTAATTCCTTAATGGGATAAACATATTTGAATAGGGATGAAACCCTATATTGAATATGATTCCACTTTTTAATAGTTATGATCACAGGTGTTATGTAAAATGTAAAAAATGTTGAACCGCCTCTGTAACATGTAGCATTTTCTATACCCCTGAATTTTTTCTTAAGGGTTTTTCTGTAATGTAAAAGCATTGAAA
Source organism: Picea engelmannii (assembly GCA_009831015.1). NCBI lineage: Eukaryota > Viridiplantae > Streptophyta > Pinopsida > Pinales > Pinaceae > Picea > Picea engelmannii. Next base: position 127,780 of record ML802739.1, on the reverse strand, counting down.
TTCTCTATGCTTTTTATATAGATTGATAAATGGAAAATAATGGAAATATCATGTGATTCAAGAAGTCTATAAAATATTTCTATGTATGAATCCTTGTATGCTTATGCAGCTCTTTGTACCTAAACATATAGCAATATATATATATATATATATATATATATATATATATATATATATATATATATATATGTTGTATTCATTTCCAAAATTTTGTTTATCATTTTCAACAGTCCAACATTCATTAAGTTGAATACATGTACATATATATTTACATACCTGGTAAAGGTTGCAATTAACACAATAATAATTCTATTGTATTTAGCTTGAATGCATATCCTATGTACATGTATATTTACATAACTCAACTTCATTAATAGCTAACACTCACAGTATCTTTATTAACTTTACTCGATGAATAAAATCAAATTATAAAGGCTTATTATACAATTCATTTCATTCTACTACCTATTAATCATCAAAACCATTCAACAAGGAATAAGTAGATGTACATATATGAAAAAAGTGATCAGAGAACAAATGGAACAACCAAGTTCCACCCAACCATAGAACAGAACAACCAAACTATTTGCTACATTCACCCCCTATCCTGACCATGAATCCATAAGGGTGAAATCCAATGCTCCACTTTTTCTATAGTCCTCTTTCAGATCAGAAAATTTCCCTTACACTTATAGAAGTGCTCATAACAATAGGTGATATCATTTCTCCAGCATACTAAGCAGCGTCCTACCTCGTCCCCTATGTTGTATATGCTAAAGCATCTTGTGCCTAGGTGTTTTCCCCCCTTTGGGAATACTCACAGATTTCCAAATCCCTGATTTTTAGGGGCTACTAATGGCCAAATTCCTCATTTTCCACTTGTAAAATTTAGATGGGAGGTAGTTCAAGCCTGTTCCCCACTCATTGAGTCATGGTCAGTTGATTTCAACGTGGTTGTTCCATTTGTCCTTCAACAATTAATATAAAAAATATTTGTCTTTTACAAGTGTCATACTCAAAGAGTTGGTTGGGAAAATCAAATATTTTCCCAACAGTCACAATAATTTATTACAATTAATCAAATTCCAAATTCGGAATTGTCATAAATGGCAATAATTTTCAAAATACGAATTTTCCAAAAATGGAAATAAATTCCTATGTGCATATAGACTTTAATAATTAATTATTTTTGGTTATATTGCATCCTCTCCCCCTTCAGTACAACACTGTCCTCAGTGTTCGTTCCTTTCTTGGAACATGGTTGGATAAGATTTCTGTAAATATTCCCCCAATTCCCAAGTGGCCTCCTCAGGACTAAAGTGCTTCCATTGCACTTTTACCTGGGCGATGGCTCTGTTTTGTAGTATTGTTTCTCTCCTGACTAGAATGCGCAGAGGTTCCACTTGGAACTCACCTTCTGGTTCCCCTGCACCATGTTCCGATCGATCATGTGAGTAGGATCATGGACATATTTTTTTAACAAAGAAACATGAAATACAATATGAACTTTCAAATTTGTAGGAAGTGCCAGTTGATATGCCATGGGTCCAATTCGAGTTGATATCTCGAATGGGCCACAAAACTTGGGCGCCAACTTTGAACAATTTCATAGATTTAAGGAACTTCTTTTTTCTTTGAATTTTAAATACACATGATCTCCAACTTGAAATTCTTGGTGTCTTCTTTTCAGATCTACGTAACTTTTTTGTCTGTCTTGTGCCTCCTTTAAATTATGTTGTACTTTTCTTACTATTTTCTCCATGTCCTAGAGAGTTTCTGGTCTCACAATGACTCTGTCAATTGGGTTATCCCAACAAATCAGAGTTGTACACTTTTTGTCGTACAAAACTTCTAAGGGGCTCATCTTAGTCGATGTATGATAACCATTATTGTACGCAAATTCCACCAAGTGCATATCTTCCTCCCACTTAGTTGGTTTCATCCTTACGTACATTCATAGCATATCTTCCACAATCTGGTTCATTCATTCAGTCTCCCCATTTGTTTGTGGATGGTAGATTGTTCTGAAATTCAAGTTAGCATTCAACCCTGCAAACAATTATTTCCAAAACATAGATGTAAATTTGACATATCTATCTGAAATCACCATTTTGGGAATACCATGCATTCTAAAAATTTCCTTCATAAAAATTTCAGCGATGTTAATAGCTTTATAAGTAGATTTCATAGGAATAGATTGTGCAGAATTGCTAAGTTTATCAATTACTACCATAATTGAATCATTATGTTTTTTAGTTTTAGGCAAACCTTTGATAAAATCTAGTGAGATAGTCTCCCACTTCCATTGAGGTACGGGTAGAGGATGTAACAGGTCGGTTGGGTGTTGGTGTTCATCCCTCACCTGTTGACAATCTCGGCACTTAGATAAATATTCTTCTTTCTCACCTTTCACGTTGGGCCAGTAAAACAACTTCCTCAATGTTGCTACCATTTTCTGGTATCCGAGATGACCAAAATATGGCCTCTTCTGTACTTCATCCAAAACTGTTATCTTTAATTCAACATAATTTGGTATGTACAACCTATTTTTGAATCTTACTAATCCATTTCTATCCAAACTCAAATCTGCTCTGTCTAAATTTTCTGCATTATTTTGTAAATCTGCCATTGTTTTGATGTATTTTTCGACATTATCACTTGTAGCTTTTATCCTTTCCTCAATATCTATTTCTTCCCTACTAGTATTTATCTCAAACAACAAATGAATTCTTCTACTTAAGGAATCTACCACTTTTTTTTCCTTACCCTTGATGTGTCTTACCTCAAAATGGAATTTGCTCAAGAAGGCCAGCCATCTTGCTTGCCTTGTGTTAAGACTTGGTTGACTAAACAAGAATTTCACACCACTATTATCTGTTAGCAACATAAATTTTCTTCCCATTATATAGTGTCGCCACATTTTTAACGCATGGATTACACCTGCAAATCCAAGTCGTGAGTGACGTAGTTTCATTCATTCTCTTTTAGTTTTTCGTGACTCGTAACATATAGTGTTCCCTTATTGAGTTAGGACACCTCCTAAACCTTCTTTGATCGCATCCACGCTGACTACAAATTCTTTATCCAAGTCTGCTACCCTTAAAATAGGTGTGGTTGTTAACAATTATTTTAATTTATTAAAATTGTCTTAACATTTCTGCGACAAAATAAACTTCGTTCCCTTTTTCTGTAGGGCTCAGAGAGGGTATGCAATCTTAGAGAATCCCTTTTTAAATCCATGCTAGTACCCAGTGATTCCCATGAATGACCGGATTTCTTCCACATCCTTAGGGATAGGCCATTCCATGATGGTTCTTATCTTCTCTGGGTCAACTGCAATACCCTCTTCAGATATTACATGTCCTAGGTACTGTATTTTCTTTTGGTAAAAGTCACATTTGTCAAATTTTTCATACATATTTTGTTTTCTTAATGTATGCAATATTTTCCTTATATTTTCTTCGTGTTATTCTTCCATATTTTAATAAACTAAAATGTTGTCAATAAATACCAAAACAAACTTATCCAAATACTGACTAAATATGTTATTCATTAAACACATAAACATTGTTGGTGCGTTAGTGAGACCAAACGATATAACAACATATTCATAATGTCCATATCTTGTTCTGAACATTGTTTTACTTATGTCTTCATCCTTTATTCTGACTTGGTGATAACCAAATCTTAAATCCAACTTAAAAAGAAATATTTTCCCCTCCCACTTGGTCAAACAGATCATTGATTTTGGGTAGGGGATATTTGTTCTTAACAGTCATTTTGTTTAACTCTCTATAATCAATGCATAATATTAGAATTTTGTCTTTCTTTTTAACAAAAAGGATTGGTTCTCCCTAGGGTGAGACACTTGGTCTAATGTAATCCTTGTCCAACATTTCTTGTAGTTGAATTTTTAAATCTGTTAATTTGGGTAAATTCATCTTGTAGAGTGCCTTAGATATAGGGGTTGATCGAGGCAACAGATCGATATAGAATTCTATCTCTATTCTTGGGGGAAGTTGTGGTATTTTGTCAACAAATAAATATCTAAAATCATGTAAGACGGTAAAATCTTCTAGGCTGGGTTTGTTTTTCTTTTTCCAACATATTTGTCACTTGAATAACATAAATATGACAACCTTTATTCATGCACTTCTTAAATTGCATTGCTGAAATTTGTCTAACTGAGACTGGTTTTTCGATGCCTTGTATTGTCCTAACAATGTTGTTTCCATCTCTATAAGCAAGTTATTTTTCATAACAATCCAAATTTTCTTTATGCTTCTCCAACGAGTCAATTCCAATAATTATATCGTAAGACGCTAAAGGTAGAATATTCATATTTAACTTTGTGTTTGGACGATTTAAACTAAGTTCACAATTAGAAATGAAATCTGTTACTTTCATTTTTGTCCATGTTTCTAGCTGTACTAACCAAGATTTACTATGGATTACTTTCTTAAGTTTGTTTGAATCAACTATAGAAGGAGTAACATAACTGAGAGTAGCTTTCGGATCAATTAAAATAGAAATGCGATTATTATTGACTTTACCTTCAACTTCCACTATAGTGGATTGGTGATCATATTGTCATCCATCCACAACTGCATTGATCCTGTGTACGCTTCTTCCCACATCTCCCACTGTAGAGGCCTTTTCCAAGTTGTGAACTGTGGTCCATGCTGTCGAAGTTAAACATGGATAGGTCCTCCTTAAGTAAGGTTCTCCACACTCCCAACATTTTAACTGTTTCTTGGGGCTGTCTCCAAACTTCTCGGTTCCCAGATTAACTGGTCTCCCTCCCCCTTGGTTTTTGTGATTATTGGATTGAAAATATTTTGTTGGAAAATTCTTTGATGCATTCCAGAAAGGGGATGGTTGGAAGCCCTTCTTTTGTTGATTCATTCTGTCATGTTTCTTGTCTTTCCAAGCCTTGGGAAGTTCAAAACAATTTTTGTGTTGGTCATAACACATCCCGGATTTTATAAAAACTTCACTCAAGTTTTTGGGGTTTTTGAATTCAATTCTGTCCTTATAGGAATGTGGTAAGCAACTTAGGAACCACTGGATTTTTACTTTGTCTTCCCTGATATAAGCCAGAAACCTTAATAATTTAAGGAATTTGTTTATCATGTCATCCATAGTCATTTGATCGATTCTTAGCTCATAAAATTCTTTGGTCTTCCTGTCATAATAACTTTCTGATAAATATCGTTTCTTAAAGTATTTCTTGAAACCCAACCACTCCATATATTTTTCCTTTAAGCCCTTGGCTAACTTCAGGTCCTTCTAGCATATACTCACCTTTCCTTCTAGGTTATAAATGGTCATTCTGACCTTTATGTTGCTAGAATAATTGTAAATATGGAAATACTTTTTTATGTCTAGTAGCCATGCTTCAGCCTCCTTCCCTGTAATGGATTCTCCATCAAAGGTGGACATTTTCTCTTTCTTCCCATGGCTGTCTTATTTTATGCTATTGGTGTACCTTCGAAAGAACTCTTCTCATTTTCTGTTTCACGACCAGAATTTTTGGAGGCTCTTTTGGTGACCTCTTCTTACTTCTCATTGTCTTTTGGGATCTTCTTTGTTACTATGCTATGCAACAATACTTCATTTATTTCCTGTTGGTCTATGTGTGCCTTTTTCAGTTTCTCATTATCTTCCTTGTAAACTTGCAGTTCACGATAAGGTTCATCATTATTTCCAGAACCTAGGTAACTGAACTTCCTTCACTATTTTGCCTAGGTTCTTTAGGAGGTCCTTGCTCTAGATTCTCCTCAAGTTTGATCTCCTCTTCATTCTGTGTTGCCATTATCACAACAAAAATAACAAAATTATGTTTGTAAGAGTAAGCATTTTTGTTAGTTTCTTTCATTATAGAGAAAAACATGTACTAAACAAAAATTTTGGCCCTGCTTTGAGGTCCAAGTGTTGTAACCTTTGCTCTGATACCATATGTAATGTACCCCAAATTTACCAAATAAAAAAAATTTGATAGGTGCATTAATCATCACTATCGGAATATGACATATACTTAATCGTAGTGAAAAATGACTACTAACAAAGTAGATAGCCTTCTCGTGAAGTCATTATTATTAAACTATTTCGGTACATGTCACAAACAGTTTGTCTTAACAGACTAGAGTTTAAACTATACATGAAAGAATTGAAATCTAGGTGTTTCCACAAGTATATAATAATTCTATCCTAACATGGCTTCTACCTTTAACCAATTCTTGTACCCTCCACTTGATATCCAATGAAGGAGTACTTCCAACTTACCACAAACAATCCTTTATAATAAGTATTCTTTTCTTATTTATATCTTTAAAGCCCATGTATCGATACTCTTTTGGAAAACTTGTTGGATATACCATGCTTACCATATTCCACATATATATATATATATATATATATTACCATTGCCTATAGTCGTGCAATGTAGCATATTTATTGAGTTTAATATATATGCTAACATATGTTTTAACGAGAGTATTCAACGTTATCCAAATAAAAATATACAGGTCTATTTTCAGCAATTATTCCCTTACTGTATGCACACTCTACCCATTACATGAAATCAATGTTCTTGATAGTTTTCTTTTCATTAAAACCTTAACATGATAGTTAGAGTGGACTTAACATATGTCATTTGTATATGACAAGATTTATCGAATAACAATGTTTAGCACTGAGGTTTGGAGTCCCAACTGGCATGACAAGTCATAACCCTAGACCCGATAACCTATTGAATCCGACCCAAACCTATTGTCCAACAAGAAACTCCTCCCGACTTAATGACAAGGATTTTCACTAACAACCTTTAAGCTTCGGTTGAATGCGAACTCAAACTTGTCCGTAAATGTCATAACTTCTTTGGTTTGAAAGTTATGAGGGTTCTGCAATTGTACAGATCTTAGGTTCTCGTGGCCAATGTGGGTATGCCAAGCGCATTTTTTCACATGGCCATTGTACCATACGGGAGTCTCCTCGGTAACTAATGTCTCACTTTCCTTTGGCTCTTATGAATTTCATAAAACCACCCAATGTTAACCTCTCGAATGCTTCTCTGTGTGTAAAAATTGGCGTTAAGGAGGGTTCCTACTCTTCGTAAGGCAATAAGATGGATGCACAATTGCCCGGTTTCCTCCTCAGTCCACCACGACTTCATGACTTATCTATAGTAGATATGGAAGGGTTAGTCTTATTTAAGATTGTCTCTATAACCGGTTTTGTTATGGTTGGTGGCTGAGGTCCTCCCTTCACTATTCTTAATTATCTGAAGTATTTCTAGCCATGCTCTGTATAGAAGAAGTATATCTATCTCATGGCAGTTTCGGCCCTATGGTGAGGAAATCATCCGCTAATAATGGATTTCATTGGGATTTTTATGCCATTTTACACATGCGGTTCAATTTTATATATTTAGGGATAGCCTCGTAACATTGTTAGTGTTTTTTCGGCAAGAAATTATCCTTAGTCTTCTCCTTAATGCTTAGGCTTGTAATTTTGTTTGGAGCCACTCACGACATACCTATCGCTGAAAAATCCCATGGTTAAAACCTGTTATAGTGACCCTAAAGATTCCACATATGGCCTCCACTATATATTATTTCTCTCTATGTATTATGTCATAAATATCTCTTACATTCGTAAGGGAAGAGGGTTATGTCGGTAATACCGAGACCTCGATCTTCTCTTTTTCATTATACTCACGTTTTTAATTAGGTTGACACCAACATAACTCTCGCTTGATAACCCCTTGGTTAAATATTTCTCTACAACCATTCCTATGTTTTCTTATGGTATTCTCTGTAGGTATAGGTTGCGTATTTAATATTCATGTTTTGATTAAGTGATGAGCCTTCGACTATCGACTCTTGAAAGGTTATGCATTCGAACTTACTTTGAATTATTGCATTCTCGAATTAAAAGTTTTAAAGTCATAAATCAAATTCCTATGATTGCAGTAGTGTTTCCTTGTTGTTGTGTAAAGTTTAATAACTAAATCTATTTACCTTATTCATAGTGGTACAAGAATTATTACATTTTTAAGACATCCACTCTGTGTAATTATTCCAAAATTTTTAAACTAATTTTAAAGGATTTATCCCTACTCTCGTTTCTGGAATTCTGTGATTAACTTGTCTAATTTTACTTCTTCAGCGTAATGAGAAAAATGAAAATTAAGTATCATGAACTCTGTTCTTGACTTCGTTTTCTTTATCATCAATTGTAAGTTTAGATAATTTATGAGATCAATATCTCGCAACCCGATCTGCAGTCTGAATTGGGAAATTATGTGGGACATACTTTATACTTTGCAATCTTTATTGTTCTGGTTATGTAATATATTACATGTTTAATAATGTTTTATTTGCTTGCTACATTCTGAGAACTCGGTTCATTTTGTTCGGTTACAAAACTAATGATGGGACCCCTGTTTCCATTACGAGGGTACCCATCAATCATTTCAAGGTCCACTACTCCCCTTTGGACTGTGGACAGTTCGCTTCAGCGGCATCGACGAGAAGTGCACCCATGCCAACCTCAAGCTAAGTGTTATTCATGTGTTGTACCTTCGTTGTTTAAATTTCATGGATTCTTCCTGAACATTATTTTATCTTCAATATTTAATTTCAGTAACTTGTTTCATAACCTGGCTTACTAATTTCTTGATTTTCCCCTTGCAGGACTTAATGGTTCGAGGAAAAGGATTTATGAGATTGACTCACTCGAAAGGTATTCGAGTTCCAACTCTCGGTGCTAAAAATTAACCTCCTAGGTTTTGTTTATAGTGCTATAGGGTTTCACCCTAGGATATTATTCTTGTGATAGTTTTGCATGAGGTTTCCGTAGATAACTGGTTATATGTATTTTTTTAGTTCCTTAATGGGATAAACAATTTTGAAGAGGAAACAAACCCTATATTGAATACGATTCCAGTTTTTAACAATTATGATCGCATGTGTTATGTAAAATGTAAAAACTATTGAAACACCTCTGTAAAATGTGGCCTTTTCTATACCACTGAACTTTTGCTTAAGGGTTTTTCTGTAATGTAAAAGGACGAAAATTCTCTATTCTTTTTATATAGATTGATAAATGGAAAATAATGGAAATCTCATGTGATTCAAGACGCCTATAAAATATTTCTATGTATGAATCCTTAGATTTTTATGCAACTTGTATCTAAACATACAACAATATATATACATATATTTATATCTTGTATTCATTTCAAGAATTAATTAAGACAGTGATAATTGTATTTTATTTAGCTTGAATTCATATCCTATGCACATGTATATTTACATAACTTAGCTTCATTAACAACTAACACTCACAGTAACCTTCTTAACTTTACTCAATGAATAAAATCAAATTGTAAAGGCTTATTCTACAATTCATTTCATTCTACCATCTACTAATCAACAAAATCATTCAACAAGGAATAAGTAGATGTACATATGTGAACAAACTTCTGGGAAAAAAAATGAAACAACCAAGTTCCACCCAACCATAGAACATAACAGTCAAACTACTTGTTTCATTCAACCCCTAGCCTCACCATGAATCCATAAAGGAGAACTCCAATGCTCCTCTTTCTCTATAGTCCTCTTTCAGATCAGAAAATTCCCCTTGCCTCACACTCATAATAGTGCTCATAACAACAAGTGATATCCTTTCTACAATATACTAAGCAACATCTTGCCTCCTCCCCTATGTTGTATATGCCAAACCATATTGTGCCTACGTCTTTTCCCCCCTTTAGGAATTTTCGGAGCTTTCCAATCTCTGATTTCGAGGGCTTGCTAATGGCCAAATTCCTCATTTGCCACTTGTAAAATTCAGCCCTGAGGTAGTTCAAGCATGTTCCCCACTCATGGATTTATGGTCAACTGATTTCAACCTAGTTTCCCCATTTGTCCTTCGACAATTAATAAAAAAAATATTTGTCTTTTACGAGTGTCATAGTCAAAGAGTTGGTTGGTAAAATCAAATATTTTCCCAACAATCATAATAATTAATTACAATTAATCAAATTCCAAATTCGTAATTTCTATATATGGCAATAATTTTTCAAATACGAATTTGCCAAAGACATAAATAAATTCCTAAGTGCATAAATACTTTAATAATTAATTATTTTTGGGGATATTACATGACTATATCCTATGCTCTCAGATACACTTCCAGTGGAGGTGTAATGCTTCATAGATTTACAGATTCAGATTGTATGGGAAGTATAGTTTATGAGAAGATCACTTTCATATTTTGCTTCAGTTTGGGTTCAACAATGATTTGTTCGAGCAGGAAACAAGACTGCATAGCCGATACCAAGCATAATACATTGTTGTGGTTGTTTCTAGCATAGAAACAATGTGTCTTAGGAAGCTAATTTCATACTTGTTCAGTGCAGAGAGAGAACCCATAGGCATCCACTGTGAGAATCATAGTTGTATAAAGATCTCCGAGAATCTGGTGATTCACAACAAGTCAAGGATGATTTTAGGGGCTAAATTTTTCTCATGGGCTAATTTTCCATGGTTTTTCCAAAAACGAGATTCGCTATTTAAAAATGATTCGCCCAAATTTTATAGGATAAAATTATTTTACCTTAAAAATCGCCAAAATTTTATAAAAACAGTATAAAATACTTAGAAATTTGAATATTTTTACAAAAATATCACCAAACATTTATAGTTGAAATATGAAGGATTACTAATATTCGCCCAGGTTTCTACATTTTAAAATAAATTTCCATCCTTAAAATCATCCCTGCAACAAGTGGAAGCACATTGAGATAAGATATCACTATTTCCGAGACATGGTGGAGAAGAACATTCTTAGTATTTAGTATGTTCCGACAACAAAACACACGACAAATATTTTGACCAAGCCACTACCCTTAACAAAGTTTGTGAACTTTCCAGACAAGATTGGTGTTGGTGAGAATGCTTCTCTTGATGAGAGTGGGTGTTGAATTTAATGAAGTTGCAAGAGCCATTCTCCCTAGAGGATGGAATAAGACTCTAGTTGTGGACTAGGTGACAGTACACTCCTCGTGTGTAGTTAGAACCATGACAAAACACCCTTGTGAGGGCCCCTAATAGATGACTCGGGTTATTGGTATCGGACCAAGTAGTATAGGTCACTAGATATGTCTAGGACCCATTGGATGTGTTCTAGGGTACCCATGCCTATAGCATGGGTTGATCCTTGGTCTTGTACCTTTGTGAATAAGACCCCACATATGTTAAGATCTGTTGGTGTGTGACAATGAATATGAGCATGATCACATTGTGTGATGTACCCCTTATGCAGTGATGATAAAATTGATTAGTCACCTTGAGAATCATATGGACATGTGTTTTCACTAAGAAAACCCCGCTCTACTAACCCCTTGTTTGATCTTCACTCTTTGGTTTTTGAGTTTGGATTTGAGTGGAGTTTATATTTTTGTTTTTAGTGCTTAATAAAATTAAAATTAAAATATTAATTAATATTTAAATGTGACATATTAAATTAATATTTATATTAATTAATATATCATTATATCAATTATATTTTTATTACCCTAAGACCGAGCCTAAAACTATAGAGAGAAACCCTTTCCCTCACTTTTCATACACTCACTCACTCTCCTATGCTATGTGGCAGATTTCTTTGAGTTTTTGTAAGTATTGTGGCGTCAATTCTGTTCAGTTCGACTTCCATTCCATTCCTTGTGCTGGAAATGTTCAACATAATGTAACCTCAACAGTCTGATTGTACACTGCCAGCTGTACTAGATAGTTGTACTTTCTATTTTTGTCTTGCTTGAGCCTATTTAATTCAGCCATCTCCCATTGCATTGTAACTTCCTCAATCTTCTAATAATCTCTTCAGTACTTCTTCATACATTTCAATATACTGTTCTATTATTTTCTCTCTGCATTTCTCTTTACATCACAATTTATCATGGTATCGGAGCTTCAACAGTAAGCCTCTTCACACAGGCTGGAGAGCAACATGATCCTCATAACGTAGAGCTTCACGGATCTTGAGAGAACGCGACATAGTCTCTTTCACAAGGTTTGGAGAGTCGTCTGTCATACTCTCGGAAGATCCTCGCAGGAAACTTCCACAAGGAAGCAGATGGTCTTACGTTCAAAAGATCAACTTAGGAAGCTTACAGAGGAAGCAGAGCGTACAACGCTCGAAAGATCCAGGACGAAGAGAACGCAGAAGAAGAAACTTTAAAGATTCTTGCACATTTTTCAAGAATCGTCAAAGATTGACAAAGAAGAGATGCAGAATGAAAGAACGTTTAAAGAACTTGAAGGATACATTCAAAATTGTTAAAGATTGCTGCAGAAGGCACAATCGCTTAAAGATTTTTGAAATTCGCTCAAATCTGTCAAAGATTGTAGCAGAGAAAGAAGAATTCGTGTATTTCTTTCAAATCTTTGAAAGATTCACGAATCTTTCTTTCACAGGACTAAAGAACGTGTCTCAGGTGCAAAGAACCACCATTGAAGTCGTAAGATTCGCCTTGTGAACGTATCCAAAGCGAGAAACCGGTTCAGAAGGGATGAGGAGAGCGCGGAAAAGGCGAAAGCATTTCAGCCGTTCGATCTTGCGTAGAAGACCGATAGCCGTTGGATAAGCGAGAAGGTGCACGAGGTTTAGTCCTCTGGAGCACACAGGAGGAAATCTGACTTGTGAAGTCATGAAATCTCGACATCATCTCGACCATCCATCAAGAAACACATGGCGAGATCTCGGCGTTTCGTGACTCGCAAGGTGTAAAGGTCAGAAGACTAACATGAGAATTCGCGAATCGTGAAATTCTGAGTTATTCTAGACCGTTGGATCGAAAAGATCGTGAGCCCTTGATCTTATCCCATCGTCAAATCAGTAATCGAGAGTTGGACGCGCAAAGACAATTACACTCCAAAAAATCCGATACGCGATATCGTGAAATCCCGAGAGGACTAGTGAGCCATCCATCTCAGAGGACAGGTGGAAGCAGATCTAAGTGTCGTCAAATCGACATTTCAGAGTTGGTGGTTTTGAAAGACCGTCGCAACAAGACTTTTCACCTCGCGAAATCGCGATACGCGAAATAGCGATAAGATCGCAGCCGTCCATTTGTTTGGACACGCGACGAACATCGAGGAAACCGTCGGTGTTTAGGCAATCGCGATTTAAAGTTGACAGAAACTTTGGCATCGCAAGTCGTGATATCCCAAGGTTGAATCTGGACCGTCCATCGTCAAGGGATGTGTGGTGTAAATCCGAGGACTCGGGAAAAGTCCTGAGAAGGAAAGGGCCATCGGCATATCGGGATTCGGCAAATCACGAATCCTGAGGACAAGTGATCGGGTTTCTTTGTGGTGTAAACCCTGTAAATGATTGGAGCCGTCCGTCTTGAGGAGACATGTGGGTGAGATCGGGAGAGTCAATCGGCGCATCAGTGTTCGATGTTTCGCAGATCCTGGAGACGAGACGTCCGGGTCATATCCAATCGTGAAATCGTGAAGAGAGATCATGACCGTCCATTTGCTGGGACGCGTGGCAGCAATCACAGGAATCAGGAAAGTCCCAAAAAGAAAGCGCCATCGCAAAATCGGATATTGGGGAATCGAGGAGTCAGAAGAACTCGTCATCAGAACTCGTGAAATCCCGATTTGCGATATCGTGATAAGATCTGGACTGTCAGATCACACAAGATCTGGACCGTTGAATTGTCCAAAGGCAATTTTTCGCATTTCGGCGATTTGAAAGATAAAAAATGGGAAAAGCCCGTAGCACTTTAACAGTAAGGCGTGGTCACATTGCAAGGATACTAAGGGCCAATTCAAGCCCGATAATCTCCCTTCGGAGAACGGAAAATTGACAAATCGGCGATCGGAGGTAAATATGAAATTTCCCTCTGTTTTTTTTCTGCAATTTTTTTTTATGGCATCGTCTAGCAATTTAGGACAAACTCAGGGTTCGATTCTACTCAGAAAGAATTACGAGTTTTGGTCTCTTCGGATGAGATCATTCTTGCAAGCACAAGAATGTTGGGAACCAGTGGATCTTGGATATGTGGAACTGGATCCACCCGCCCTCGCTGCCATGACAAATGCGTAGAGAATTGCTCAAGAAACACTGAGGAACAAAGAAAATAAAGCAAAATTCTGGATTCAAAATTTTGTGGATGATTCGATTTTCTCAAAAATCACAGGCGCTGGTACTTCAAAACAGGACTGGGACATCCTTAAATCTTCCTAGCAAGGAAATGACAGGGTCAAAACAGTTAAACTGTAGATCTTGAGGACGCAATTCGAGACTCTAAGGATGACAGAGTCCAAAAATGTGGATCAGTTCATGACCGTATTCATGGGAATCGTGAACCAAATCATATTGACTAGTGAAACCATCACTGATCAACGCATTGTTGAGAAAATTCTCATAAGTTTACCCAAGAAATTTGAAATGGTTGTAACAGTAATCCTTGAATCCAAGGATCTGTCAAGATTTTCAACGGATGAATTAATTGGTTCTCTGGTGACACATGAAACCAGACTGCATCTCATAGATGAGTCAATCTCCAATGCTTTCAAAACTCAATTCTCCTTCAGCAGAGGAAAAGGCAGAGGAAGAAGCAGAGGTCACCAAGGAAGAGGGAGCAATCAAAGTAACCCTCACTCCAGTGGAGGTAACAGACAACATTATACGAATCAAAATTTCCAAGGTCAAAGACATCAACAACAAAATCAACATCATAATTTCTAGCCTCAAAGAGGCAGAGGGATAAGATCAAATGACAAATCAACCATACAATGCTATTACTGCAAAAAGTATGGGCACTATGAATCTGAATGCAGGAGGAAGAAAGCAGATCAACTCTTAGGCAGAGCACATGTGTCAAATCACACA